>NW_026845477.1:127193204-127219941 GCF_025583915.1 Anolis sagrei ordinatus | reverse complement strand
TGATCTGTGTTTTGGTTTAAGCAAATGAGAATGTGAAAAATGTGACGTGGTTTCAGTAATCTAGAATATTTTGAGTGTAGTTTTTCATGGTTATGACCCTTTTAATAAGAATGTGGGTTGATATAGAGTAGGCATTCCTTCTAAAGTACACGAAATGTCATGTCCTGGATGAGAATTTCCTATGTGGCAGGCAGGACAAAGAACACTTTTTCTTGGTCACATAATATGAAGGTGTGATCAAGAGATGCTTAACTGCATGATTTTGTGTCTTTTACATGTTTATCTTTTAGAAACGTTGGGAGAAAAAAGGGATACAGAATAAATAGATAAATTTGATTGTGATATAAGTTTAAAATCACAGTACAACCCCTGTATCCCTGGGGGATTCATTCCAAGACCCCTCATGGACATCCAAAACCTTATATTTTGATTGAGGGCATACCTCAGAATTGTGATGGAGAAACTAGAGAGACCCACAAATGACTGGAGTTGAGAAAAGAAATTGGAGTGTGGATAAGTGAAACCATGGATATTGAATCTGTGGATGAGAAGCCTGTCCTGTGTCATCATTCTCAATGTTGAGTTGGTGCGAAAACACAGGCAGGGGGAATTCATTAATACCTCAGCATAACATTCTTATACTAAATAGAAAAATATGGGAATATGCTGTGATTCCATATTTGTTGTATGTGTGGGGATGTGTGTATTGGAATATATGTAAGCAAAAGCCACCATAAAACAGATGGTTCATGTTTTATAAGCAAAATGCTTAAAGCAGAATCTGTTCCACTTGTGTCCTTTTTACTCAAATAAACAATTCAACTGAGTTGTACTTCTTGTATAAAGGCCATACTTTCGAAGTCATGCTCAGTTTTCATCAATTTCTGAGTTGCAGATCGTGTGTGTTGTTTTTAGCACGATGCTGTTTTCATATGGGAAATTCCACTTGCTCTGATAAAAAGAACAATAAAATTTGGCTTTCATAAATGTTCTAAAATCTGTCAGAGTACTGTAAATAAAAAAATCCGCAGCAATAATATGCCTAGGCCAAATTTCTTTTGATGTGCTAGATTAAACAAAACTTAAAAATAGTGTATATTGCATATTGCATAGCAGAGCTGATAGATTTTCGCTTCTTTCTCCTTACAATTCTATTGTAAGTGTGGTATGAATGAAGAAGCTGCCTGGGGTGTTGTGCAAACCAAATATGCAGTTTTCTGGAGTTCTGATACTAAGCTTGATGGCTATATTAATACACTGTAGGCAACTGTCCTAATGCCTGAATATTGATGTTTATTTTATTTCATATTTTTTGCAATCAGCACTTCTTTTTCTCCAAATAAAATAGTTCAGAGGGATATACTGAAATATCGTATAATTTTCTATTCAGAGACTAAATTTGGGAAATGTGCATGTAGCAAACAAGTCTATCCCATTTTGTACTGGCTTCTTTTAGGAAATTTTGGGAAAGGTTTATCGCCCTGTGCCATGATAATGAAAGTCTTCACGGCATCACGTTTGACCAGATCAAAGCTCAGCTGGAAGCTTTGGAATTAAAGAAAACCTATGTATTGAATCCACTGGCTCCTGAATTCATTCCACGAGCTCTGCGACAGCAGCATTCATCTAACACCAGTAAACTACTGCAATCTCCCCCCAAGGTAATGTGTCCGCTATGATAAGGTGTTGAGAGCAATCAAGTATCTGTCAAGAATAAAATGAACATATTGATTCTATTGTTTCTTTGCAATAACATAGTGTAGGAACATCACTGGACTCCAAGAAGATCACATTGTGATGTAACGTAGTAGAATGTACAGTGTGTCCCAATATCTGCTGGGGTTAGTTCCACAGATTTTGGATACCAACAATTGTGGGTCCTCATGTCCCATTATATAGTAGTAATACGTTAGGGGCCCCTTGGTGGTGCAGCAGGTTAAAACACTGAGCTGCTGAACTTGCTGACCAAAAGTTTGAATCCAGGGAGCGGGGTGAGGTCCAACTTTTAGGCCCAGCTTCTGCCAACCTAGCAGTTCAAAAATATGAAAATGTGAGTAGATCAATAGGTACCGCTTCTGTGGGAAGGTAACAGCGTTCCATGCAGTCATGCCAGTCACATGATCTTGGAGGTGTCTATGGACAATACCGGTCTTGGAGAGGGAGATGAGCACCCTCCCCCCAAGTTGGAGTCAACTAGACTTAATGTCATGGGAAACCTTTACCTTTTACCTTTAGTAATATGTTATCCCCTATATAGAATGGCAAATGACACCAATGAGTGCCAGGAAAAGCTTGATGGTCTATGAAATGGCAGAAGGCTAAAGTGAGATATGACTATACATCAGTGTAGTGTTTTATGTGCAGCAAAATCAAAGTCTGTTTTTTGGAACACCCTTCCCAACCCTCTGCCAGCATAGTTTCAAGCAATAGTTAGTTGTATCTGTGGATGCAGAGCCTGTGGATACGGAGGTCCAACTGTAATTGTATCAAACAATAGGTTTTTCTTCCAGTGAGAAAGTTGGCTAAAGATGTAATTGCAGTAATCCAGCCAACAGCTGCTAAATTGGGTATATGAAATGATAGTTACTATCTTACATTTTGCAGGAGAATATCAGGGTACTTTGGTTGTTCTTTTCCTGCATGGCAGTGGGGTGGATTGGATGGCTCATGTGATCTCTTCCAACTTCTATGATTCTACTGATGTAGAGGCAGTCCCCAAGTTACATAAATTCGACTTACAAATTACTCATAGTTAAGAATGGGGATAAGACAACAGGAAGTGAGAGAAATCTATCTCTAGGAAGAAAAATTCACTTCTGGAAAAGTTGTCATGGAGAAAACGTGTCTCCACTGATGTTTTATCACCAATACAAATATCAAACACACACACACACATGTGTTTGTTGTGTGTGTATCTGGAGTAACACTTAGAAAATGTACCTGTTTTGACTTACATACAAATTCCCCTTAAGAACAAACCTTCAGAATCATAACTTGTGGACTGCCTGTATAGTTTTTAGGGATGTTCACCAAAAAACTCAACATCACTTCTCTATCCTATTATACATACTCAGAAACAAAACTACAGAACCTATCTTGTCTGTAACTTGCGGACTGTCTGTAGTTCCCTTTTACTCATTGTGGTGCTAATATAGGGATCTTCAGGATGACAAACGTCTTTCTTTTACAAGGTGGTAATAACAAACTGTTCCCAAGGGAATTAATAGTGGCAGGAACAATGAAAAGTTTGCAGTGCCCTCTCCAATGTGTTTGTGAATAATAATGTTGAGCTCTTAGATTTAGTTAACCGGGGACATTAGTAAAGAAGATATATTACTTTAATTGATCATGTTTTCAGTTTTAACTAAAAGGGGTTGGCTTCAATCCTCTAGGAAGACCCCATCTCCTTTTTTAAAAAATAGCTTTTTTCAAGTTATCCTCTATATCAGTTTTTCAAATTAATGATATTATGATTCACATTTTTCAGATTTTACTTGACAGAAAAGAAAGAAAAAGCTTTTTCCTTGGCTGTCGTTTGGCAGAAGAGTTCTCATAATTGGAAAAATTAATTTAGTTTATCAGAATTCATTGCCTTCTGCAGTGAAGCTTTTAAAAAGTCTTGATGATGCATTGAAATGTTAGGCTTTTAGGAAATGGCTTGCCTCAAAATTACTTTTCACTTTCAAGATCCATATATTAATAACATCCCCATTTCAAAAGAGGGTTTTTAAATGGTGTGCACTTTGGAGTCAGAAAGTTTGTCCTCTTGGTTTTTAATTAGTAATTAGAAATGCATAATATTCTGACATGCATTTTAGCATAATAGAAAAAAAATTGAGACTTAACGGAATTATGTTAAAGGGATTGATCATAAAATTCCAATTGAAACCTACAGTCTTCCCAAAGACTTATTTTCTTTCTTATCTCATTGACACAGCAATAAAAGAATTGATAAATACATGTTCAGTGGCCAACTTTCAAGTGACCAGCACATTTTAATTTCAACCTAGGATCTGAGGAAAGAGTGCAGGGCTTTAGTGCTTCTTTTATAATTCCATACATGATTACTTATGAAGTCTGGGAGAAATATCCAAACACAACCAGTATGTTAGAGCTATGGTTTAATGGTAATGGTGCTAAATATGCCACTAGATTTTCACATTTTATAAACAAAAATGTAATGTTTGTTTGTGGGATTAACATAACTCAAAAACCACTGGATGAATTGACACCAAATTTGGACACACTACACCTCTCAGGCCAATGAGTAAACCATCACTCATAAAAACACTGAAAAACACAACAGAAGAGACTTAAAAGGCCAAAACAAAAAACAAAAATTTTTTACAATGCATGTGCAAAACCACATATATACACAAACACACATATACACAAATATATACATACATATACACACACAAAACACATATACATAGACTGGGCCACAGCAACGCGTGGCAGGGGACGGCTAGTGCATAATACACAAGCCCTCCATCAGAGTGTCGCTACCACAAGGCTTACAATAGGCATTTATTATGAACGTATGAACTATATTTACAAAAAGTCTGTTCAAGCACTTTTCTTTACAACTAAAGCAATGTTGAAGTAAACTTCCCTGCTTGTAGGATAAAGGGAATAAAATAATATCTCCTTCATAAAACAGCGGCTGGGATGTCAAGAGTCTGTGAATGGAAGGGGAAAATATAGGATGTGCTGTTGAAGGCTTTCATGGGGTGTTGTGTAGTCTCCAGGCTTTGTGGCCATTTTTTCGCAGCATTTTCTCCTGACATTTCTCCTGCATATGTGGCTGGCATCTTCAGAGGATCCTTTGAAAATGCCAGCCACAGATGCAGGTGAAATGTCAGAAGAAAATGCTGCTAGAATACGGCCACATAGTCCGGAAACCAAAATATAGGATGTGTCAAATAGATGGCCCCGATTTGAAATCACTAGATCTCTGCAACCATAAACCACCCAGGAATGAAACCCTTATCCCTTGAATGGTTGGGTCATAGAGTTACCACTAGATTATTTATTTATTTATTGAAAGTATTTATATTCTACCCTTCTCACCCCACAGGTGACTCAGGGCGGATTACAATGTATATATACATGGCAAACATTCAATGCCATAAACACACAACATATATAGACAGACACACAGAGGCTATTTAACATTCCAGCTTTTTCATGGGGTATTCTGGCCACCAGGGGAGCTGTCGCTTCACCGTCGATTTGTGACACTGATGAAGTACTTCCTCATTCTTTGCATGCTTGTTGGAGATTTTTATGGCATTGTAAATTAGCCTCGCATAAGCGGTACCTAAATTTCCTACTTGACAGATGCAACTGTCTTTCGGGCTGCAAAGGTCGACAGCCCTTTCTAATGCACAAACAACCTGCAACATAAGGTATGTTTCCAGCAACAGAGAACTAGGAACTCAGAGCCTACTATTTCATAATCCCTCTCTTTTCCACACACCCCCCCCCCAACAAATATGTATGTTCTCACCGAGCTGTCATAAATGTGAGGAAGGAATTTATCCTTCTGGAGGCACCATTTAAAGGCTCCAGGGCTGCCTTCAACCTATTGCTTTCAATTGAGCCATTATCTCAAGGAGCACTAAGCAAGGTAATGGCTCAGTCTGGCTCTCTATACCTGGGGAAAGTGAAGACATCACAAATTATCCAGAAACTGCGATTTCAATATGTCTAGTTAACTGTGAAGTGACAGCTACCATGGAAGCTGTTATATTAATCTTACTTTTCCCTGTGAGGTAAAGTGACAGATTTTGGTTGCCTTTTCAAGAGGAAAGAGGGGGATTATGAAATAATAGTAGGCTCTGAGTTCCCACTTCTTTGTTGCTGGAAACATACCTTTGGATACAAGCTAATTCCTTGATGATTGTCACGGTGAGGTATCAGACAGGTGCCAGGGGAAAAAAGTAATGTGGCCTATTTATAAAGACATTGCTAAAGTGAATGCAGTTCTTCTAATAAGAAATGCAAAAAGAAGTTACCTTAAAATATTTTTTTTGGGTAGCTGTTTATCAGCAAAGCCAGAATGAATCTAGTTTAATGTTATCAACTAAAGCTTTGACAGATTGGAGTTAAAAAACATTTCTTTTATAACTTTTAATACCAGTCCGCTTGATCTAGAAATCAACGAGTGACTACAGGCATTGAACTCCACAAAACTATTTTAAAGAACAAAATGGCGTTGCAAGAGGAAAAAAGAAGGTTGAAAATATTATTACCTCCCCTTTTTCTGATGGTACAGTGTTAGGTTAGGGTCAGGTAAAAGATATGAACAAGACAACTTTGCAGACCCTTTTGTTCAAAGACTGCCTGCTTAAATTTCAATGCCTATTTTAAAGCAAATATGATAAATGACAAAAGCAAGTTTGAGGGCTTCTCTCTTATGTACATGTAAAAATATAAAAGATACGAAGATTCAAGATTAAAGAATATTTTATTCTAGACTTGATATATCATTTGTTTTCTTTGCTTATAAACTTTAGAAGGCAATTTTGTATCTTCTGGATATAGTTAGTTAAAACAGTAGGGAATTTATCTTAATCAATTTTATATATCCATTTTAATATATCCATTTTATATATTCACCAGTATTTATACCTGTCTGTAAACAGACCACAGATTAATGTGGTGCAACTTTGGAAAACTGCATAGATCTTTTCCTTGGGAGGAAGCTATGTTCTTAAACATCAGTGATTTCTACAATTTAGTGCCTAACAACATATTGAAAAACAGGCCTCAAGAAGGCCTTAATTTTCCTGACTACTTTCCGCTTCTCCCTGGTTATTGCCTTTTAATGCTAAAAGTCATAATTGCATAACAGCACAGAATGTTGGGTGTAAACAAGGGGAAAGGTCAGTAGCTAGGAATTTTTGATGGTGTGGCCAACACAATTAAATGAGAAATGAGTTCTATTAAGAAGAACATCTATGCTATTCTTGAGTTTATTTAGCCTCACTTGATATTAAATAAATATGCCAGTTGTATTTCTTTAACTCTGGTTCACTTCTTTTTAAAAGGTGAAAGGCCATCATCATAACCAGAATGACCATTTCCAGAATGACGGAATTGGTAAGTGTCAAGCAATGTATTTATTGTTGATGCAAATCAGATCTGATGACTGATTTGAGATTTGCTTACTTTCTCAATGAAAGTAAGCAATGGGTTTTCACGACAAAGAAATTGCCCTTCTCAGGTTATTATATAGGACAGAGAAGGATTGATCAAGTGGGTAAGGGAGGTAGTCAGTGCCTTTTTACATCAGTGTAGGAACATCCAGAACATCCAGAACATCCAAATGAGGCAGTTGTAATGACTTTGTTGAAAAAGCATTCCTTGACTCATTCTGTTATTTATAAGTTCTATATTTGGACAAAGTATTTGATTGTATAGTTGCCTCATTCCTCTAAGGCAATGGTTCTCAACCTGTGGGTTCCCAGATGTTTTGTCCTTCAACTCCCAGAAATCCTAACAGCTGGTAAACTGGCTGGGATTTCTGGGAGTTGTAGGCTAGAACATCTGGGGACCCACAGGTTGAGAACCACTGCTCTAGGGTTCCTCAATGAGATGGGTTGTCTAGATGCATTTCAGTCTGTCTTCATGATTGGTTATGAGATGGAAACATCTCTGATCGTACAGGATGACCTGTACTGGAAATTTGATTGATAAATATTTTCCTGTTAGTTCTGCCGGACCTCTCAGTCCAGTTTTTAATACAATCAACTGAACGAGCTCTCTGGGATGAGAATTGGAGATATTGTTTTATGTTGGCTTTGCTTCTGCTGGAAAGGGGATGACCAAAAGGCAATGCTGGAGAATCCTTGTTCTGCTTTTTAACTAGTGGCTTATGCTGTCCCTTGGGGTTCTGTTTTGTTACTCAACAGACAACTGGGAAAGGTTGCCCAGAAGCCTAAGTATGCTGATAATACTGAACTCTGTTTCTCTTTTCGCCAAACTCCAAAGAAGATATTTTGGTTCTAAACTGGTGTCTGGTATCAGCAATGCACTGAATGACAGCTATCAAACTAAAGACATAAATGCGCTTAATTTGTCGGGTGTCGCAAAGTATACCAGAGGATAGGGATTCAAACTGTTTTGGTTGGGGTGCACTTCCCATGAAGATAAAGTTTTGCAGTTTGGGTGTACTCAGCCTTGATTTGGGATGCCAAGAGTTCTGCAGTGGCAAGGAGTTCATTACTGCTCACATAAAATTAATGTGCTAGTGGTGGTGATCCTAGATCTGATGATTATATATGCTATAGTTACATTCTATTTTGATTGTTGCAAAGTGCTTTATTTGGGTGTACCTGAAAAGTGTTCAGAAATTTCTGTTGGTACGAAGAACCTCAGTTAAGTACTGCTGATTACAGGAATCATACAATGTATTTTGTACAGAATCCCTACAGTGCTGGTTATGATCTATAAAGCACTATACATCTTCAGTCCAGTTTACATCCTCATTTGAGCTGGAGCCTTAGATTGTCAGAAGGTGCAATTTTCTGAGCTCTATCACCTATAAAGCTATGGCCGGTAGAAACACAAGATAGGGCCTTTTCGGTAATTACTCCTAAGCTTTGGAAATCTATTTTACTGTTCATCTTTTCTATGGGTTTTGATGTATTGTACATATGTTAATTTGCAAGTTGCTTTGAGTCCATTTTGGTAGGATGAAGGTGGAAGATGAATTAATTTTGCAACAGTTACTCTCATTATCCCTCACCATAAGCTATGTTATTTAGAGTGAATGCGAATTATAGGCCGACATTTAATGTGCCACATGTTATCTGCTGGTGATCTAAGTAAGGCTTTATTGTAAAAGCCTGCTATATATAATAGTGGAATAATGGAATAGTGCTCCTTATACATATGAGGAAATATAGACCACATTGACATGTTGATTTTGTTTCAGACAGAATCTCATTTTTAATCATTTTACTGTGTGAAGTGTTTAGAAAATAAGAGTTTTACTGTGGAGTTTAAGACTGTCATACAATGACTTTCACACCGTTTTTTGGTTTTCTTGTTTATTTTCCAGTTCAGCCTAATCCTTCTGTCTTAATTGGAAATCCTATCAGAGCATACACACCTCCACCTCCACCACCGCCTCCTCCTCCTCCACCTCCACCACCACCACCACCTCCTCCTCCTCCTGGGCCTCTTCCCAACCTTGGAAAATCACCTAGTCCTGTTCAAAGAATAGATCCCCATACTGGGACAAGCATTCTTTATGTTCCTGCCGTTTATGGAGGAAATATGGTCATGTCTGTGCCTTTGCCAGTAAGTATACATTTCTACCTAATGGCAGCCTCTTCACCATGAAACCATTTCTTATTGCTATACTTAAAATGTGAGCATTTCTCCTTCTTTCTTAGGGGAAGATTGGGAAACGCTAGGGTAGAGAAATGTGCATAACGCCCAAAAACTATATCATTTTCAGCTCTCTCTCTCTTCCTCCCCCCCCCCCCCAAAGTTCCATTTCCCAAGAAATTCCCAAAATCTGGAGAGGGGTGCCATTTTTGTTTCGATTTGGTCCATTGGTGCCAATGTGGAGACTTTAGAGACTCGTTTCTTTGCCATTTTTAGGCCTATCAGGATGAAACTTGCCTCACTTGTAGGTCATATTTATGACTGCCAAGTTTTAGAATGTTTCAATCCACTGGTGTTTGGGAATTTTAAAAAGGTTTTTACCATAACATTTTTTAAAAACACACACACACACACACACAAGAGGGGGTCCTGGGAATTGAAGTCCCAACCAGTGTGTGCCACAAGAGGGAAGGAGAATTGATACAGTCAACTAGGTCTCTAATTGGCTGAGAAAGAAACAGAGAAAAACCTCAGTTCCCATGATGCCCTTGGAGGAAGCACAGAGGCTCCTTCATTGCAAAGTGCTGCTGGGAAAATGAGTTCCCAGTGGGGCCCTCTTTTGGAGGAGATACCTAGAAAAGCCTTTCCCGTCTTTTTCTGCCTCTCTCCGCCTCTCTCTCTCTGGCCTTATTTACCTCAAGCGGGTGCTCCGCCTGTTGGGACCTTTGGGAAGGGATGGAAGCGACTGCAGGGAACTGGGCAACATGCTGGTAATGGTTTAGTGCATTGGCCATCGCACAACTCACAACGGTTCCTTGGAGATATCTGAAAACAGATGTCCTTGAACAATTTTCCCCTAGCACCCCAGTTGTTGCCAAAATTGACTCTCTCTGCCAAATTCTCTTCTGTATTATAAAGCCCTCCATAGCCCTTTCCATAGAACATCCTTTCAGAAACAGGAAGAAAGAAAGTTTACTTTTACAGCAATATTGCAGTTTATTCAAACACTTGTTGACAGTGGTCAGCCATTGCAGTGGATCCTGCCCAATTGCTAAGGATCATTAACAGTCAGGTTATGGGCTGAATAAGGTAATAATAATTAGTTTAGGGTAATGTATACACAGGATATTTATTTAAAGGTTAAATCTTACCTCGTAAAATTTAAAATACCATATATACTCGAGTATAAGCTGACCCGAATATGAGCCGAGGGACCTAATTTTACCACAAAACCTGGAAAAATGTATTGACTCGAGTATAAGCTGAGGGTGAGAAATGTAGCTTCTACTGGTAATCGTCGGTAGATTAAATGTTTTTGAGTATTTACACAAAACTGTAATTTAAGATAAGACTGCCCAACTCTGTTTCCAACATTATTCTAACCTCCTTCAATGTAAATGTGCTTACCTATTACCTATAATGATAGAATAAAATAATAAATGTAATAACAGATAATAAAAATAATAATAGAGTAAATAATGGAAATTTAATAATAATAGTAATAATAATAAAGTAATAAATGCAGTAATAACAATAGAGTAAAATAATAAATGCAATAAATAATATAATACAGTAAAATAATGTAAATGTACTAACAATAGAGAAAAATAATAAATGTAATAAAAATAATACTAATAGCAAATAATAAATAACCTTGACTCGAGTATAAGCAGAGGGGATTTTTTTCAGCCTAAAAAGGGGGCTGAAAAACTAGGCTTATACTCGAATATATATGGTAAGTGTCTTCCAGTGCATGTATGTTTGTTAGGATGTCCTTCTTTCATTCCACAGTAGACACTTTTTAGCATTTAGTTGTGTTCTTTCTTATTGTAGATTACCATGTCAACCACTGGAATTAATCGTGTGTGGTCTGATGCATTTTCCACTAATTTAGCACCCAGCTTTACCTCAGTTGATCCTGTTAAAACATTCAGTTCCTGTTTCATCTTTCTATATTAAGGGTATTAATGGGACCCAGCCCTTGTGACATTTCCCACTTTTTCACATTTGTGATCTCATTCCCTAGGCTTTCCATGACCTCACAGAAAGGTCTGGCACACTGTTTACAAAACACTAATTTCAGAAGGGATCAGTATATCGAGGCTGATAAATTTGATATTCTTATATATCACCATTTTGTTTTATTTTTGGACTTATCTTACTAACATCTACTTGGAGTTATTCCCATTCAGTCCATATGGCACCTTTTTTGCTAATGTAGTGAAACCTTTGGCTTCCATTTATTTTAGAGGTTTTCTAAAAACTTTTTTTTTACTAATTAGGTTACCAAGAGGCATAATTTAATGGATACAGTGAAATGAAACATGTTGCTTAGCAGCTGTATCTTTGTAATGATGGCTTGCTTTCTGTTAACATACCCAAATAATGTAAATACTTGTTTACTCATATAATTGTAATGTAAGAAAAGCTATTTTTATTCCTGTGGGGAATAAGCTTATATGTAATTATTACCTGATCCTTTATAGTTAATGAGATGTTATAAAAAGAAATATATGCACAATTGTTTGTGATTATACAAATTTTTATCTCAGGAACCAGATGGCTCAAAGCTAAAGTCCACCAGATTAGTCTGAAATGTTTAAATTGGTGTAAAGGGGCTGTTTTGAAAACAACATAATGATTGTTTTAGGTAGTTTATTTAAACTAAAAAAAAACATTGAAAAGAAATCATTGGTAAAAAGTGTTTTCTATCATTTTGGCCGAGGGTAGTTGTAACACTTCAACTTGTCCAAAATGATGCATCTGGAGTATTGAGTGAGGCCATGTACAGGGATCATATGAATCCTTTGTTAAAATGGATTCATGAGTAATTAATTTGTCTCTATAACTTTAGATCCCTAAAACTTTAGATCCCTTTCATTGTTTTTTTTATCTTATGAACCTGATTTGATTTTAAGATTGTTTTGGGGTTTCCCTATTGCTTTCAGCCTTTAAGACATGCTGAATGTGTATATAATAGAAGGGACTTCCTTGGAAAATGGAAGAATTTTCTCTAGTTGGAGTGTCTTAACCAAAGATTTAAGAGCTGGAGCCCCCAATGGTGCAATGGGTTAAACTCTTGTGCCGGCAGGACTGCTGACCAAAAAATCGGCAGTTCGAATCCAGGGAGCAGAGTGAGCTTCTGCCTGTCAGCTCCAGCTTCACATGCGGGGACATGAGAGAAGCCCCCCACAGGATGGTAAAACATCCAGGCGTCCCCTGGGCAATGTCTTTGCAGACAGCCAATTCGCTCACGCCAGAAGCGACTTGCAGTTTCTCAAGTCACTCTTGACACAAAAAAAGAAACCCAAATATTGAATGGCCCACTATTAGGCATACTCCTGCTGTGGATTTTATGCCTTTATGACTCTTCTTGAATTCTTTCCAACCCTATTGTTCTCTAATTTTTTGGATGGATCCCAGACACTGAAACTTCTTGCTAAGAGAGGATAGGTTGACTTAGACTCTGATACCTTTTTATTATAAGGCATATAAACCTTTATTCAAACATTTGGAACTTAAGTTGAGTACTTGTTCATGGGAGATATGCTGTTGTTACTTCTGCCGCTGCTCCTCTTCCTTCTTCTCTTCCTTCTATTTATTTCTATCCCACTTTTCCCTCAGACCGAAAGCAGCTCACAACCTTAAAACAATTTAAAAACCAGCGAAATATAAATATTAAAATAGAATTAAATACTACAGTTATTAAATGTCCATTTGTTAATCCCATTAAAAAAGTAAAAAAAAAAAATAACTCCACAAGCAATATCTCCCTTCTAGAAACCCTCCATTTTTTTTTTTTTACCACCGGTGCCAATGAACTACCCAATACTTTTTTGGAATTTGTTCAATGGTATGAATTCCAAACATTTTCCCATCTATACTAACCATAGTTAACAAAGGGCCCAAACATTTTTTGAAGAAAAAAATCTGTACACATATAAAACATATGATTCTACCTAAGGCTATTCACCAGCAAATTAGACATCCCTTCCTCTCTGGAACTGCCCTCTGTCTCTAGCACATTCCTAAACATGTTCCTAAACATGATAGGGGCATTTTTTGGGAACATATTTGGGGTAAGGTTTGCCAGGGGTGGACACAAAGTAGTTTTGTTTCATGAATAGAACTGTCCCGATGAAATACTAGACCTCACCTCAGTACATTTAAATAGGGAGTCAAGGCATCCCATGCTTACTAACATTGGATAAACTACCCTATAATCCAGGCATGGGCAAAATCCACATGCTTTGGACTTCAGCTCCCAGAAATCCAAACCATTTTACCAGCTGTTAGAAATTGTGGGAGCTGAAGTCCAAAACACCTGGATGGCCGAAGTTTGCCCATGTGTGCTATAATTCATATGTGACTTGCTAAATTAGTCTAGGAAAAGCTATTTGCTTTGAAGAAAAACCTTATGGTGGCTCAATGAATGAAAAATATTGTATCTCTAAAGTGGGGCATTAATAATAATAATAATAATAATAATAATAATAATAATAATAATAATAATAATAAATATAATAATAGGGCTGATTTTTCCAGAAATTGATCTCTCAGAGTTGGATTGCTCCCTGGAGCCAAGCTGCCAAGCTGCATGATGTAAAGGAGGAGTGGGCTCAGTACAAGCCCCATTCCCCTCTCAAACGTTAGAAAATTGCACTACCTTCCAGGTTGTCAGTGCTCATAAATTTCCAACCTATATCATGGTGCCGTGCAAGTCCAGCAGCATGGACTAGCTAAAACAATTTCAAATTTAAAAGCATTAAAGAATAAGACAGGCTAAAACATAATGCAACAAGTTGAAACAAGGTAACAGATTTAAAAAGATAAAACCATATATGCACTGATTTACTTTAAAGCATTACATTTTAATGCTGTCTCATGACTGTGGGGTCTGGGAGACCTCCTTGCGGGCCACATGTTGTCCATCCTGGGTGTAGAGGGAAGGGGTACCAGGATAGAATAAAAGGGGGGGGGGGCTTGCAGTGCAAAAAATTATTTTCTATTTACCCGCAGAGAAGGCTCAATAGAAGAAAAGTGCCAGCAAGGATATCCTTGATTGTGTTATGATAAGTGGAGTTGGTAGGGATATAGGCATTTAAGTGGCATTTGTTCAATGGGACAGAGATATAAGACTTGTCCTGCATTTACTGATTTTTTTAAAAAAAACAACCCATTGATTTAGTGTTGTTTTTTTAAACTGGTTCATATTTTTTTTACATGGCTAACAATGATATGTCACACTTCCATGCGACAATTTAATAGTTTGACATGAACAATAATTACTTATGGAAAAAGAAAAATTAATTTTTCTAATATGAACTTTTTAATTAATTGGAACGTTCCCATGTTCTTCTTTCCTTCTCTATTCTACCAGTATAGTAAAGACATGTGGAGTATATATTTTTTGTTGTAGAAGGAACATCAGAATATTTCAAGTGTAGCAATTTTTGTCTTTGTGACATTCAAGAGGTAAATTGTTTCCCTTAAGAGATACATATTCTATGCTACAGAAGCATTGCAATTACTAAAAAGTTATCTTTATCATAGTCATGTAAGGATGTGTCTAACCATAAAAAGTTGACTGCCTATGATGACGTTCAGTGTAATTTCTCATTATTTAATGTTATGGCTTTCCTTAAATATTTAACCTTAGGCCCTAATCCTGGAGTGTGAGTGGATTCATTAATCCGCATACTTTTCTGTCATGTTTCTTTGTAAATTCAGTAGACTATCTTGAAATTGAAACATTAAAATGATGAAAAGACGTATTGAAACATCTGTTCCTTTTACCCTCCTTTTACTATTGTGCTTTATATTTTTCTAGTAACACACATGCTGTTCTTTGGTTTCTGTAGTAGAAACAACCTCAATTCATTTTGGAAATATATTAAGTTGTCTTCTCAGAAAGCAACATGGTGAAACCTGAAACCAAGTTGTGTCTTTACCTGCCCCCCTGCCTGTTTTTGATTCATCTTCTTGCACTAATGATTTCTAGCCTTTTTATAGACAAGTGGATTCCCACTGTCATAATGCTATTTATATCCCTGATTTTATAAGCTTTCCTGTTCTTAAACATTTTGAGATAGTTTTGATAATGCTCATACTGGTATATGAAGAGTTTTATCATTTGTACCTTATTAATCTCACAACAATCCAGTAAAGTATTCTAGGCTGAGGGATGATGTATTTTGCTCAGTTCATCAGTGAATGTCTAACTTTGAAACCCTTTTGTATACTAATATTCTTTGTTTCTGAAAGTATCATCACTCCTCCATGTTTTTTACACTTCATTGTTTTGTGGCCTTGCAGAATTCTGTCAATTCTGTTTTCACTGGCACTGCATTTTTTTTAAATGTGCATACTTAACAAACTGTAAACATTGTTCATATTTTTTGTTACATAGGTCCCATGGACAGGCTATCAGAGTAGGTTTGCTGTTGATCCTCGAATCATTACTCATCAAGCAGCCATGGCATATAATGTGAATTTGTTACAAGCCCATGGACGTGGATCTCCTATACCCTATGGTCTTGGACATCACTCACCAGTCAGTATAGGACAGCAGCAGCTGCAGAATTCAGACAAAGAACAACTTGAACAAAATCGTACCAGTGAGTGGTTATATCTCTACATATTCCTGGCATGGTTCAGAAATGTAATTTATTTGTTTTGTCTATTGAAAATCAGTACACTGTATTATGAGAAAGCTAGCTGGAACATGTCATGTTCCATGCTTCTTGGTTGCAATAATTTAGACACCCTTTCTTAATCTCCCAGCTCTCTTTGTTCTGTCGCTGGCATATTCTTTATTGAGAAGATGAGGTTATTCTCTATGTCCTCCACTGGCATACAGAGTAGAGCAATAGTATATTATGTTTTGCTTCATTATTGAAAGAAGCAATGTTTTGGATGGAAGTTTTATAGAGCTGTCAGACAAAAACATGGACATGTAAATACGTCTTCCTGTCATTTCTCTGAGTTAAAAAAAGATTGATATGCTCAGCAGGAAGCGACTACTGTTTGTCCAGAAACTGCGATACTCCTTGTATAGACAAAAGAATAAATAAATACTAAGATGATGTGGATTATTTTAAGGAAAAAATAATGCATCCACAAGTTAGCTAGATCCCTTTCCCACTGATAACATGGAAAGGTGAAATAATAGTTTGTTTTCTGGAAAAGACAAGATTTATTGGACCGGACTTGGACCGCTTTGGATGACAATTTTAATTCTGGTGATTTTAATCTGGCGAGTGGGTTCTTAATGTATTTTTAGAATCATTTTAATTTTTGGATGTATTTATTATGTGTTTTATTTTATGTTTGGCATCAATTGTTGCCTGTTTGGAAGCCGTTCTGAGTCTCTCCATGGAGGTTGAGAAGAACAGGGTATAAATGTTTTAAATAAATAATAATAAATAAAAAGATAGAAAAATTACCTCTGGTAGACAAGACCCAGTGATTACCAACTACCCAAGGTTGAAGTTCAAAGCATCCTTTTCTCAGAAATATGGGTATGTGCCTTTAATTTACCTGTGGACTGATGGTGATCCCATAATAGGGTTTTCTTAGGCAAGGAATACTCAAGAGATGATTTTGCCAGTTCCTTCCTCTGAAATATAACCTACAGCACCTGATATCTGCATAGATACAAGAAAAAAGTAAGGGTTATGCCTGCATAGTTTGTTTGACTTTCTGATTTTGAATTGGAGAATACGTCATCTGGGTCATAGGATCCTGGGCATGCAGGATATTCCCTAATACTGGAAGAGAAAAGAATTGCCTTTGCACATATAGCTGTCCTTTGGGCCATGTGCACCCCATAATAGCTTCATTGTTACATAAAGTAACAATTTTTAAATAAAAACGACAAATTGTACTTACCGCATTGATATTGGTAGCTCCATTGCCTTTCAATAAGTAGGCTTTGGCTTAAATTGGAAAACAAATCTGATGGATCCTTATGAAACAATACTCATAGAGCTCCATAATATCATTAGCATAAAATCTATTTCAGAGCAAGTCAGCTTTTTAATGTTGAAGGACTGACTACTGTATCAAAATTGAAATTGCTTTGATTCCATTTGTGCTGTTAGAATGACTTCCCATAAACTATGCAGCTCCAAAATCTGCCTCATTAACTCCCTGAAAAGCAGAGTTATCTGTGTGTTGAGAGCTTGAAGTGCCAGGGTGCATATATGAGAAGCTTCCTGTGTTTCCCAACATTGTAGATATATGAGTTGTCACAGTACAATGCCAGACGATGTTGTTATTCAAAACTTAATTGAAGTCTTAACTAGTTCATGGATATAGCCGCATGAAGAAACTTATTTAAATTCATGAAAGCTGAGATAATTCCAGAAGCAAATATGACATGCCATCCTTAATTTCTGCCATTGTAATCCCTGTGGTGGAAGAGAGTAGAATATGTCAGGAAACAAATTGGATAGGGAAGTTCCGTTTCCTAAATTTTTAACAGTGGAACTGAATAAGTGCAATCTTGTGAAATTCACTGAACATAAACTCCTATGTCTCTGAAGAAAAGTATAGCTATTAGGGTTTTCCAATAAAAAAAAACTGCTAAATATCTTTAATATATATTCTTTTAAAATTTACTTTCAAACAACTTAGATTTAATTTGTAAAATAAGAATCATCTGACAATATTATTATTATTATTATTGTTATTGTTATTATGTCCGACGTGTGATCCAATGATCTTGTCTAGAGTGATCTTGTCTGCTGTGGACTCATCTTGTTGTGTTTCAAATAATAATAATAATAATTATTATACCCTTTCTCCCTGTGAGGACTCAATTTAGGTGGACTTTATAGTTTGGCATGCTTGGGGCCCACTTTGTCTGGTTTGCCAGTATTTTCTGGAGAGGAATAAACTTGGCACAGTAATTGGTCATTTTCTGGTGATACAAGAGCAAAACAATCTGTAATGTCCTTCTTTCATTGATATCATATACCTTGTAGCTAAGGCAATATGGAGCTGCTATATATTACTAAAAGCAAGAGTGGATGGCATTGGCTGAGTAGTGTGTAACTGTTTATATATCTTTCTTTTACAATAAATTATGTGATAAGGTTCTTGTGGGTTTTTTCGGGCTATAGAGCCATGTTCTAGAGGCATTTCTCCTGACGTTTCGCCTGCATCTATGGCAAGCTTCCTCAGAGGTTGTGAGGTCTGTTGGAAGTAGGAAAAATTTTTCCTACTTCCAACAGACCTCACAACCTCTGAGGAAGCTTGCCATAGATGCAGGCGAAACGTCAGGAGAAATGCCTCTAGAACATGGCTCTATAGCCCGAAAAAACCCACAAGAACCTAGTGATTCCAGCCATGAAAGCCTTCGACAATACAAATTATGTGATAATTTTCCAACCCCGCCCCCCACACGTGTGTGTGTTTACATAGTTTATAATAACTGGAATGAGCAATTGAAATTGTTTCCTTGCCTTTGCTTTCTTATTTTTCTGCGTAGCTGTATAATTTCTCATGTCTCGGATAATATTTTGTATTATTCATGACCATTGAGAAGTGCTCCCAATTAACCAGGAAAATTTATTACTATATAATTAATAATAATTATTTTTCTTTTTCACCAATTTTATATAAAAAACTAAAAAACACATCATGGTGCCTTGGCACTGCATATTTGTCTTAAATAATGTTCTCTTTAGATCTGTAGTTTTATAGAACAACAACTACTGACGTCAATGACTGCTTTGAGATAATCAAATTTTAGCTCAATAACTTGAGATGTGTCTAATTGGCACTTTTCACCTTATTTATATATATATTAAATGCCTTCTTTCTCCCAATATGGGATCTAGGCAGTTAATTAAGAAGCCATGGAGCTACAGCTAATAATCCTCTTGTTACATCTGAACTATGGTCTCAGGGCTTCTAAACAAGCTTAAATATGACAGCCATCTTTAAACCATATCTTCATACTAGGACTCACTTAAGACACTTAAACATAGTTTCCCATTTCATATGTAAAAGGAAGCTATGGATACATTTGTCCTGTTATCTTGTGTTGCTGCTTGTGCAAAGGAAAAATTAATGACATAACATCCAAGAGATTCTTGCATATCTTGCTTTATTAAGCCAAGATTTGATCCTTCAAAGCAGGCAATTAAAAAGAAAAAGGATGCTATTCATATTTGAGTACAATCATGTAAATTTAAAAAACTGCTCTATTTTCAGATGCTAATGACAAGTATTTGTACGTGCTTTGCCATGATTCCTTGTTACTTTTTAATAATCTAATTATTTACCCATGATTCTAAAGGCCTTCTTGGATTTCTCTTTTTAAAAGTATCAACTCTGAAAAAAAAGTTTCAGTGTTCTTCCTCACCTATATTATCTTATAAAACAGAAGTGCTTTGCATTTTAAAATATGAGTAAGAGTAGTTCTTTAAAGTTATCTCTGTATTATTTTAATTTCTAGGGTTTGAAATTAAAAAAAAACATTTTATGATAAGAAAATGGTGCCCTGACTTCTATAATCTGCCTCTTCTTTACAGAATTTCAATTGAAAATTTGTAATTTTGAGAATTGTTACTTTACTATCAGTCCAAGGTACTGAAATCTTGCACCATCCAATATTATAATTCATATAATGTTTTCTATTGAGGCGTTGCTTCCTGATTAATAGTTTAAACAGAAGAAGCTATAGAATTTCATTAAAAAGGTGAATATGCTACAAATGTCCATCAGCAGAAGATAAAACACTGTCTCTGTTTAATAACCCATAATTGTGTTTATGGGGGATATCCTTTAAGATGTGCACAGAAAATAGGTGATATTTCTTTTTGTTCTATGTATATATTTTGTGCTTTTTATATATTTAGGCAAAAATGAATCTGGCACTGGACCTGAAATGAATAAAATCCGGACACCAGAGAAAAAGCCTATGGAAACGAAACAGGTATATGTTCCTTGTTCATCTCTTTCTTTTTATATAGCTAGGCAAGTGAGGTTTATATATCTGTGGAATGTCCATGGTGGGAGAAAGAACTCTTGTCTGTTTGAGGCAGTATGAATGTTGCAATTGGCCATCTTGGAAACTAGGCACTTGCCTCATTTCCAACAGACCTCACAACCTCTGAGGATGCCTACCATAGATGTGGGTGAAACGTCAGGAGAGAATGCTTCTGGAACATGGCCATACAACTTAGAAAACTCACTGCAATCCAAATCACAAAGTATTTTACTAAGATTCCACATCTAAAGAAAGGGACGCAAATACCATAGATCAGGGGTCCTCAAACTAAGGCCTGGGGGCCAGATACGGCCCTCCAAGGTCAACCTAAGTCTAAAACAACTTGAAAGCACACAACAACAACAACAACAATCCCATCTCACAAGCCAAAAGCAGGCCCACACTTCCCATTGAAATACTAATCAGTTTATATTTGTTAACATTGTTCTTCATTTTAATTGTTGTATTGCATTTAAGTGTTTTTTGCACTACAAATAAGATATGTGCAGTGTGCATAGAAATTCATTCATTTTTTTTTCAAATTATAAGATGGCCCTCCCAACAGTTTGAGGGACTGTGACCCTTGGTTTAAAAAGTTTGTGGACCCCTGCCATAGATAGTTGAAATTAAGACTATAGGAATTCAAGTCATAGCCTGCAAAGACTCAGGGAATGACTGTCACTTGATCAGTGCCAAGTTTGGCAAAGCTCTTATAGCAGCCCTCTTCTGAGTTACCAACAGTGTTGTTTCCTAGGTAGACATTGCAATCGTGGCATGCTTGCCTTTCTTCTGCTTCTTTTGTACCCGCAGTTTTAATTCCCCTGCAATACCTGCGACTACCTGATGTAGTATCACTCTTGTGCATTCTCTTTTTGTGACCCTTTAGGCATTATGAAGGAATTTAAAGAGCAAGTGCTAATCACAGCCTTCTAGGCTCCAGCAATGGGAGAACTTCAAGGCTCATGTGGCTATAGCCAATATTGGCGCTTAACAGTTATAGGCGCTTCTTACAGTTCAGCCCATCATGAACTTCCCAGTAGAGCTGACCTTGATTTAATAATAATAGTATAGTAAAACTTTATCTAACCCGGCTTATCTCAACGAAGGGACTCAGGGTGGTGATTTGTTGTTGGGTGCTTTCAAATCATTTTCATTTAGGGTGTGGTGACCCTAAGGCATAGAGTTTTTCTTGGTAAGATTGATCCAGAAGGGGTTGTTTTAGCCAAATGGGGATTAAAACCCTGGTTTCCCAGAGTCGTAAGCCAGCACTGAAACCACTATACCCACAGTAGTAGGGTGACACTTTGTCAATTCAGGATTTTTCTTTTCCGACCACAACTGCATTTATTGGGGGCGATGCTCATATAGGGAGACTGTACATTGCGGTGGCATAAGAAAGAGGGGATCGGGGTATGATCTGGATTGGCTTCGGAGCCAGACGGAGGCACCCATCGTAGCTACCGGGGTCGGGAGAGGAGGCCGAACCTTTTGGAGGAAGCTCCACCAGACACCTGGGGTCGGTGTTCTTCCTCTCCTGCTGGGCCAGGAGGATGTTCATGGACTCCTGCATGTCCTCCAGGAGGGAAAGCTGTGCCTGAGCAATTTGGGAATTTTCAGGAATTTTCTTGAAGAGTCAGTGTCAATGGAGATCTTCTGTAATACATATTATGTAGCGTAGTTCATCAGTTTGGATATGCTTAAATAGATGGCAGGAGTATTATTTCATAGACATGTGTCTTATAGACTTTACTTCAGGTATGTCATGATTTCAACTTACCATGTCTAAGTAGAAAGGTTTTTAGAACTTGCTGGAACTGAACTGATGATTCATGTTTGATAGTACTATGAAGGGAAGAAGAAAAAAAACAGTTAATGGGATCAAAAAATGGAAGGATGGCATTCCTGAATCTTGACACGCTTAGTCTTTTCTCTGTTCTTTGATTTGTTCTATAGTTCTGCTTCACTTGGTCAATTGAAATGAGATTATTTATTCATTTTGCGATGTTAAGCATTGAAGTCCTTTTCTAAAGAAAAGTCTGTAAGATACACATGTTTCAGTTACGCCTTTGTCGCATGGCACAGTGTTGGACTAGATGGCCCTCGAGCTTCCTTTCAGCTCCAAGATTCTCTTATTTGCTTTTGCCATCTGTGAAAACTGGATAGCGTATTGTTGCTGATTTCAGTTTTGTTTTATGTGTTTCCATTCACCTTTCAGGGTGTATAGAAAATAAACACCTACACTGATGTGAAAAATTAAAGTATGCCTGCACCTTCATCCCTGAGCTTGCCATGGGACTTATCACGGATACCCCTCACGTCCCACGTACACTGATGTGCATAAACTTAACGTCTGCACACACCAAGACCACTCTTACGCGTCGGCTGACGGCCGAACTCCCCCTGTTTGTTACCGCTGCCATGAACCCTCTTCTCCACCAGGGGCTCCTCTTGAAGCTGCCCAATCAGAGACCATATGCAAATAGCACCACAGCGGCAGCCAATCAGAACGCTGCCACATACACTGCCCTCCCTCCACAATTCCTCTGTCCGATACAAACACTCTTCTTTATTATATACTAGCTTGGGGACCCGGCGTTGCCCGGGTTATTAGAGAAAGTGGGTAATGGGGGTTCTGTGTGCCAAGTTTGGTCTTCATCAGTCATTGGATGAGGGTCTCAGTAGTTTCACTAAGTGAGTGAAGGAACTGCAAGTCCCATCGTCCATGGTGCATCATCCTCCAAACCGCACCAGGATGTAGAGTGCATCATGGAGACCCAGTGTGCCAAGTTTGGTCCTTATCGGAAATTGGATGATGGTTGCAGTGGTCTCAGGAATTGAGCGAAGATACTGCAAGTCCCATAATCCATGCTCGATCCACAGTCAAACCACACCAGGGCGTAAAGTGGGTCATGAGAGGTCTATGTGCCAAGTTTGGTGTCGTTCAGTCATTGTTGAGGGTCGCAGCAGTCTCGGAAAGCGAGTAGAGGTACTTCAAGTCCCATCATCCATGGTATGCCCTACTCCAAACCGCAGTAGGATGTAGAGTAGGTCATGGTGGCTCTTTGTGCCAAGTTTGGTTGAGTTCGGACATTAATGAGGGTTGCAGCAGTCTTGGGAAGAGAGTGGAGGTACTTGAAGTCCTATCATCCATGGTCTGTCCTCCTCGAAAGTACACCAGGATGTAGAGTGGGTCATGGGGACTCTCTGTGCCAAGTTTGGTCTTGATCAGTCATTGGCAAGGGTCTCAGTGGTCTCAGGAAGTGAGTGAAGTGACTGCAAGTCCCATCATCCATTGTCAAATTCTTCCAAACCGCACCAGGATGTAGAGTGAGGTATTTCAGGAAGTCAGTAGGTTCTCTGTGTAAATTGTGGTCCTGATCCATCATTGTTGGCAGGTATAATGGTTTTAGGAAGGGAGTGCGGGTATTGCTAGTCCCATCGTCCATGGTGCATCCTCCTGCAACTGCACCAGGATGTAGAGTGCGTCATGGAGACTCAGTGTGCCAAGTTTGGTCTTTATCGGTAATTGGATGAGGGTTGCAGTGGTCTCAAGAATTGAGCAAAGGTACTGCAAGTCCCATAATCCATGGTCCATTCTCGGTCAAACCACACCAGGACGTAAAGTGGGTCATGAGAGGTCTATGTGCGAAGTTTGGTCCTGATTAGTCATTGGATGAGGTTAACAGCGGTCTCAGAATGTGAGTGGTGGTACTGCAAGTCCCATCGTCCATGGTTCATCGTCCTCCAAACTGCAGTAGGTTGTAGAGTGGGTGATGGGGGCTCTGTGTGCCAGTTGCGGTCTGTATTGGGAGTGTTCTGACCCAGCCCTTTTTTGGCCTTTTCCTTTTCTGTCATCTCGGAATCTTGGATTTGAGGCTGGCCAATCAGAGACCATATGCAAATTTCCTTCTGTCATGTCCCCGTTTCTGTCATGAACCCTCTTCTCCACCAGGGGCTCCTGTTGAAGCTGCCCAATCAGAGACCATATGCAAATAGCACCACAGTGGCAGCCAATCAGAAAGCTGCCACATACACTTCCGCCCTCCACACTTCCTTCCCATACAAACAAACACTCTTCTTTATTATAGATATATATAGATAGATATATAGATATAGATATAGATATTGCCAGTGTTTTAATCCCATACATATTTACATGTGTATATAATTATATTATCTTACATATACTACATCTCTCCCGTTTTTTCTCGACTTTTTTTTTTCATGTCAGGAGCGACTTGAGAACCTGCAAGTTGCTTCTGATATGAGGGAATTGGCCGTCTGCAAGGACGTTGCCCAGGTAACATTGCCCGGATGTTTTGATGTTTTACCATCCTTGTGGGAGGCTTCTTTCTTGTCTGCGCATTGGGAGCTGGAGCTGACAGGGAGCTCATCTCACTCTCCCTGGATTCGAACCACCAACCTGTCAGTCTTCACTCCTGCCAGCACAAGGGTTTAACCCATTGCGCCACCGAGGGCTCCTTCTTCCCTTGAGGTAAACTTCCCACAATTCTCTCTTTTTCCACCTCAAAACGACAGCAAAAAGGAGGGAAAATGGAGAGGAAAACTTCTTTCTTTTGAATCCTGAGGTAAATTCCCCTCAATTTCCAATAGTTTACCTCAGAATAAGAGAGAAAACGATGGGAAAATGCTCAATGAGGGGGAAGACATGCAGAATGGAGGGAAATTCACCTCAGGACGGAAATTGAAGGGAAAGGCGTTGTTTTGTCTTTTTCTGTCATTCTGAGGTAAAAAATGAGGACTGTTATATATTATACTAATATTATATTATTCTATAATATTATATTGTATTTAAGATATAGCATTATATATAATTCTATAATATATAAAGCACATCATTATATATAATTATTGTGCAATAATTATATAATATATAGCCTCCACCACAGTCTCCAGGGCAGTAGGAGTGAAGACGGACAGGTTGGTGGTTCGAATCCAGGGAGAGTGCAGATGAGCTCCCTCTGTCAGCTCCAGCTGCCAATGCGCGGACAAGAAAGAAGCTTGCTCCCTCCTCCCTAGGACTTCCCCTTACATATTTATACATGGCTATCATGTCTCCTCTCAGCCTTCTCGTCAAGGTTCTGGAGAACAAGCCCTATGAGGAGCGGCTTAAAGAATTGGGCATGTTTATGCTGAAGAAGAGAAGGCTGAGAGGAGACATGATAGCCATGTATAAACATGTGAGGGGAAGTCCTACGGAGGAGGGAGCAGGCTTCCTTTCTGCTTCCCTGGAGAGTAGGACGCAATGGAACAATCACCTGTCATGAGCGAACCAAACAGTTGTATTGTATTAAACAAACAAACAAACAAACAAAACACAAGGTTTGCAAGCTTGGTAGTTGATTAAATGTCCTTTGACCAGTATCTGTCCACTTGGAGTGCCTCTGGTGTTGCTGCAGGAAGGTCCTCCATTGTGCATGTAGCAGAGCTCAGGGTGCATTGCAGCAGGTGGTCAGTGGTCTGCTCTTCTCCACACTCGCATGTCATGGATTCCACTTTGTGGCCCCATTTCTTGAGGTTGGCTCTGCATCTTGTGGTGCCTTCCAAGTCGCCCAGTCTTCTGTGTGCCCAGGAAGGAGTCTCTCATTTGGTATCAGCCATTCATTGAGACTCTGGGTTTGAGCCTGCCACTTTTGGATTCTCGCTTGCTGAGGCGTTCCAGCGAGTGTCTCTGTAGATCTTAGGAAGCTATTTCTTGATTTAAGTCATTGACGTGCTGGCTGATACCCAAACAAGGGATGAGCTGGAGATGTCTCTGCCTTGGTCCTTTCACTATTGGCTGCTACTTCCTGGCAGATGTGAGGTGGTGCGATACCGGCTAAGCAGTGTAATTTCTCCAGTGGTGTAGGGCGCAGACACCCCGTGATAATGCGGCATGTCTCATTAAGGGCCACATCCACTGTTGTAACATGGTGAGATGTGTTCCACACTGGGCATGTGTACTCAGCAACAGAGTAGCCAAGCGCAAGGGCAGATGTCTTCACTGTGTCTGGTTGTGGTCCCCAGGTTGTGCCAGTCAGCTTTCGTATTATGTTGTTTCTAGCACCCACTTTTTGCTCGATGTTCAGGCAATGCTTCTTGTAGGTAAGAGCACGGTCCAGAGTGACTCCCAGGTATTTGGGTGCGCTGCAATGCTCCAGTGGGATTCCTTCCCAGGTAATCCTCAGAGCTCGGGATGCTTGTCTGTTCTTAAGATGAAAAGCACATGTCTGTGTTTTAGATTTATTATTGTGCAATCGCTGACATTGCGCAATTGCGTCCGCCATTAACGAATCGATTCGTAATTAACAAAATTTCGGAAATTTCGAAATTTTGAAATCATAAATTTCAGAAGGCCTCTGAAATTCGAAACGCTGGTTCCCCCTAGAAACGAAG
>NW_026845477.1:127133222-127192047 GCF_025583915.1 Anolis sagrei ordinatus | reverse complement strand
TGAACCCTCTTCTCCACCAGGGGCTCCTATTGATGCTGGCCAATCAGAGACCATATGCAAATAGCTCCACAGCGGCAGCCAATCAGAATCTTGGAACTTTCAGGCTAGCCAATCGGAAAGCTGCCACAAACACGTCCGCCCTCCACACTTCTGCCCTTCCACTACAAACACTCTCTTTTATTATATATATAGATATAGATGGAATGTCTTTATTTTGATGGAAAAGTGAATAGCTGTGTGCTTGATAGCTAGAATCATAGAGTTGGAAGAGACCTCGTGGGTCATCCAGTCCAACCCTCTTCCAAGAAGCAGGGCAATCACAATATTTGCGCATCTATAACAAAATAGAGTATGGCCACAGGGAAGCATCTGGTAATCCATTTCTGCTGTAACAGAAGTTGCTGAAATGAATTCCACTGATGAGGAAGTATGAGTTTAAATTTAAGAATAGAGATTAAAAAATATTTGACAGTAGTTTTTAGGTGCATCTACATTGTAGAATTAATGCAGTTTGACATCACTTTAACTACATATGGCTCAGTGCTATGGAATCCTGGGAGTTGTAGTTTGGTGAGGCATTTTTGGCAGAGAAGGCTAAAACTTTATAAAACTACAACTGCTGTGATTCCATAGAGTTAAGCCATAACAGTTAAAGTGGTGTTGAACTACACTAATACTACAGTGTTAGATGCACCCTTCCTTATTTCTAATTTCTTCAAATATTTTTTATAGTTATTTTGGCTAGAAAACTATTCAAATTGAAAACTATAGGGTGTTTCAAAATGATGGACCCAATTTCCAAGCAGTATATTTCACAATGGCAACATATTACAATTACACAGAAAGTTACAAACGGTTTAACAAATTATCAAGTTATCAAGTTTTACTAAACATTTTGAGACAGTAACAAATCTTTAAAAAACAACTCTTTAAATGGAGAATGTCTTATTAGGCCTTATGTTTTGAGGTCTCCATCTTGAAAAAGACAGGTTAGGGCTCTTTGTGTACTGGAAGAGGTTATTTGGTGGTAATAGTGTCGTTCATCCTTTCAAAGGGTGAGAGTTTAATTCCTGGGCAGTTTGTGGTTGCAGAGATAAAGCGAGAATGACCTGTTAAATTAAGTTTACAGCTACTGGGCAAAAGAAAATGTGTCTAAAATTTACAGTAACTTTTCTTAACTTGTGATTTTTTTTTCACCTTTTGCTGTTGTATGTTTGGTTCAGTATTGAAGCAGTTTTCATGGGAAATTCATAGCTTACGGTGATTTTATTGACTTTGTGTTCTTAAATTATTTTTAACTGACATAATTTGTATAATTTCCTCCAGGTTGATTTAGAAGCAAATTCCCAAAATAGAAGCCCGGAGTCACGTTCCAGCGCTGCTTATCCTAATTCTAAATTTCATCGCAAAGATAACATTAACCCCAGGCAGCTGAATCTTCACCTCACCCCTCCTCATGCTCAGTACGCTGTTCCTAATCGTCCCTTCCCGCAAGTTCCCCAAGTCCCGAGACAGCCATACCCTGTACAACAGCAGCAAAACCTCTTAAGTCAACAACAAAACCATTTGTCCGAACAGCAAAACCAAATGCACCCACAACAAAATCACATAGTCCAGCAGCATAACCATTTAAATCAACAACCACAACAGCAACCTTCACAGCTTTCCCCTGCCTATCAAACAGGCCCCAACCAATCATTCTTTAAAAACCCAGTTCCACATAGACCTCATTCTCCTGGTGTAGATGCTGTGGTTTCCGAACACCACCCTCCATCCCTTTTACAAGATGTCAGTAACCCTCTGAGGCCCATTGCACAGCATAACCCAATGATGGCACCCCATATGAACCACTTCATCGAAGAAAACCCTCCAGGAATACCTATAGGAGAACCATTAGGTAAGTATCAGTACCACATTTTATAATGGGAATGAAATACAGTCCCAGACTGAAAAGTGTTCTCACCTCAGGTTTGATAAGTTGGAGAGTTTCAAGATCAAATTTGTAAGTAATACTAAGAAAGAAAGAAAGAAAGAAAGAAAGAAAGAAAGAAAGAAAGAAAGAAAGAAAGAAAGAAACCCTCTTTTTTGTGGAATCCAGTAATGCTTTCTTTTGAATTACAGAAAGTGTTTTCTTTTCCTGCTGTGCTGGGTGGATTTTTGCAAAGCTCTGAGAGAAGTTGCAGGAAAGTAGACTAGAACATCTTTGTGCTGTTTGTTCCTGTGTTCTGGATTTCCTATCTAAAAAATGCTTGAAATCCTCCACCCATATCTAATGGCCTTCTGCAGGGTGATCAAAATCTTTCTTTTTAGGATTTTAGGCTGGAAATGGTTGCTCCCTTTTTGGCATGATTTAATAACAAGAAATACATATTTGTATTTTTTAAAATCAAGATTCTTTCCCATTTAGTTTTTTATTACAATAGAATAGAATAGAATAACTTTTTGTAATTGTACATTGAACAACGAAATTAAATGTGCTCCTGAGTACACATCACAAAAACAACACACCCATCCACCCACATTCCAACCACCACCACACAGTCCCCAATGCCACATCAGTTCAAAACCATTGAATTCAATATAGTTACAGCTCTAGGATAAAAGCTATCTCTCAGTCTGTTTGTCCTTGTTTTTGTCATCCTGTACCATCTGCCAGATGGTAATAGTTCATAGTGGAATCAAATTGATTTTAGAATTATTGATTTATGGTTTCAGCTTAACCTTAGGGCTGGCGTTCCTAATAGGCAAATTTATGTGAGTAGACTAGGAGCATTGAATTTGCTTGTCTGCTGACATAGAGCTACTGTTGTTTCCTGTCTTAGTCACTGTGAATCGTACACTTGGTATCTCTGCGCATGCGCAGACAGCTTTTGGAACCTTCTAGAAGTAAAAGAAACACTTTAGACCCGGCTAAGCCCGCCCACCTCCCTCGAGTATAAGTACCGCATGGGCGGGGTTAGCCAACAGTTCTCTTTTCCACGCTACTTTTGCAGCAGCTTGAGAACCTCTCTCTCTCCTTTGCGCCTTGACACTGATGCTGCTGGTGCTGCAGTGAAACATATTCCATACTTCTGGCTTTTTTGACTGCGGGGTTAAAGATCTTTGTCACTCATTAGCTAATTCTGGATTTTGTCCAGTGCCACCTTTATCAGCTTCTGGTCACCAGCATTTCCAACGTATGATAGTGGCAAAGTCAGGAACATCAAATTAATAACAATACTCCACACATAAACATTTTCTAGTCTTGCATTTCCAGAATGTTGACATGGGAATGAACATACTCTTTTGGTATTCTTTTAGACCATTGATTATAAGTACCGTATTTTCCGGCATACATGGTGACTGGGGGTATAAGATGACCCCCCCCCCCAACTTTTCAACACAAAATACAGAGTAAGGGATATACTTGCTGTTTAAGACGATTCCGCATTCCATGGAGACCGTCTGGGGGTGATGGCCTGCTGGGATGTCCCAGCGGCCCCCACTGCTTTACCCACTCTACTTTCAAGGCCTGCTCCGAAGGCCACTGGGCTCGCCTTAGGCCCAAGGAAGCGCCTCCGGAAGACTACTCCCAGCAGCGCTGGGCGGTGACGTGCCTGGGATGTGCTCCCAGAGGCATTCTGGGAGCACTAGTTCCCTGACTCCTACTGCTCCCAGAATGCCTCTGAGAGCACATCCAAGGCAATGCGCCATCCAGCGCTGCTGGGAGTCATCCAGAAGTGCTTCCATGGGCCTCTGGAAGATAACTCCCAGCTGTCCTGGGCGGCGGCGTGCCTGGGACTCGGCGTCCAGAGTCACTTCCTTGGGCCTAGGCAAGCCCAGTGATCTTCAGAGGAGGTAAGCATCGAGGGTAGTCAAGGTCCTTGAACAGAGAGGTGGGGGCTGCAAGGAAAGCTCAGCAGGCCATCAACCCCAGCTGGTCTCCGTGGCAATGCAGCCTGCCACTCCTCCTCCCCATGCTCTTATCCATATGCTAGACTCATCCCAGTATTTTGTCTTTCCATCTGATTACTCTTCCTGTCTAAGTTGGGGGAACAGTCTGAAATAATATAATATTGCTGAAAAGTAGAGTAAACAGTTTGTTGTTGCATTTCAAGTGCAAGTGTGGTTTCATATCAGTTTATTGATGAGGACATTTTGGTTTTAAGGTCGTGGATTGTAAATCCGTATTAAGCCACAACCATCAGCCTCTCCCGTTTATTTCTCATTCAATAAGGAACTGTGTTTTTACCTTCATTCAGGCACAACGGGGAATGTTAATTGTCAACAGTTATGTTTTGTTACAGACCTAAACCTATCAACATTATCGCCTGAGTAATTGTAATCAAACTTTCAGAATTTAAGCCACTTTCCATGAGTACCACCACCAACCTCTCCTCCTCCTCCTCCTCCTCCTCCTCCTCCTCCTCCTCCTCTTCTACCAAACAGAAATAGCTGGGGCAAATATCTATAGCCTTTTTATCGGTTCCCCCTTTTGCCCATTAGAGGAGCTAAGAGCTTCTTAAAACAATTTTTCCATTTCATGTGAATATATATTTTCTTGTTCTTGGTGTTTGGTTATTATAGAATAACATTGTTTTTTTTCAACCACAAAACTGTGAATGAAATTATTATGTAGGGTTTGAGTGGATAACATTCCAGATTAAGGCACTGAATGAAAGAATGTTTGTTCATCTACCTGGATGAACATGAAAGTGATCATGCATGGACCAGCTAACCCTTCTTATAGACAAGGACCAAGTGGTCCATGTCAAAAAGAAGAAAGCTTTTGGCTTGTTCCTGGTTTAAAAGACAAAGAATTTTAAAGCAAGATGTTTGGGTTTGAACTGTCCTATGAGGATGTGTTAAAATATTAAAAAGTTAACAAATTGATTAATAATGGCACCTTTAAAATTGCTATTATTAGATTTGCAGACCTTTTTTTATTATACAGACCCATAATTGCTGATACATATTTTGGATAGTATCACCTCACAGTCACAAAAAGGAAAAAGAACGTGACCCTTGTTCATAGGTGCCGTGTGATATTGCAAAATACAATTTTCTGACATAAACATTTTAAATACAGAAGCTGGGTAATTTTTCCCCCAAACGTGTTTTACAGATCGTATTCATGGAAATTTAGCTTTGGAAACCTTAAGGCAACAGCAAGCAAGACTACAGCAATGGAATGAGCATAACGCCTATCTCAGTCAGGGCAATATTCCTTATTCTCACCATCACCACCCTCACTTATCCCACCTTTCTCAGCAGCCAATTGGATTGCATCAGCAGCCAGTTAGGGCAAACTGGAAATTTGCCAACAATGCAGAAGATGAATCTGAGGCAACATATTCAAGGTAATTGTGGAATTAATTCTCAAAACGGTTACATTTGGATAGACATGGAGTGCATTTCTCTGTCATTGCAATGTCATAGTCAGTTAAGCTTATTTGCCTTCCTGATTTCTCATACTATGTTTTAGAAAGTAAATAAAAACAAGAAATTTTAGTTACAATACATGAACATTGTTGTATTTATGTCATAACATTTCATTTTAAATGTACCAAAAGTTTATCGGCTGGACACTTGAACATATCCAAAATCAATTGTATCAACAATGGAGTGGAATTAAGTTATAATATGCTGTTCATTTTAAGAAAACTAACAATGAAATGAATTGGTCATACACATAAACAAACAAAGGCAAAACAAAACATTTCTGAAGGTAATTTCTCAAGCAAACCGAGATACTTTCATCTATAATCTGTGAGAAGTGAGAGGGAGAAAAAAAACTTTAGCTGCTGAGAGAGCTGCCTATCTGGAGCTCCTTCTCAGAGAGTCAACATTGTTGGGCTGGAAACACAAGACTATGGAAGACAAACCTTAAGGAGCAATATCCCACTCTCATCTTTGTATTTAACTGACTGTTTCCTGATGATAATCCCCAGTGTCAAGACAGATCTCTAGTATCCATCTAACTTTAGTTTGTGAATTTCATTCAGTAGCAGGTTCACAGGGCTGGAAAGGATTTTTATCTGTAAGCACAGTTGGCCCAGTTCACAGATATTTTTTGGTGTATATTCTCCATTTGAAGCTTGCTGTGAGGATCAGTCAGATCCATTTTAGGAAAAAAATGGGGAAGCTTATCTTATAGAAAAGACTACATCAGAAACCTGTTATGTGTTTCAATGGATTTTGTAGGAAAATGGAGGTTGTCTGTAACACATGTCAGTTATTGTACTTTTTCTAATGGCTTAGCTTCTTTTATGTTTCTGATTGATCATGACTGTACATACACTTACTGGTGAGTTGCTGATTTAGGTTTAAGTTGATTTAGGTTCCCTTCAGGCAATCATTTCATCAACATAGCTGCACATAACTGCCTTTTAACATATCATAAATTAGTTTAAAACAGGGGACCTCAAACTTTTCAAACAGAGGGCCGCTTCACAGTCCTTCAGATTATTTGGGGGGGGCCGCAGACTATTGTATTTTTGTGTGTTTTTGCACTACAAATAAGATATGTCTAGTGTGCTTAGGAATTTGTTCATATTATATATATATATATATATATATATATATATATATATATATAATGTTCATTATATATAATATGATATATAATATGATATATAATATTATATATATAATGAACAAATTCCTAAGCACACTAGACATATCTTATTTGTAGTGCAAAAACACACAAAAATACAATATTTAAAATGAAGAACAGTTTTAACAACATAAAGTTGCCAGCATTTTAATAGAAAATGTGGGCCTGCCTTTGACTCATGAGATAGTCAAGTTAATTAGGTTGTTGCTGTTGCTGTGTGCCCTCAAGTTGTTTCAGATTTAGGGCAACCCTAAGRCTTATGTTTAGGGAGGAGGCAGGGTAAATGACCTTGCATCTGGCCCGGARGCCTTCATTTGGGGACCCCTGGTTTCAAATATAGGGTAAATGACCAGTTCTAACTCAGCCCTACACATTGTGGAATACGGCCTTATTCTTCCTACCAATTACCCAGATTCTTTCCTCTAATTGGCCCCGGAATGAACAGCCAYAGACCCRTACTTAATATTATTGTTGCCTGCTATAGCATTGCACTTAATTCCCGGGCCCCCTAGAATTGTTGGGCTTGCACAAATCTTGGCCCAGCCTTTTAAATGTTTAAATTGCCCTGAACAGGCAGGATTACTTTTAATATATGTGTTTTATGGTGACATTTATGCTTATATTTTGTTTTGTTAATCTTATGGTTATGTTGTTTTTACTTTGTATGTTTTGTGATGTTACCTGGGAACCGCTCCGAGTTTTATTGTTACTTATTCTTAAAGTCTTAAGTATTGAGAATTTATGAACTCAAGACTTATAAAACTATAATGGATCTGTATTAAGGTGGCATAATACATGCCCTGGATCATTCTTTAAAATATAGCTTGCATGTTTTGTGTACTGTGATTCTTTGAATTTTAGGATTTTTTTGTGAACAGGTTCAAATTTTATACTTTGTTTCTCACCTGGACATTATGTTTTATGTTTTATTATAGGTTCCAAGATTTGCTTCGAGAACTGTCACACCGTGATCAAAATGAAAGCAGGGACCTAGTTGAAATGCCACCACCCCAGTCAAGACTTTTGCAATACAGACAAGTGCAGGCCAGAAGCCCGCCAGCACTCCCCTTGCCTTCATGCAACTCAAGCCACAGCAACCACTTTCCTAACTTCTCTGAGAACAGGGACATTGAAGTATCCAACAACCCAGCTTTTCAGCAGCATATGCCTCAAATGTATAATCCACCTTTTACCATGCCGTCTGAACACATAGCCCCACCTCCCCTGAAATATCTGCAGCCTGATGGATCATGGACCTATGCTAATCTACACCAGAGTCATCTAATGGGGCAAGGTTTTCATTATGGTATACCTCCATTGCCTCATAGATCACAACAGAACCCTTTTATACAAATGCAGAACCATCAGCACACGGTTGGTCAGGAACCATTTCACTCCCTCACTTCGCGAGCAGTGTCTGCTTCTTCGTTACACAGCTTAGAAGAGGTATGTGGGTTTCATCCTTTGTATATATGTTGTTTTTGATTTTGATTTAACAGTTATGTGCTGATTGATTAAACATTTCATGGTACCAAATTCAAGCTGCTCAACACAATAGGTAGCTTTTGCCCAGACCCTTTCTAATTGTTATAGTTGTACTGTTGCTGGATTTGTATCAGATATTATGTGTGTAATTGTATTTCTGACTGATGTAGTGATTAATATTTTTAGTTACAGAAAAAACAAGTATGGAGTAGGGTGTGAGCTTGTTTGCTATTTACACTGTTGATTTTAAACATAACTTTTAATGAAGAAATAGCAGGTTGATTTTTCTGTAGTCTTTAAAATTATAGTATGATTTATAATTGATTGCATCGTGATACTTGTGCAGTTAGCTAATCTAAATAAATCAAAACAATATCATACTTCTTTAGGTAGTGTCTTAGTATCGAGATAGTTCTTTTTCCTGCTAAAGCCCATAGTCATGTACCCCTTTGGTGTTCCATGCATTGAGTTTAGACATCCAGGGTAGGTTTAGCACTGTTCTTGGTAGCCACTACATATAATGAATTTTTTTTTCACCTGAATGCTCATTCTGAATATTACTTGTGGGCTAGAATTCAAAGACATAACCATGTGAGTCTGGAATATCTGTATGTAAGGAGATCTTGTAGTACCTTAGAGACTATCAGAGAGAACAAAGTTGTTAGCCTAACTTATGGTTGCTATCTGTCCCTGTTTAGAAGAGAACGGAGAGCCACAGGATATTCTGAACGACAGTAAGGCATGTCTTTGTCTCTAGGAATTACGTATGTGCAGGGCTTCTCCATTGTCTTCTAAACTCAGATATGTAGAATCATAGAAGATAATATATTATAGGATTATAAGGTTGGAAGAAACCACAAGGGCAATTCAGACCACCCCATTCTGCCATGTAGGAATACATGTAGAATCCTATGCAGTGACATTACGATTAATTAATGTACTGATTACAGCCAAATGATATGACCGTCAGAAGCACAGCTTGCATCTCTATCAGTGACTATTCTGCCATATCTAATAGTTCTATTCTATTGTCAAGAATCACAACATTATTTTGATGGCTTTTATACATCTTCATTAGCAATAAATAGGATGGGGAGCGACCTGAAAGTAGACTGAACTGGGCTAACTGAGAAAACAAGAACGACGAAGCCTGTTAATTTCAGGCTTTTTTCAGAAACACAGTTGGGAATCAGAAAATTGCTGTGACAGACACAGGAAAACGCATTCAGCAAATCTTTGTTTTTATTGTTTTCTTGTTTGTTTTTTGTCAGTATCCCAAAGCCCCTATACCCCTGGTTTTATTTTGTTTTCTTGAAAACTAGACTCAATGGTTTATAATAGATTATTGATGCAAGATCAACACACTGAAATTAGGCTTTGCTTATATGCTGTACATATATATTTTTTTCAGTATGTGAAATACAAAATTAATATATTTTTGTGTTTGCTAGCTCTTGAATGTAAAAGAACATAGCCATTTAATTTCTCACTGAACTATTTGAAGTGATTCATCAACCATCTAAAATTATACAGGAAACTATAATATGTACTATCAATTCCTAATAATAAATAATAATAAAACTTTATTTGTGCCCCACCACCATGTCCCCGAAGGGACTTGGGGCAGCTAACAAAGCACTCAAGATGTCACACATAAAATAGAATTACATATCATCAAAACAATACACAATTTGACTGAATATAAACAATGGACAATGTCAATTGATACAATTAATTTTTTTTAAAAAAACTAGTGGGTCATTGGGTTTCTTCAGACATGAACTAAAGTGTCAAATAACAATGGTCGATGTCATCACATGACCATAGTACATTACTTCAGAACAAAGCCCCGTGTAAATAGCCATGTTTTTAGGCTTAAACGAAAGATTTGGAGATTTGGGGCTAACCTAATTTCCCTACGGAAGGGAATTCCAGATCCGGGGAGCCACCACCGAGAAGGCCCTCTCTCTCGTCCTCACCAATCACACCTGTGATGGTGGTGGGACCGAGTGAAGGGCCTCCCCAGCAGATCTCAAGGCCCGCATTGGTTACTAGTGTTCTGTTTGTTAAGTGATTATGTTGCTATTTTATAAGTTAAACCATGGTGGTGTTGAGCACTTAATATTACTATATGTACTAAATATTAAACACATCGCAGACCTTGGACTATTATTTTTAAATGTAATGTTTCATGTTAAAATTCTGCTTTTGAAAAATTAACTAGTTCTTTATTTTTAGAGGGCCATGTTAGCAATTGAGTTGCAAACATGTTAATTTTAACGTGATGACGATGGTTACAAATATATATCCAAAGTACAAAAAATGTTAAAATACTCCCCAACGGACCTCCTCATTCCCAATGTTTTAGAGGTCATAAAAATGATTGCTACATTATTTTTCAAACATAATATAGACCATTGCCACCTCAAGCTGTAGTATTATATGGGTAAAATCATTACTTTTAGCACATTATATTCAAGCTATGAAGTATCACTTTTGCTAAATTGATAGTATTTTATTCTTCAGAAGCCATGTCTCTAATGTAATTTAGTCAGTGATGGTTGAACATTAAACTAAAATGGCAGCACCAGGGCACAATTGCATTTTTAAAATTTAATGATAGCTTCAGAAAGTAGAATGTAAAAGAATGATATAAAGCAGAAAGAAGATAGAGAGAGCTGGCAGTATGTGTGTGTGCATAGAAACAATGAAAGGAAACATGATGTGAAGTTAAAGATGTCGATGGCTTAAGCTAATGAGTAGTGGTTGGAGTTGTTTGGTGTGACACTTGTGGACTCCCTCAACAATGGAAGTGATACTTTAATTCATTGGTACACCTCTTCTGAAAATGTTGTTAGGATGAACCCTCCATAAGTCGTTTACAATCCATAAGTAAGAGGAAGTGTTGGAAAATGTGCCAGATTGCAAGTGGAAACTTGCTAAGGAAGAGCAAAGGAGAAGTCAGCGCTGTGACTGATGATGCAAGTGGACTTAAGCCGAAACAGTGTTCAAATGCTGACATGCTTATATTTGAAAGGAAAGTCTGCAATTTCACAACAAATAGAAGAGAGATGTGAAGCGCAGGAAGCATGAATCAGGGAAAGCTAGGAATCATAAAATAAGAAATAAAATGCATTAGCAATGTTTTGTGTGAGTGAGTTATAATGTATAGGAATAGAACAGTTTAAATCACTGTTTTGCTCTGGAAATGACAATCTAACAAAAAGTTATTTGACAGTCATGGGAAGGCAAAATCTAGCAAAATTAGTTGGGATATAATGTGAAGTTGCCTAAATAATATCAATTACACTTCATGGAAAATCATAGGATTCTGTGCAGGAGTCCAGGAGGAAACCAGTCACACCACAGTAGGACGTGTTGATAGGCATGTGTGGTTGGAACACAAAAGAAAGAAAAAGAGCATAATCAACATTTTAGGGGAATTTGGCATTTTAGGAGATGTGAGCAATGAAGCAGAAGAACTGACTTATAGAATTTTGTGAGGCCAACAGTTATTCATTGCAAACATGTTCTTCTGGCAGCCAAACTGGTGGCTATATATGTAAATGTCACTGTATGGCCAATACAGAAATCAAATAGAATACATAATTAGACGCATCTGATAGAGAAGCAAAAACCATGGAGTGTGACACTAGTCTTGAACTGCTAATTTCCAAAAAGCAAAGACAAAGGATTACACTAAATTATACCTACATATGGCACAAGGTGAAGAACATCCCTGTAGAATTCAAAGACAATGTAAAGAACAAATTCGTACTACGAAGTGTAATTGACATCCACCCCTCCCCATCCCCATCCTCTCTCCCCATTTGAGTGACTGAGGAAACTTAAAAGTCATGGCCTAAACTGAGCAAGGAGGCATTTAATTCTCCCAACACACATAAAGTCCTTATGGGGTTACAGAGGTAAAAGTGGAGTGAGGGAGCCATCCAGTGGGAGTGCAGGTGAGTGGTAAGTTTGAAAGGAAAACAAGGAAGACTATTGCTATGGATATGTGGATATACATATATTTGCATGTATTCTGAGAGGTTCCACGGTACATCGATCTCATGAACATGCCCGAAATCTCATCAGGCATGCCCCAGCATTGGCAGTCTTTAGAAGGAGCTTGAAAACGTGGATGTTCCAGTGTGCCTTCCCAGAATAAGGAATCCCAAGCAATAGGTCCCAAATTCACTTTACGAGAGATCTAGAATTGTCTGCACGCCCACCTATCCCTAAAATATCCATCCTATTTCTCTTGAACATGCCCAGCATTTTAAAATTTTAATAATTACATTTGGCCCTGCCACAGGTTTTAAATGCGTCATGGTATTATTGTTATTGTTTTGCTTTGTTATGAGTTATTTATTGTTGTATTGTTGTTGTTGTGTTTTATTGATGTATTTGGGCTCGGCCTCTTGTAAGCCGCACAGAGTCCTGCAGGAGATGGTAGCAGGGTATAAATAAAGGTTTATTATTATTATTATTATTATTATTATTATTATTATTAAACTTTATTTGTACCCCGCTAGCATCTCCCGAAGGACTCGATGCGGCTTACAAAGGCCAAGGCCTCAACATAACAACAAACAATAACAATGCAAGCAAATTAAAAACATAAGCAATAACACAACAAAACATTACACTATTACACAATAAAATCAGGGCCGGGCCAATGATGGGTACAGGTTAAACGTGCTGGATGTGTGAGGTGGTATGTTGGAGTTCTGGGCAAGTGCAATGTGCAGAGAGTATTAAATGCTAATAAAGTGCTTATTATTATTTGATTCCAAGTTGACTTCAGGGGTGTGAACTGTGTGGCTTTCAAGAACAATTTGAGTTCATTGTGGATGTAACAGAGTCAAGACAGAACAGGATATTCTTTAAGACACTGGAGCAGGATATATTCCTCATGTGGGTTCAGTATGGCATTAGATATACAGTTTCGATATTGCAGGGTACATGCCCCCTCCCCAAATGTGTGGCTAATGTTTGCTCAGATCATGACAGGTTTTGAATTGAACTTTGCTATTTATCCATATTCTATTCGCTTTCTTTTTTGTCTTTGATTTTTAGAACAAAGTCGTAGTAGTATTAAAACCTTGCAGTGGTAATGTTTGCTAAACAAAATGATTTAATTTGATCATGGGCTGTATGCTATCTAGAAATTATTTCCAAAAGATGAATTAAATTAATATGGCTAAGCTAAATCTACCATGAAAGTATAACAAATATACCAGTGTCTTAAAGTCTTGTACAGTTGCACTCCAGGGAGAAGTTAAGAGAGAAGACAAAGTGACAAATTGGAAAGCAAGAGATCATTGTAAAAGGGGAAGACAGTTAAATGTAATACATTACTCACAGTTGCAAAACAAACTGAGGCTAGAAGTATCATTAAGCAAAGCAATTTCTTTCCTTGCCTATTCTTTTATATAGTATGAACCAAGAGGACCAGGCAGGCCATTGTACCAAAGAAGAATTTCATCTAGTTCAGCCCAGGCTTGTTCTGAAGATTTAAACACTCCTCAAGATGGCCTTGGACAGTGTAAAGAGCTTCAGGACCACAGTAACCCACCCTCTTTCAATTATTCATCACCTGAAATGTGGGTAAACTCCACTTCATCAGCCCCATATCAGAACATTCCATGTAATGGATCCAATAGAGCAGGCCAACCAAGAGAGTTGTTAGGTAAGTGGACTTGCTTGTTGTCTTTGCCCCAGTTGCCGATTGGTCAATTTTCATTGCTTTGTTTCTAGCATTTATAAATTTCTTATCTTTTAGCTTTGATCAGTTATGACCCTCCAGTTGAAGAGGTAGCTCACACATGTTTAGCAACCTGGATTATAAAGAAACTGTACTTTGGAAAAAATGACTTTTGTCAAGTCCATCTATGGATGCAGTCACAGTGGGGAGAGCATAAATACATAGCTTGTATCTTCTGGATCCGCACAATGCAAGATTTAGTCTATTGTCCCTTCAGACCATTCTGTACAATATGAGATCTATAAACCTACAAGTAGTAAATGTTGCTTTCAAATGATTCCAGACACTGCTGCATGCGCATAGTGGACAACCATTGGTAACGAAGGTTGTTCTGTAATGTAGGGCACCCTGAATAAAGCAAAGCTTTATAAGCTTTTTATTAAAAAAATCTTTGTTGGATTTCCCCCCAAACTGATAGGAATTTGAGGAACAACTAAAGATGAAAATAAGGGGAGCGGGAGGGGGATCAGACTCTTAAAACTAATAGATGAAATTCCAAGTGAGTCTGAAAACTTACAAAATATACCTCCTTTGCGTACTGAGTGCTTTCTTCTTCAGGGGTTGCTGCTACTAAAGGGAGGTTGAATGAATCATGCATGCATGTCATTGTCAAGTTTCTTGCTACTGAAATTATTATACTCCTAAAGAAGCTGACATTCAATCTTAGAGGAGACCTCAGTGCATGGGTGGGAAACTGTTCCACCCACCTCGGATTTTGTTGAGTTGTGACTCTTCAAAATCCCTTACTTTAAGCCATTCTTGTTGTGTCTGATGAGAAAACCCATGTCCCTGCTTCAGAGTGAAGATGGGTAAATGAAGCTGCAAGTCAACTTAGTCCAGAATAATCTAGTTAAAATCAATTTGATTGTAACCTAGGATCCAAAGTTGCACATGTGTGCATAGGACAATATACACTCCCTGCTTCCAAGCAAAAGAATCACCCACATTTTCATTTCTGCTGTTAGAAGTTCTCTGAGGTATTGCCCCATGGTAGTGTTGTGCTGATATGTGAAGGGAGGTGAATGTTATTTTATGATATTTGTGGTTTTAGTTTTTGTATGGTTGGATCTTACTCATTATTTGAGCTGTTCTCTAAGATGTCTCTTAGACAATTTGATATTATCAAGATATCCAGTTTTTTTAAAATGTACTCTGATTCCATGGGATAAAATGTCTCGTCATTTCCTCCTATTTCACTCACCTAGGCTTGAAGAAGATGAACCTAATAGATATCTTTCTCACTCACTTGGTCTTTTGTCTGTTTGTATAACTGAGTGAACATGGCTTCTTTTTTTTTGTTCCATCTAGTTCCATCGAAGACTGCCAAATCCCCCGAGGAACAGCTGAAGGTTGAAAACATCCAGTTGTCCCCTTCTTTTAATTACAACGTGCTCCAACATCTTGGCCAGTTCCCTCCCCTCATGCCCAACAAGCAGATTGCTGAGTCCAATAGCAGCAGCCAGCCAAGCGCTGGCGTCAACAAACCTGCCATGTCGTACGCAAGTGCTCTGCGGGCTCCCCCAAAGCCCAAAGCCCCTCCTGAGCAGGCAAAAAAGAATAGCGATCCTTTGTCTTTATTTCAGGAACTTAGTCTAGGTAGTTCATCAGGTAGCAATGGCTTTTACTCCTATTTTAAATAATCAGAATATTTTTGTAGAGAAATTTTAGTTTCTATTTGTGTCTGTAGATTTAGGGTAGTCGGGGCTTCATCTGCAGTTGCCACCATTTGTCTTTGTTTATATTAGTAAACATACCTTAGTTTAATTGCTTTGCTGCTAGACTTGAATCTAACCTTTTTAAGTTATGTTCCATTATCTTAATTTTTTTTTCCTTTTTGATGTGGGTCAGAAGTTTGAAAAAAAATCTCTAGAAAAACACACTCTTAAAAAAATTATGTAACTTTATATATGTGTTGCATTAAAGCTAGCAGCCGGAAAGTTGATTGTGCAACTTTAAAAAAAATATACAAAATTTAAAAAAAAGTTGTCTAAATTGTATTTAAAAAGAAATGTAAGTAGCATTTACATTTATTCAATAACATTTAGCATACTGTGCTGGGTTTCTGTACCAGAAATGGCCAGTCGATGTACAAATGTATGTTATGTCTGCTTAAATTGTTTATTTTTTTTAAAATAAAAGTGCAGCAGCTTCTAATTACTTTCACTTTTATCAGCTTTCTGTGAAGGGATGCTGCATTCTAAGACTTTTATAGTTTTAGAAACTGTATGGCGTGGCATAGTAATCTCCTTTGATTGTAGGATAAAGTGAAGACCTTCTTTGCAGATCCAGACGCCACTGTTAAAATTTCAAAGTAAAATGGAAAAACAGTGGTCAGTTAAAAAAAAAACCTACACATCTTATTTTTGGACAAGCTGCTAATTTTAGCTTGTTAGAAATGTGGAATTGATAGGTTTATAAACAAGAATCATGAAATTAAAACCGATTTTTGTTATGTTGGGTGCTTTGTAGTTTAATAACTATTTTAAAAAAACTGAGTGATTTTAGTAAAATATTTGGATCCTGCTCCCAACTATGCATGTGTAAATCGCTTGTAATCTGGTTTCTCCCCCTCTGGTTTCTTTAGTGGTATAAAGAACTGTGCCGTTTTAAATCCTCCCCACCCCCCGTATCCTTTTGGTATATTATTTGATGTTTACATTAAATGTGACATTATACACAGATATTCAACTATTTTGCTAATTGTTTTGTTTGAGGAACTTCATTAAAGAAGATTTTTATGTTTGTCAAAGCTGTATCCAAATTAATCCAAATTTTGGGGGAGTAACATTGTGGGGGAGGGAGGGGGAAGGAGATGTGCTCTGACATGGTTGTTTTTATCTTTGTATGTTCTGCTGAGGTTTTCCACAAGCCTGGTCTTTTACCACTATATATTGAAATCTATAAAGAATTATACAGCAATATGTAAGAAAATTTTGGAAAAAAATAGGGTAATGTTTACCTTTCAGGTTGTGGTCTTGTACACTGTTCATACTTTTGAAGTAAGGGATGTATCTTTTATAGCTTCTATAAAGGCACTTGTCCTCCTTTACACTTGAAAAGATCTCTTTGATAGGGGACATTCATTACTATCACCCGTTTATTTATTTTGATTTCCCATTGTAAGAGTCAAGAGTACTATTTTAAAAGGTAGTATCATTCATTCTCCCCACAGCTTTGAAATCATTGGGATCGATGCACAGCCTTTTGCTGAGCTACTGTACTTGCTGCTGTATTCAATCCGATGTTTGCTCTTGTTACAATCCATTTATTCCTGTTGGGTCTTGCAAAATTGTGATGGTGAAAATCTCAGCTTGGCTGAAATCAATGTCATTTTTCTTTTGATCCTAAATAGGTCAGGATTTCACTTAAATGTTTTTTTCTCTACAAGATCAGTGCACCCTGTAATATTTCATGGCTATAGGAGGCATGGCTCAGAAGTTCAGGGTAAAGATGTATAGCTATAGGGTTAAACCCAGCCAAAGTGAAGGAGAAAGGTCCAGTTCAGTTTTGCCTTTCATTTGAGCATTTGGCATAAAAGCTGAAGGATTTTCAGTAGACCTTTGGTTGCTGTACTTTGCTGTCACCAATAACAATACAATGGTCTAAGAATAACATTCTTCTTGAATCCCTCTAAAATAAGCTGTTTCTGATAGTTATTATCCTAAAGTTCTAAGATGAAATCCTTCTCCTCATTACAGCGTGGTAAAAGAAGAGTATTGAAGGCAGTGAGAGCTATGTAGACATAACTTATGGCAGGAATGCCGTTCAGGTCCAAGAAATATTATAACCTGTGCAAAATTAAGATGACAGGTTAGTTAGAGCTCAGAAGCTGTTGGTCAAGTCAGTACTCTCACTTTAGGAGTTTCAAAATCACACAAAATTTGTTCATGTCATTTAAACATTAAACTAAAAATTAAAACTACATGTTCATTTATTTTATTCTGTGAGTTGAAGAACAGTCATTCATATCCAACTGCATTGCTTTTAAACTATCACACACTAGTATTTTCATTGCAGAAACAACTTCCTAAAAACGTTAAAGCACATTGTTCCTTTTCTCTCTCTTTTCACCTCTTCTATTACCATTGTTTAAGTATGTCTTTTATCTCATCAGTAAGTGAAGTTAGATGCATACGCCTCCATTTGGAAGAATTATTATCTTTTCAGAATTCAGCAATTAAAGTAAGGTTTCAGTAAGATGAGGAAGGTGATGTAGTCTTCAATCCATGATGGATTTAAACAGACATATTGTGGATTTAGCAGATTGGTTTTTTGAGGTTTAAAATATTTTTCTCTCTCTCTAGAAACATTAGAGAATTGACAGCTTCAGAAGTAGAGTTGATTTTGCATGGGAAGAAAAGCTCCACATTTCCGTTTGTTTCTCCATTCACGTTAGACCTTAGTTTTATTGCCCTGTTTTCAAACTGCTAGTATGTAATTATACTTACACTAGGGATTTTTTTTCTTATAATCAAATCACAACCTTTTCATTGATTTCCGTCATGGTGGAATTGCCATCGTCAGTGGATTGTTCTATTAATAAAGGCTTTATTAATGTGTTGTGAATGACTGTAAAATAATACTCCATTTTTACAACTCAATTGTTGGAGCTGGTACATACTTAAAATGTGGGCCTTGTTTATGCCAAATTTATAATATAGTTTTAATGTTCCACATCTCCTCAAAAGTAATAAGATTTTCCATCCTTATTTCATTTCATGTTTTCAGGAACGGAATATATTATTTTCATGGGAACAAGCATTCATGTCATCGATCAATGCATTTAAAGAGGATACATTACTGAAGCTAGAAGGCATAACCTGCTCAAAGTCAGTAATGTTTGAAAGAAAAGGCTACTTTGTCTTTGACATGTGAACCATGTTGGTTGTCCTTATAATGAATATCTTAGCTAGAATATTTTTTTTCTTTTCTTGTAGCTGAAGGAGCATTCAGTCTTGTAAATTTTAGAATGATGTAACTGAGAAATTCTGCATACTGTGACATGAACCTAGAAAACTAGATGGTTCCTGATGCTAGGACAATTTAACTTGTGAACCTCATTTAATTGTATTATGGTGTTGGGTACACACTGGATTCTACATGCCTCATTTTTTTCTACCTCTGTTTCCTTGCCCAGTAGCTGTGTACTAGTTAGCTAATGACGAAATTTCCCTTTGGTGGCTTAACTGATCTAGATTTATCAATATACCCTGCCAGATCATTTTTCAGTCAACTTCCCCTTTGCTCACTTCCTAAAATGTTTTTGCCAGTGATTGAAAATCCCAATACAAGACTTGTTGGGCTGTCGAAAGGTTTTCACATTAAGTGCTCGCCATACCTTCATGAAGGACATCCCAGATGGTACAGAATTTCCATTTTTGTTGCGATTTATCCTCAGTAAATTAGAATGTACTTTCAGGTATGGAAACACTCTTAGTGGTACATTACCACTGTGATCTCAGATCCTAAATGTGTGTATGGCAGTTCATCACTTAATGCAGCCTTCCCCAACATGCTGTTGTCCAGGTCTTTGGGACTTCAACTCCCACTTTCCATGATCATTGGCTGTGCTGAGGAGAGCTGTAGCCCAGTGGTGTTATATGTACTTATTGGGAATAGATAGAGGGATTCATCATATTTTATGGAAATTGTGTAACAAATGACCCTAGATTTTAAGAGATTCAAAGTCTGGAGAACAGAGAAAGCCATGGGAAAAATATAGAACTTCTCAATTAATATGCCCAATGTTTTGTATAGTCCTAACATTTATTCTAGGGGTGTATGTGTGTGTGTTCCTATAATGAATTTTACTTACGTACACACACTCTGTCAGAACTCTGAGCTATTTAAGGCACATCTGAAAAGTTTCAGTAGAAGTTGGATGGTTGTAGGACTCAAATAGCTGCACACATCTTCTCCTTTAACATTTGCTTCTACCCTTTGGTCATTTGCCAGAGGAAGTATAGAGAACACAGTATTGAAACATCACTAGCCATAACTTTCCTTACTTTCACCCATTTCATATTTTGCACAGCGCTGGGTTTCTTAGCTAGCCTGTATTATTGCACCAAAGCCTGCAAATCCCAACCTTACCCCATGCCCCAAAATATGAGCAGGGAAGCAGTGTGTGGTTGGAGAAGCTGGCCAATATCAGATTCTAATCAGTGTACTGTATGTGTTTGTGTTGCATCACTTACTAAACAACTATGAACAAGACAGGCGACACTTGGGAGCATCAGATTTTCCTTGTAGTCTTATACCCCAAGCATTATACTGCTATAAATTCCTGGTTATGAAGGCCCCAAGTTGCTTTAACTAAATAAATAACATGAATTTGTGAGAACGTGTGCTAATAGTTCTGGATCTAATAGTGTATCCATCACAAAATGTATATGCATTTGATATATGTGAAAAACTTTGTTAACTGGCACAGCACTATAGCTTTAGTAGAGTCACTTGACTTTTGATCCATCTTTATACAATATTGGTTTCTCTTAGGATCCAGCTTTAAATGGATTAAAATTAATGAATAAGTAAAGGATAGATTTGAGTGATAAGGTGAATTTTGGATCTGCTTCATGTCCTATTCAGATGAGTAGAAATTTTCCATTCAGACAGGTCATTCCCTCTAGATGGGCATTGCATTTCTTTTTTCATGCAGAATTGATATCTTACCAGTTTTATTTTATTAGTCATTGTTTCAGAGTGATTCATCTTGCTTTTGCACTATTCTGTTCATGCGTAGTGCCTATTCATCTTTCCATATCTATCTGATAATGGCCATTGTTAGTCCGATGTGGAAATGCTCACAATTTTTTTTCTTCTGATACTTAGACATCACATAATATCACATTTTATGTGTGGTTGATTTTTTAAAAATGGTCCATTTCGCTTCTTGAAACATGCAATCGCCAACTGCCCTGGGATATTTTTAAGAGGCAAAATTTCTCTTTTGCCACAATACATCCTGGGTGTTTTTTGCCCAGTGTTAAATATAATAAACCTTTAGTGATCTACCCAATAATAATTGTTCTACCTCTGGAGTCAGCCTTTGTTAAAATGGAACTGATTTTTAATGATCTATGGACATTGGAGACAGATAAAAATGTCTACACAAGAGTCTGCCATTAGAAGTCAGTACTTGAGCATTAGGCTGTCCCTATGATTATCATATAAAAGCCATTTGAAACCTGTTACTGCATGCAACCCAGGGCTAATGTGCAAAACTATAGCCCAGTTTCAACAATCAGCAGGATTCAATGTGATCATTTGTGGACGGGCACAAAGTTGCTAAAGAATTTAGCTACCTAGCATATATCAGGTGGAGGTGCCATGTGGGTCCTATGCACATGGACACTGTGATTTGCACTACAATTACGACTCCGAAGAAACTAACTATGACTGAAACATATATAGGCCCTAGCACTTTATGCAAGCGGTGCCTCCATACGTCTCCCAGCAGCTTGTAAACTCATACATACATCTACGGGTTGTCATGTGGGAACAAAACGTCCTGCTTGAAAAAAATTGGATGCAAATATGGACATAAGTATATCTTAAAGCTCCAGATGTCCTTCTAAAAGGCATTGTGTCTATCCAGATGGCAATTTCCACCGTAAGTTGAATTCTGAACTTAGAGTGTGAGAGAAGCTACCACAAAAGAAAGATAGCTTTTAGCTCAAAGTCGTGTTTTTGTTGCCCAACAGATATTGGCCTGTGAGTTGCCATATACACAGACCCTTTGATTCCTACCTACCCCATGGACTTGTAAGGATCATCATCCATATTCGAACTGTTAGTATCAAGTTGTGCTGTATCAGCACAACTTGCTTTAAAATGTCCATCCTGAAGTGATCCTATGGGATTGCTTATGTCTCCGGTGTGTTTTCCCATCTTCTCATATATGTTATCCAGGTCTGTGATTGATCCGCCATCCCATTTATTGCAGTGCCCTGCATTCTAAGTAACTTGTGCTTTGCTCGCATAATAATCTGCCTTGAGTAACACACCCAAAAGTTCACTCTACTTATTCTTTTTGCTCCCAAAGCCAAATTTCTGCCACCCACAAACTATTGCTCTAGCCAGGAAAAAATGGAAAGGTTGGACCTGCAGTGTGTGGCCCTGATGTACAATTATGCAAAGGTAAACCCCATTGATTTTAATGAGACACAAGTGCTTGTAACTGTGAACTATGGGTGAGAAGGAACAACTTGAACTAAGATCTGCGTATGATTGTGTGGTGAAATTCACCTTTAATGTTGTGTGGATCTATTAATAAAATAAAAAAAGTTAGTGCAAATGGTCTGTTTTAAAGTCGTTATACAAATCTCTAAAATCCCATTATTTCAGAGGCAAGACTACATCCTTGCTAACAGAAATGAAACTGTTGTGTTTGAAACAATACCATAGGTTAAGTTAGAAAAGAAAATGGCCTTATATATTAAAGTCAGTACTTCTAGTATTAGCAGAAACTCCAGAATGTAGTTCAGAAGAGCTGCAAAGCACCAAGAGTGGTCTAACTCTTTCACCAATGAAATTGAATTAATTGTCTACTAGTGGTCCAGATTGCTAAATCCAGAAGGTGCTTTTCAATTGTTTCAACAACCTTTGTGATTTCTTGTAAACTGCGTTGAGGATTGGGGTCTTAACAGTATCTATCTTCAAGTGTAATGATTGTCTTGGTGCACTCTTTATTTTTAAAAATTAATGGTAACACAAAATGTATTTTACTGCTACATTTAAGATGTATTTATAATAAAGATGCCTTTTTAATAAATACTATTGCAATTTACCAGTGCATTATGTTTGCAGTATATGGTGAAGGATGGTCTTCAAAAGCTCAGAAGCACAACACATGTTGGGGTTCAGCACTAGTTTGAAATAAGCTTTTTTAAAAAACTGGAAAGACAGACTGAACTACATTTGAGAGTGGCCCGTTCAGTTGTCCTTGGCCAAAATAGCTCCATCAATGTTTGGTCTTTCATTTAACGTGAAACCAGTTTCATGTATCTTTCTGGAGTTTGTTGACATGCAAGTTTAACAATTCTTTCTAAAAGTCTAGTGCACTAGCATTCAAGAACGGCACAAACATTTGTTTCACTACCAAGGCATAAACATGTGCATGAGTAAATATGTTACTGCTTATTAAAAGCTGTAACATTTTGACAACAGATATTCCTAGTGTTGCTCTTCACAGTATTTCTGTTGTCAAAGAAGGTGTGCCTAGGGATAAAAATGTTGAGCAGTGAAGGACTGTGCTTGGAACCATAGGTTGGAAAAGAGTTTTGTACTTCATCATGAAGCTTCATCTTTGGCGCATGGATATGGTTAGCAAGGCCATAACTGGGAATGACATATCCCCAAAACCAATTGAACTGCCACAGAGCTCTATGAATTTGAGATGTTGGCAGCACTCTTCACTGTAATCTTTGTTGGTTTTTTCTCACCATTCACTTAACTGGAAGTAGAAACCCATTCCTTACTCTTGTCATTTGGAATGCTGTATATCCCGACTTGGAGTGGCCTTTAATGGATTTTCTGAACACATACATTTTCCAGACTTTGGTAATTTGGGAAGGGGATATCGAACAAGAAATTGTACTGGTTTATTGGCTGCCAGCCCAAGACAGGATTGTGGTTTGGAAATAGGGCAAAGCTAGCATTGTTTGCTTCAAAATGTTTACTCTGAGTCTGATGCTTAGCAGTCAAATGTAATAGCCAAACATACACATGCATTCATCATTGTGTGGCTTCACATTGTATCCAACCTATGCCAACCCTAAGGAAATCCTTGGCAAGGTTTGGTCAGAGGGGATTTGCAGTTGGGGAAGAGAGAGTATGGCTTGCCAGTGGGTTTCCAAAGCTGAGCAGATATTCATACCTTGGTCTCACAGAATCTTCATCCAGTCTTCAAACCACTACACCACACTGGGTCTCAAATATATGCATGTATTGCATGTATTGTACATGCAAGTACAATACATTGTAGTGTAAACATGTTTCCCATTGTAATAAAACACAAGAGGTCAATTCACATACTGGCAATTCTCTTTTTAAGTGCATCACGATTGAATATTTTTGTATGCAAATGAAAACTGTAATGTATAAATACCACAAATGTTTGTCAAAGGTTCACTCACCTGAGAGTTGGGATTGGCCATGGTTCTCTGACAGGTAAACATGTGGTGCCAAAATGTTGATTTACCAGAATATAATGTGCAATGTATTCCTAACGTATTGCTATAATGGTTCCAAGTACACTATGTAGCATCCACCCAACACATTATTGAACATAGTAGGAATGGTTGTTAAGAATGTTTTTCCCCAGAGGTATAATGACCTCAGATACATTCCGATCTATATAAATGCAAGTGCAGAACATCCAGGACGTTAGTATATTGTCACTGGATTTCTCTCTCTCTTTGAATCTAATTTCTTCTCCTGTTATGTCCTTTCTTAAGGAAAAGTAACCCTTCACTTTCATTTAAAGTAATTTCAAAAATCATCCCAATTGCTACCAAGGGATACATGGTTGCATCAACCATGTTAATTATAGCTTATTTCTTGTCTCCTGGTGCCTTGGGGATGTAAACAAGTCTGTCTTTCAGGCAGCACACAGGCAGTGAATGTCTGTCACAGACTAAGAGTGGCTGTCTTCTAAAGTGCTATGTTTTCCTTGTTGACGCAAGACGTTTCATTTCTCACCCAAAGAAGAAAAGTTCCATATGGAGTTTTAGTAAATAATAAAGGCTGAGGCAAATCATACACAAAGTACAACTTTGCTTTCCCTCTAAAAACAGATGATATGCATGTTGAAAAGTCTACATTGACAACCTTGAGTTCCAAATCCAAGTAGGTTTAATAGTTAAACAAACGGAAAAGCAAGAAGAAACTCAGAATCATCTTTCTCCTTAACTGAAGTATACTAATTGTACGTGGAAATGCAGTAATTGTGACAATCTGGGATTGTTTTGGCACCAAAGAGAAGACATGACTGACCCCGTGAGTATAGCATGCTTTCTTTGTGTATAAATTAGGTAAAGACTACCAATGGCTCTGTTTTACTTAATGGAGATTCAGATCAGGGAGTAACGGCAATGCTTATTCATACCTCTATTTCACATGCAACTCTTTTTTTGTGGCAGAACTTCCACTGGATTGAGGCCTCTGTGGGAAGTATTTAATAGTTGCTGTGAAGCAAGAAACGCCTTTGCTTTCACCATAAACTCAAATATGTCATAATGCCAATTTTTTCTCAGAGAATTAGCAGTAAGTGCTATATCCCATTATCTTACCAAAAAGCACTTCGTTACGTGAATTTCAAAAGGTGGGCTGCAATTTTCCCTTTGAAATTTGTATTTTAAAAAATTAACTTGTCAAGCAAAGTAGCAAAGATGTATAGCAGATATAAATTTTTGCTCTGCAGAATATGGCATCATGAAATCCCATTGTCCATTGTTTTATTCTCAGCTCCTCAATATGTGTATATATGGATTGCCTCCCAAGTGCTTGATCTAAAGTAACCTGTTTCTGGACAGATCATAGTGTACGATTTCTAAAATACTTACTGTACGTTGTGTTCAGATACATAGACGTCTGAAACCTATATCTAGATCTCTGTCTATACCAGTGGTTCTCAACCTATGGGTCCCCAGAAGTTTTGGCCTTCAACTCCCAGAAATCCGAACAGGTGGTAAACTGGTTGGAATTTCTGGTAGTTGTAGGCCAGAATACCTGGAGACCCAAAGGTTGAGAACCACTGGTCTACACCATCACCCTAAAGAAACTTCTTGCATCCTGGTGGTAGCACAGAATTGAGTTACGCCAGGAAGTTACGCCAGCAAGTTATGCCAGGAAGACCTTTCTCCCCACTTCAACAACACTAAGGGCATCCTGCACCTCCCCCCCCCCCCCCCCCCCCCCCCCCCCCCCCCCCCCCAGACCTCAGATACTCTGAGAATGGGTAGTGATTGCCCAGTGAGGACAAGCAAGTAATAAACTCTCTGATGCTAGTGACTTTCATCCATTCCTTGAGACATTTAATCTTGGCCTTGCATTGGTGACAGAAGCCTAGGGCCTTTTCACGCTACACAATTATTGTACTGTGATTCCCCCTTAACAGCCATAATTTCATCCTGCGAAGTCTTGGGATTGACACATTAGAGCTGGATAAATTCTATGTCGGAGACCTTCTTTAGTGCCCCACAAACTAAAAACAACAACAACAACAACAACAACAACAACAGAATTCCATAGAAGGCTGCCATGGTAGTTAAGGAATCCCAACTATAACTGCCTTGAGTCCTGGTTTTGGAAGAAAAGCAGGGAAATAAGTAAATTAACCGCATCATTGGACGAAGGATCATAGAACTGTAGAGTTGGAAAAGACCACAAGGGTAACCCAGTCCAACTCGTTGCCGAACAGCACATGCCAAATAATGTGTTTCCATATATGCTTTGCCTTGGATGTTCCTCCATGTTCTTCAGCAGACAGATTTTATTTTCACCTCAGTTGTTACGTAAAGATACTTCTCGCTGCAGTTGGTGTTACATTTACTTTCCTCCAGGCATAATATTTTAGGTTCTATTTACTGAGACCAGTTTGCTTTCATTAACATTTCTCCAATATATATCCCCATCGGGAATGTCAGGACATTCATTTGGCAGAACTAAAATATACAGTGGCAATTGCAGTGGGCTTTCAGAAATGTCTCCTACTGCCTCCAGAAGTGAGCTCCTTCTCAGTATTATGGCAATTTATTGAAAAATACCTCAAGCAAAGGCATTCCGAACCCCATGGAAAAGACCCTTGCCTTGGTGATCATCTTCCCCACTGCCTTCCCACCTCAGTAAATATTGATGTTATAGTGCCTTCAATAGGAAGACTTCTTTTAAAAATAGGCATACATGCTATAAAGCATTCCCTTGGCTGAAAGCATACCGTGATCCCAATATACACGTCAGCATCCATTCTCCACAACAGGGAAGAACCTTTTGTGTTGGCTTCTTTATGTGTCCAACAGAGTAAGACTCTTTGTAGAAGCGAATGGGAAAGCCATTTAAGGTAAGGATGCCACAGGATTTTTTGATGCAACAAGATCTCGGTGTAAGGAAATAGCTGTGGACAGAGTAGCTCCAAACTTGCCATTTTGTTATGTTTTTAGATAGACCACGAAGACTAGATTGTTCTGCTAAGCTTGCCATTGTTTCTGGTGACATGATTTGATTTGATTGCAAAATGTGTAGCTACTTTTTTCCACGCTGTGTTCAGATGTAGTCATCCACATTTACTGTAGTTAGGAACACAGGGCTCCCATAAAAGTGAAAAAACTGAATACCTAAATTACTATTTTTCTTTTACCATATTGAACCCTTCTCCAGGAATTTTCAGGTCTTCAGCATGACTTTATGGTGGAATTCCATTGCAAGCTGACCACAGAAATGCACTGGAGGACCTAGAGATTCCTAGAGAAGCATTCCGTCAAGAAATCTCTAGGTCCTCCAGCATGACTGGAGGAAGTTGACCACAGAATCACACTGAATGTTTTAATCAAATCTGAGTAATCCATAAAAGTCAAAGCTGCAAATATTATCGATTTTTATTGTTTAACCAAATTCTGTGTATCACCTTCAGTGTCCAGTGCGCAGAAAATGAATTCATGTTTCCATCAAATGAAATAAATAAAATGGGTCCATGTATATATACACAGGTTGAGTATCCCATGAAATGCATGGGACCAGAATGTTGTGGATTTAGGTATTGTTTTGGGTATTTTTGGATTTTGGAGTACTTGTATTTACATATTTGTGCATAACAAGATACTTTAGAGATGGGGACCAAGGTCTAGGCATGGAAATTACTTAAATTTTATATATATCTTACACACTTAAGCTGAAGGTAATTTTATATACAATATTTTAAATAATTTAATTGTACACTGAATGATCAGAAAGCAAAGGTTTCATGATCTCAGCCACGCACGGAGACAACTTCAGATTTTACAGTGTTTTGGATTTTGGGATTCTGGGTAAGGAATGCTCAACTTGTACTGATTTGTTCATATTTCGTCTGCCATCCTTAAGAATCATGAGTGTGATAGAGAGGTAGGGCCCAAATCCCACTTAATGCTAATAGCATGTTCAAGCCTACCCAGAGATTTCTGCTAGAGATTTTGGAAAGCCAAGTGCTTGAGCATATCCCCTAATATCTCACAGAAGAAAAAACAGAAAAGATATGGCCGAGTAACTTGAGAGTGAGGTCATGATGGCAAAAGTTATGAATGCAGAGGAATGCACAAACTAGGAGAAGTTTCAGCAGTTTCCCTTTGCCTGAGGCTACTGGGAAGGGACAGATTTTTTTTCTCCATTTCTGCACTTTGAATTCAGTTTTCAACAATAGATAAACTGAGGACAAAGAGTGAAAGTGGGGAGGAGGAGAGACAAATGGGGCATTTGGAAAGCAGCTTAAAAAGTGGGAAGACAGGATTAAATTGAGCTAACCATGCCAAAGCAAGATAGTTGGAGAGTACGCTGTAGCCAACCAGAGGGTATTGTTTCATCTGGGCAGAGGCCACTAGGGGGCATTAGAGAAGGATGGTCCATTTTATTGGGGGGGGGGGTAAATTGAAGGAGTAAAACAACCCCACCCCTGTTTTTCTGTTATTCCCACCACCCATGCCATCATGGTGGAAACTACCCTTGTTTATGATATGACAAGGGGGGAGGGGGAATAACTAGCAAAAATGGGGGGACTATTTCTCTCTCTCTCTCTCTCTCTCTCTAGCACCCCCTAGTGGCCTCCACCCAGATAATGGAATAGTACTAAAAAGAGCTGCACTTAAGTAGTGGATAGTTAATAGGCATGGGTAATCTATGGTTCTAAATGGTTCTAAAGTACTTACAAAACTAAGAGGTGCTGGTGCTTTGCTTCTACAGTGTTGCTGAAGTTCTGGTGGTGAAAATTTCAGAACTCTAACATAACTTTCAAAATGTATTATTATTTATTGGTGAACCAATTAGGAACTGCCATTTATAATGAAATTTTGAAAGTTTTGTTAGAGTTCTGAAATTTTCACCACCAGAACTGTAGCAACACCGTAAAAGCTAAGCACCAGCGCCCCCTAGTTTTGTAAGTATTTTAGAACTATTTAGAAGCATGGATTGCCCATGCCTAATAGTTACTGTTGCCCAACACACTGAACGTGCTTTCAGAGAGGTATTACCGACCAACTTGTGCAACATCCAAAGAAGTACTTATACAAATACAACTCCCAATTACAGTGGTGTAACGGATTCCAGCCTAGGGTGTCAGTTGATCATTTTTTGATTTGTTCAACAGAATTCTGAAAGTGGGATTACTAGTAGTATATCGCGTCTGGTGGGGACGAGAGACAGGGCCTTCTCAGTGGTGGCCCCTTGGCTGTGGAACTCTCCCCCGATAGAGATCAGATCTGCCCCCTCCCTCCTGACTTTCAGAAAGATGGTAAAATCTTGGCTCTGGAACTTAGCATTCTCAGATTGATGATCAAATCAATAACTGTTGACCACAAGGCGGATGGTGGTGAATTTGTGATTTACCTTGATGAATTGGCTTTATGTAATTCTTGATCTGTATTTTAATGTGTTTTAATGTATTAATGTACTATGATGTTATTATGCTTTAGTTTATTTGCACATTGATTGATTCTCTGTTGTTAGCCGGCCTGAGTCCCTCCTCGGAGGTCGAGAAGACTGGGTTATAAAAGCTCTAAATAAATAAATAAATAAATGTTAAAAATGTCAGAGCTGGCATTGCAGAGCACTTATGCCATTGGCAGCATTGTTAAGGTGCCAGAACCTGTCCAGGACCCACAATTCTTAGTATGGTATTTCAACAAAAACAAAACAAAACCCCAAGAAATATATTTTTTGTGATGCAAACCAAAATGTGTAGATACAAAAGGCAACTCTTGGTAAATGCAACAAAAACCACAAAGCTCATCTTGAGATAAAGAGACCTTAATATTCTCAGAACTCAAAATACCAACCAATTTTGAAACCTGTTGTAGGTAGTTGTCTTAGGTTTTTTGGCTTCAATTTGCATTTTCTGTGTATCAAGCTGTCTATCGCTCCATACAGACACTTATTTTATAACCTACACTTCAGTTGCCTGTAAATTGGGTCTCCCACTTAAAGATAACCTTTTAGGCCTTGACTGGGCAGGCAAGGCTTCCAGAATCAACAATGAGTTTCTGTGAATTAATCTCAAGAAGGGAAACTTTCACCCTTTGTGCAACTATAGCATTGTTAGATTAATATGCACTGCATTATGTTTTTTTGGGAAGAGGCACTATGTATGCAGCCAATTAGTGGAGATCACAGAGAGTGCATTAAAATTGGGCTGAACATACAATTACACAACAGACTTTTCAAGGTATTCTATTGTTAAATTCTTTTTAGGTCATATATTGCATTACAGTAATGCTGATCGTTTAATTTCTGCCTCATTAATATGCTTTGCACTCTAAATTGGATCCAGAGAGCAAGAAATATCACATAAGTTATTATTACTCCTCCCATAATGAGACACAAAATCTCCCACCACAATTTTGTCTTTTGGGAATATTCTGAATGCCTTGGTTATGTCCAAACTACCAAACATATGCCTTGAAGATCTAACCAGTCCATAGTTCAGGAAATGAAGCCCAACTGCTCACTGGAGGGGAGGATATTAGAGGCAAAGATGAAGTACTTTGGCCACATCCTGAAGAGACAGGAAAGCTTAGAGAAGACAATAATGCTGGGGAAAATGGAAGGGAAAAGGAAGTGGGGCAGACCAAGGGCAAGATGGATGGATGGGATCCTTGAAGTGATTGGATTGCCCTTGAAGGAGCTGGGGGTGGTGATGACCAACAGGGAGCTCTGGCATGGGCTGGTTCATGAGGTCACAAAGAGTCGGAAATGACTGAGCGAATGAACAACACCAAACATGATTTAACACCTGTCATCCTGCACCTCAAATGTGGCAACATGTAGTCCTTGGGACCCCTAAGTGAAGGCATGAGACTCTTTCAAAGTTCTCGAAATCCACAGACTAGTGTTTCATGGGGATTTTTATTTGCCTGAAAACTACACAATAAGTGTCCAGATTGCTGTGATGTTCTTCTCTTGATTCTCTAAAGCCCTCAAACTTCCCCGAACATCAAAGTAATTGTAAACTTGGCTGAAAACTGGCCAAATTGGCAGCCAAAAGTGACATCACAACACCCCTGATGCTCTGACATGTGAGGGTGTCATCTGCCAATTAGGCATAGGGTAGAAAATATGTATTTATTTGCTTAATTTATGCCCCACTTTTCTCAGCCCCGTGGTGTCTCCCACGTCATCTGTGCAGGTGTCTATGTTGTACATGCACCAAATGATTTGTGGTATCTCTGTCTTCAGAAAGCCTTCCAAATAGTCCTTTTTGCCAGCTTGTCTGAAGTCCAACCCTGTTTGCTGGTCTCAGAGCCACAATCCCACACCCAAGTAGCCCTAAGCAGTTATGTGCCCACTCCACACACTTTTTTTTTAAAGTCACAAATGGTATTAACTCCTAAAATAGAGGAATTTTCTTCTGATTGTAAGAGAGGTTCTGGCAGGCTGAGTGGCGATATCCAACTACTTTAATAAAAGATGAAATATTTCCCCAAGCTAATGTCAACTTTGTAGTTGCCCCTGGTAAATAAAGAATGGGGGAGGTATAATTTTACAGACAGAAACACAACTTCTGACATCCTTAATCATCATAACCAATTATGAGAGATAATGGGAATTACAGTTCAACAAAATTTGGAGGCCCAAATATTCTCCATTGCTGCTCAGCATGCGCTTTAGAAAAATGAGACTTTGAGGAGGCGGCAGTGTTTCAACTAGAGAAGTAGCTAGAGCCTTGCGTAGGTGCAGTTGAATCATTTCTCTTGATGTTGCTCAAATGCCTTCTTCAATGCAGCAAGTCATTTGGTAAGCACACACCCCACTATCCTCCATCCCTTTTGACTTGGAACATGGGGAACCAACCAGAAATCACACAATGTTTGCAGTGCCCTCTTTGCAAGTATAGGATCCAGCACACCTACCCTGGCATATATTGATACTGCTAAAAAATAATGGCATATTGAGCAGTATAATTTCACCACCGTCAGCATTTCCTTGTACTGTGATATCTCAATGGACTCAGTGGAGACAAGAAGTAGGTCATAAAAGTGGGCACAAAGTAGCAGAACATTGAGGAGAACTTTTCCATCCCAGTGTTATCCAAAGCCTTGACATATTATTATTATTATTATTATTATTATTATTATTATTATTATTATTATTATGAATCGTTGGGTTGTTGTAAGTTTTTCAGGGTGTATTGCCATGTTCCAGAAGCATTCTCTCCTGTTGTTTCGCCTGCATCTATGGCAGGCAACCTCAGAGGTTATTTATTTATCGTGTCAGGAGCAAACCAAACAGTTGTATTGCATTTTAAACAAACAAACAAAACACAAAGTTTGCAAGCTTGGTAGTTGATTAAATGTCCTTTGACCAGTAGCTGGCCACTTGGAGTGCCTCTGGTGTTACTATAAGAAGGTTCTCCATTGTGCATGTAGGATATGAGGTCAGGAGAGAGTGCTTCTGGAACATGGCCATACAGCCCGAAAAACCTACAGCAACCCAATAATTCCGGCCATGAAAGCTTTCAAGAACATATTATTATTATTATTATTATTATTATTATTATTATTATTATTATTTATAATGCACTCAAGAACATCACATATTCCACAAACTGATCGTAGCGTTATTTACAGATGTTCACTCATCCAGTTGCCCCCCCCCCCCCCAGATGAAATAAATCGTTTACATGGTGGCCAGAATATGGATTACACATCTCACTTCCACATATACTTTGTCAAGAGTGGGTGGACAAAATACATTTCCCTCTTGGCTGGAGAAACATCGCCCCATCTTCAACTATATTCAGGGGTCAGCATTACGAATTGGTGACGCCTAAGAGCACAATTATTTATAAAAGTTGTTACAGCTGGCAACTTTAACACATTAGAAAATGTCTTCGCGTTAAACTCTGGTTTGATTCTATAAACAGGTATTACCCCAAAATGTTTCAGGCACTGAACACTGAGTCCAGAGGTCTGTTCAAATATCTATATATAGCTGACCTTCTGGTAATCAAGGAGGATATGATGTTACTTAAGTGGCAATAGGAGTTGCCGTGGCTTAATGCTCTGGCTCAGCATCCATACAAGTCTCCCATGGGTTTCGAGGCATGCGAGGCAAGGAGATGATGAGGAGAGCAACTCCACAGAGAAAGAGCAGGACGAAAGAAGTACAGGCACAGACAAAAGACCAGGAGTAGTAGTACTCAATCCAGGCAGTATCATCGCTGTCCACCATCTTCTTCACAGATTGCCTCATGACTTCCACAGATACAATAATACACAAGCCTGGAGGGTGAAAAATAAAAAAAATGGCTGAAAAATAAGTATCTCAGAGTCACTACTTTAGGTTTCATGATTTACCTAAATCCCAGGTTTCTTTCCTGACTGATTTGCATTGCTGGGATGGTATAGCACCATGACGGATCTAGTCTACCATTCCAATGGAAGGTTCACCTACTGGACATAAAGTCAACAGGCATCTGTTGCCACTGTTCTCCAGTAACTGGGGATCTGAGGGTGAATCTAAACTAGGCATGGGCAAACTTTGGCCCTCCAGGTGTTTTGGACTTCAACTCCCACAATTCCTAACAGCTTACTGTATTTTCATGAAAATACAAATCCCTTCCACCATTTATATTCTGGGGGATGAGATGGGAGGCAACTAGCAACTGCAAAACTGGCTTTCCATGCAGCCCCAGATCTGCATTTGTCCTTGCCCTGAGATAAGAGGTAGATAATAGAAGATATGTATACTGAACAGAAAGAAAGCATGCGGTAGAGACAGAGTTTTTGAATGGGAGAGAGATAAGAAGGCTGGGAAAGCATCTTTAAAGCCATGGTGCACATCAAGGGATCTAAGCAAGAACATGGAATGTGCTTAAGTTATTTACTCCCACCTAAATTCTGCCTCTATATTTGTAAACAAAATTTGCTGACATAACCCTATAGCAGGGAGTTGACGGAGTGCACTGGCCTTGGAGGGACTCACCACTACCATCACACTGATGCTCCAATTCATCTGTCTGTCTGTCTGTCTGTCTGTCTGTCTGTCTGTCTGTCTGTCTGTCTGTCTGTCTGTCGGTCTGTCTGACTATCTGTCTATCTGTCTATCTATCTATCTATCTATCTATCTATCTATCTATCTATCTATCTATCTGTCACAATGACTCCAGGTTGCGCAAGAAGCAATTCTGCCATAGCCAAGAAGGTATGAATGTAATCCTTCCAGAACAAAATGATAACAAATAAAAAGGGATGCTGACCAAGTCTAGGGATCTTCAGTGTGACGTTTAGGATTTAATTTTTGCACTGCTGCTCTATAGTGATCTCTCCTCCAAAAAAGCTCCTGAGTCCCTCTGTAGAGGTTGAGATAGGACGGGATATAAAAGCCCGAAATAAATAAATAAATCCTTATAATTATCTGGACGGAGGCCACTAGGGGGTGTTAGAGAGAGAAGGATAATCCATTTTATGGGGGTGGAGGGTGGGTTGAAGGAGTAAAACTATTTCCCCCTATTTTTTCTGCCCCCCCCCCCATTTTGTCATTGTGGAAGCAACCCTTGTGTATGATATGAGAAGGGGGGAGGTGGGATATTGAGCAAAAATGGGGGAAATGGTTTTCCTCCTTCAACTCCCTCTGTAAAATTGACTATTTCTCTCTTTATAGTGCCCTCTAGTGTCCTCCACCCAGATAATGGAGCTACACTTAAGTACTGGATAGTTTACTGTTGCCCAATGCTCTCGGAGAGGTATTAGTGACCAACTTGTGCTGCCTTTCTTTTAGAGGAACACACAATCCCAATGATATATTTCTGCAAACTAACTTTTCTTATGTCTGGCTAGTAACGCCCAGAGAATGAAATGAACCATGACAATCCATTGAAGATGTGTCCTGCTGCAACACACAGAACCAACAAGGTAATTTCACAACTGGAGTCAAATATATGTCCATGCCCTCTTCTGACACATTAATAGGGGTGAACAAAGTAACTGTATCTTTCTTTGGCAAACCTGTGCTGTTTTCCTCTTTGACCATTCAGTTTTCTACTTAATCCCTTCCCATCCCTTTCCAAATGTGATGCGTACCATGACATTAATGTTGCAATATCTGCACAGGATGGCCTACCTGAAAATGTATAAAACATGGAAGCTGGCCTCTGGAGATAATCCATCTTTTTCCTGAAGGATAGCAGGACAAGAATTGTTCCAATGATGGAAAAGACGACACTGAAGATGGCAATGGCAGCTGCAGAAATACTGTATTCTGGCAAGACAAAACACAAAACGAAAAGTAGTGATTATCTGCAAAGGACTCTTCCAACTATGCCGGAGCTGCAAACTTCACTTAAAATAACAAATCAGAAAGACGAGCTTTACTCCTTTTTGTCTATGGACATTTTCTCTAAGGATAGTTTGGGCAGTCCAGCACTTTGCTTGGCCAGGAATGCTTAGGGCTAGAAATATATCGGCTGATGTGAAGATTCTTCTTCAAATCTTGGTTTGGTGATTTGCATAAGACAACGGAACCAAGTTGTGTGGTACTACATTATTTTTCCTCACAGTCATAAACCCTCAGTGGTGCAATGGGTTAAACCACATCTGGTGGGGATGAGAGACAGGACCTTCTCTGTGGTGGCCCCTCGGCTGTGGAACTCCCTGCCTAGGGATATTAGATCAGCCCCCTACCTCCTGACTTTCCGAAAATGAGTAAAAACCTGGCTCTTCGAGCAAGCATTCTAGAGCTAGAAAATGACCCAGGAATGACCAAGACAATGGAACGGATGATGATTGAACGAGAGGACATAGTTCTTTTAAAATTGTTATTATGCACTGCCTTTGTTTAAATGCACTTTAATGTTTTTGCTTTATTAATGTATGTATTTTTATGGCATCGAATTGTGCCGACTGTGTATATCACCCTGAGTCGCCTCCGGGCTGATATGGGCGGGATAGAAATGATATAAATAAATAAATGTAAACAAATAAACCGCTGAGCTGCTGAACTTGCTGACTAGAAGGTTGGTGATTCAAATCCGCAGGACGGAGTGAGCTCCTGCTGTTAGCCCCAGCTTCTGCCAACCTAGCAGTTTGAAAACATACAAATGTGAGTAGATCAATAGGTACCACCTCGGCGGGAAGGTAAACGCTTCTCTATGCAGTCATGCTGACCACATGATGTAGGAGGTGTCTAGAGACAACGCCGGCTCTTCGGCTTAGAAATGGAGATGAGCACCACTCTCCAGAGCTGGAAAGGGAAGCCTTTATTTTTATCTTTGTTTGTTGTTTCTAGGCATTGAATGTTTGCCTTGTGTCTGTGTTTGCTGGAATCCGTCCTAAGTCCCCTCAGGGAGACAGGGCAGAATACAAATAAAATTATTATTATTATTATTATTATTATTATTATTATTATGAATTTTTTGTATCAAGAATCCGGATATGCAAGCAAAATCCGTCAACCATCTGTCGTACAATGAAATGATTTTACAAAGTAATCCTCTTAAGGAGGTTTACTTGGAAGTTATTCTCATTGTTTTACTAATTGTACTCCTGAGTTTCTCAGATGGCTTTCCTCATCTAGGTGCCCTACTGTAACACCTGTCATCCTCAGCCAGCACAGGCCCTAGAGATGATGATGATGATGATGATAATAATAATAATAATAATAATAATAGTTTATTTGTACCTCGCTACCATCTCCCCAAGGGACTCGGTGCGGCTTACATGAGGCCGAGCCCACAATACATCCCAGATGCCAGCTGGAAATGGGAAGAGATTGGTGCCCATGCATTCAAGCCAACTCACATACAACCCTCCTTTCTCCTCTAGTGCCACTTGACTGCTTGGTATCACTGATTGAAGATTCAGGAAAGCACCGCAATTCGCTAAGATTTGAGTCAATACTCTGAAGGATATGCAAGATAAACCCTCTCATTCCCTAGAAATGTCACCCAATGGAATTCCAGGAAATGCTTCCTATTGTTGCTCTTGGAATGGCCTTTTTCTCCGTCGACCGGGTTCGTACAGTGCATGACAACCAAAACAAAGAAAATTGCGTCTTACCTCTTTGAGTTGATACTTCAAATATTTCCGTGCTCTCTCCTGAGACAAAGTGTGTGAAATATGAACAGTTGCGTTCTGGAAAAAAAAAACAAGCAGAGATGAAGGCAGAATGTTAGCCGATTTCCTTCATTATTTCGTTCTTGGCTGTGAGTTAAAACAGACTGGGGGCTTGAAAAATACACTGCAACATCCAATGGATGTATGTTTTCTCAGAAGTTAATTCACACAGTTACATTGTCTAAGAAAACAGGCATAATTTTGCAATTTTAAAGCATTGCTTGCTCATTCATTTCTCTTCTTCAGGATGTGGAAAGGTAATGTTATGTGGACAACTCCTGGCCAATGAAGGGTCCTCAGACAGAATGTTAGATGCTACATATGATTGTGGGAGATGTAATCTAAGAAAAGTAACTTTCCCAAGCCTCCTTTCAATATAAGGTACTACATATGAGGGATTTATATATACTAAGTGCCTGTTTGGATACTGGACTATGGGACTACCTGTAAAAGAAAGGAAGCAATCTGGACTCTTTCTTAACTCCTTCTATATACTGGTTATATATAGGAACACAGGAAGATGTTGTCTACTGTTTTCATGCTACTGGTCTGCCTACACCAGTGGTTCCCAACCTTTTTTTGACCAGGGACCACTTTGACCAGGGACCACGCTCCAACATTAGTACCAAAAGGGTTACGAATCGGTTTTTGGTCAACTGTAGATTCAGTTTGGTTATTTGTGATGCTGATTCAGAAAATTGCATTTGATAGACATCAGCTTTAGTTCTGGTACAGAACATATGCCATCAAGTAGTCACCATCTGTTCACCCACAGAAAACCATATTTAATAATCTAGAGGTGATATGCTAGTAGAAATCTTTCGTGGGTATCTCTCCCCTCCCGATATCCCTGTTACTTTGGGACTATAAGAGGGTTTCATGGGACCAGTTGCTCTTGTTGCCATGTGATTACAAGGGAACGGTGTAGTCATGTTGAGGCTGCGGACCATATTTTCATTCTAGCGGACCACTGGTGGTCCACAGACCACAGGTTGGGAATCACTGGCTTACACAAATGCTCTTGGCAATGACTGTAAACAGCTCTTTGGGGTTTTGGGCAGAATTCTTCCTACCCTTTATTTATTTATTAATTTACAGCATGTTTACCCCACCCTTCTCAACCACCCCTGGGGTGGGGGGTCTCAGAGCAGTTAACAAAGGCAGCAATTCGATGCCACAAATCAATAGCACAGTATAAAACCAGCAACTAATTATAACCAAATTATCATAACAATTAGGGCTGGGCGGTTTCGTTTCGTTAATTCGTAATTCATTAAAAATTCGTTATTTTTTTTATAATGAAGCGATAATGAACCATTCTGGAGCAACTTAAAAATGAAACGAATTTTTAAATTCGTTTCGTAAATGCTTCGGATTCGTTATGTATTCGTTTCGTTATCGGTTTGAGGTCGTTTCGTTATTATTTCCGCATGTCTGGGGCAAGTTTTATAGTTGTTTTTTGTTTAATTAGTGAAAAAAATTATAATATCACACCAACAGTCAACAACAGAGGGAGAGGGAAGCTTCAGAAGTTCCCCCTGTCCCATTTGGAGGTTTTTTAGCGTATTGCGCGGTCGCGTCCGCCATTAACGAATCGATTCGTTATTGTTTCGTATTTGTTTCGTTAATGTTTCGTAATTTTTTTAACATTTACGAAATTTCGTAAATATCGAACTTTTTAAAAGAAAAATTTCGGAATTCTTTTAAATATCGAAACGCAAAAACCCCCAAAAAACGAATCGATATTAGAAACAAATTTTTTCCGTTGTTACCCAGGCCTAATAACAATCATTAAAACAATACTCAGTCCACAAACCCATTGATAGAACAATAAAACTGTATCCTCATAGGGTTGTTGTAGGTTTTTTCAGGCTATATGGCCATGGTCTAGAGGCATTCTCTCCTGACATTTCGCCTGCATCTATGGCAAGCATCCTCAGAGGTAGTGAGGTCTGTTGGAACTAGGAAAAAGGGTTTATATATCTGTGGAATGACCAGGGTGAGACAAAGGACTCTTGTCTGCTGGAGCTAGGTGTGAATGTTTCAACTGACCACCTTGATTAGCATATAATGGCCTGACAGTGCCTAGTATCCTCATATATAACGTATATGTATCCGCTTATATAATGTCTTGACAATCCATTTCCAGTTAAAATGCTGCTTTATGTTTATTGTCCGAAAGCCTGGTCCCAAAACCAAGATTTTAATTTCTTCCTGAATGCCAGGAGGGATGGGGTCGATCGTATTTCATTTGGAAGAGTGTTCCACAGGCGGGGGGCTACAGCCGAGAAGGCCCTGTATCTTGTCCCCGCCAGCCGCGTTTGTGATGTTGGTGGGAGTGAGAGCAGGGCCTCCCCGGATGATCTTAAGTTACGAGGAGGGACATAGAGGCAGATGCATTTGGACAAGTAAGCTGGGCCAGAACTGTATAGAATTTTATAGGTCAAAACCAGCACTTTGAATTGAGCTCGGAAGTGGACAAGCAACCAGTGGAGCTGACACAACAAGGGGGTGGCATGCTCCCTGTATGTAGCTCCTGTTAGTAATCTGGCTGTCGCCAGTTGGACTAACTGCAGTTTCCGAACTGTCTTCAAAGGCAGCCCCGCGTAGAGTGCATTGCAGTAATCTATTCAGGATGTGACCAGAGCATGGACCACCATGGCCAGATCAGACTTCCCAAGGTACGGGCGCAGCTGGTGCACAAGTCTTAACTGTGCAAAAGTTCCCCTGGCCACCACCGAAACCTGGGGTTCCATGCTCAGTGATGAATCCAGGATCACTCCCAAGCTGCGAACCTGCGTCTTCAGGGAGAGTGTAACCCCATCCAACACAGGCTGTAACCCGATGCCCTGTTCGGCCTTTCGATTGACCAGGAGGGCTTCTGTCTTGTCAGGATTCAGTTTCAATTTGTTAGCCCTCATCCAGTCCGACACAGCAGCCAAGCACCGAGTCTGGACAGCTTCCTTAGTCACTTCCTTAGTGGGAAGGAGTGACAGATCTGGACATCATCTGCGTACAGATAACATCTTACTCCGAAACTATGGATGATCTCCCCCAGCAGCCTCATGTAGATGTTAAATAACATTGGGGACAATATTGAACCCTGAGGGACTCCACAAGACAATGGTTGCTGGAGATACCAGGAGTTGGGCCTCAGAACTTGCATGTGGAAAGCATGACTCTGCTTTTGAGCCACAGCTCTTCTACAAAGATCATATCTTTTGACCAAGACCATAATATTGCAGGCAACCACATGGAATCACTGTTAGCATAAGAAGAGTAAGTATAAACAGAGGCAAAGCAATCCAAACACTTTCCATTTTAGCAGATGAATGGCTCATAATGCCTGGCTGAATGGTTGTGGGCATGTACTCTATCTGGAGTGTGTAAACTCTTAGAGAAAAGGGGGAAAGTAAGTGGGAATGAGTCACATGCATAGAGATTTAGCAGACCATGTTCTGAAGTGTCAACCCTAATTTGGAGGGATATTGCACATACAGTGAGGTCTCTCAAACAAAGCTTAACTGGGAATGGTCTTTTGTCCTGTGATCCTTTCTGTATAAATAGAAAAAAATAATCTTAAAATGGTGGAGAAAAATATATGCATCATAAACTAAGTTCTGGAACTAAGTCCTGCAACATAGCATAAATATCTGCACGTGGACCAACAATACACTGGGCCAAATTCACCTCCCTTTGATTACCAAAAAGCACCATCCACATTTGTGTGTATGTGCTTTCAAGTCACCTGTCAAAAGGCTGGCCAAACAGAAGATACACAGATCTATATGGATTCTGGATCCACCATTCTTTTTTTTCCTTTTTTTTTGAGGAAGATAATATAAAAATCTGTAATCAAATGTAACTATACATCTGCTGGAACGATCATATAAAAAGTTGTTAATTACATTCAAGTCAATTTGACTGAAGCTGACAATAAGAATGAGAGAACTCCCAGAGCCCTTCCAGACAGGTCGTATATTCCAGGATCGGATCCCATGTTTTCTGCTTTAAACTGGATTATATTAGTCCACACTGCCAGATAATCTGGGATAAACAGAAAACCTGGGATCAGATCCTGGGATATAGAGCCTGTCTGAAAGGGCCCCTAGTCATCCTATTATCAGTTGCTCTGCTCAGATCTTACAGACTCAGGTCCCATCTACACTGTTATATAAAATCCAGATTATCTGGGTTGTTGTGGGTTTTTCCGGGCTATATGGCCATGTTCTAGAGGCATTTTCTCCTGACGTTTCGCCTGCATCTATGGCAAGCATCCTCACTACCTCTGAGAATGTGGATTATCTGCTTGATATTCTGGATTGTATAGCCGTGTAGAAGGGGCCTCAGGGCCATGACTTTCTTGAGTGTATCCACTTTGAATGTGGTCTTTCCCTTTTCCTACTGCACTTCACTTTTCTAAGCATTTTCATTTTCTAGTGAATCATTATATCTTCCAAAGATATAATACATTTATATCATACATAATGGAGCCCCCGGTGGTGCAGTGGGTTAAACCGCTGAGCTGCTGAGCTTGTTGACCAAAAGGTTGCAGATTCAAATCTGGGGAGCGGCGTGAGCTTCTGCTGTCAGCCCCAGTTTCTGCCAACCTAGCAGTTTGAAATCATGCAAATGTGAGTAGCTCCTGCGGGAAGATAACAGTGCTCCATGTAGTCATGCCAGCCATATGACCTTGGAGGTGTCTACGGGCAACGCTGGCTCTTCGGCTTGGGAATGGAGATGAGCACCACATGCAAGAGTCAGACTCAAATAGACATAATGTCAGGGGAAAACCTTTACCTTATCATCTACATAAATAAAAATGTAATGTTCATTTGTGGGATTAACATAACTCAAAAACCACTGGACGAATTGCCACCAAATTTGGCCACAAGATATCTACTAACCCAAGGACTGACCATCACTCAAAATTTTTTGATTTTGTCATTTGGGAGTAGTAGTTGCTGGGATTTATAGCTCACCTACAATCAAAAATAATTCTGAACTCCACCAATAATGGAATTGAACCAAACCTGGCACGCAGGACTCCCATGACCATCAGAAAACACTGGAAGGGATTGATGGGCATTGACCTTGAGTTTGGGAGTTGTAGTTCACCTACATCCAGAGAGCACTGTGGACTCAAAAAATGATGGATCTGGACCAAACTTGGCACGAATATTCCATATGCCCAAATATGAACACAGATGGAGTTTGGGGGAAATAGACTTTGAGATTTGGGAGTTGTAGTTACTGGGATTTATAGTTCACCTACAATCAAAGACCCCACGAACAACAGAATTGGGCCAAACTTCCCACACAGAACGCCTATGACCAACAGAAAATACTTAAGGCCATCCAGTCCAACTCCCTTCACCAGGGCAAGAAAACACAATCAAAGCCCTCCTGACAAAGAGCCATCCAGCCATAGATATAGATAGATAGGTATGATTCACACACAGAGAGAGATATAGTATCATAGATTTGAAAGGGATCTCTAAAGGAAAACAATTATATGTTGCATGTTCCAGAGTACACAAACCAGACAATCTTCACATAAACACTGGCAAAGAAACAACAAGAAATACTCTTTATCCACAAGCATAATGAAATTACATATATTAGAAACCAATACTTTCTTATTACTTTATTTTCCAGATCATCAGACTGGGCCACAGCAATGTGTGGCAGGGGACGGCTAGTACACAATATAACCTCAGTTTAGTCATCTCGGCTTTTAGGGATAATTCAGGTCCTAGAATCTATTCAAATACCCAAAAGCCTTTCCCATTGAACTCATTGTGTGCATCCTTGCCAAAAAAGACACGAGTACGACTGCAGCATCAATCAGAGATGAGGAAAGTTACCTTTCTGTGATCAAAAACTAGGGACCAAGCTGCTTGAAGGATTTTATGAATGGAAGTCTAAACAAGTAATCTTTCCAATCTCTGTGGTATTCTGCAATCCTGTGCAGGTAACTCTATACCAGTTAATCATTTCAGGGAGAAAGCAGGAGGGATTTCCGCATCACTGAATTTCAAACAGGCCACAACTTGTATTGTTGAAGGCTTTCATGGACGGAATCACTGGGTTGTTGTAGGTTTTTCCGGGCTATATGGCCATGTTCTGGAGGCAATTTTTCTCCTGACGTTTCGCCTGCATCTATGGCAAGCATCTTCAGAGGTGGTGAGGACCTCACCACCTCTGAGGATGCTTGCCATAGATGCAGGCGAAATGTCAGGAGAAAAATTGCCTCCAGAACATGGCCATATAGCCCGGAAAAACCTACAACAACCCAGGCCACAACTTTATTGAAAGGAAATAATATGACAATTGGGTCAGTGGGATCAGCCGGCTAACTTTGCCATCTGGGCTTTCCACAACCAGGCCCTGCAAATGTAGACATGAGGCAACACGAAAGCAAACTCGGCACTCTACTTAATGGGTGAAAGGACATAGAATTCAGCCTGTTTTCATCTTGTCCACTCAGTATTATGTGTATGTGCATGTGTGTGTGGGAGGGGCGGTTGTTAGCGGGAATAGGGTGAGTCATAGGAGTTAAAATAAGACTCTCGATCTGAGACTCTCAACTCCTTGAGGCTGAAATCCTATACTTGGTTAAATGGACTCAATGGGATCTACGTCTGGTAGTAGATATGTATAGAACGACACCCACAAGAGTTGGTTTAAGCCCTCCCAGGAACCTCGTACTCCAAATAAGCTTAGGTCAGATGTTTGAATCATCCTGTTTAGCTCCCTTTCCATTCCACTTTCACTCCCACCAGTCTCTGTATCTCTGCCCAGAGCTAAAACAATTAGAGAAGCATTGCCCAAAATTATCTTTAATCGGACAGATTATCCAATAAATAAGCCAGCAATAGGAGACCTACGTTGGAGAAAGGAAAAATGGTGGCAGTAGGGCAGCCAGTCCTCCAAGAAAGGCAATAGCTAAGCTAAGCTATAAAAACTCACTGTCAGGTTTAAGAGCCCCAGAGATGGGAAGCCATAGAAACAGATAGGGAAAGAGGAGATGGAAACAGCTGCTCTTCCATGCCAGAATGTAGTGGAGACCCTTGGGCCCCCAAAATAGACCCAGGGAGTGTTGTGTGACCTGCAGGCAGCACTTGCCCCAATTCACTAGCTATGTGGAAGTGAAGACTTTCAGTAGAAGCAAGTCGGCATTCTTCTAACACAGGGGTCCTCTTGGCCCCACCTCTATCACAAGTGAGATTGGTGGGGACGAGGAGCAGGGCCTTCTCGGTGGTGGCCCCTCGCCTGTGGAATTCACTCCCCGGGGAAATTAGGTCATCGACATCTCTCCTCTCTTTTAGAAGGAAGTTAAAAATGTGGATATGGGACCAGGGTTTTGGGTAATCTGGCAGATAGACAAAGGACAATGATGACCAGAATTAATAGGATTTGACAATGTGGAATGAATTTACGGACTCGGAGTTCGCAAACGTTGAGCATAAGATTGGTTTTATTGATTGTGATGTATAATTGATTGTTTATAATTGTTTATAATTGTTGTTATATATGTTTTTATCTTATTGTCTGTGTTGGCATCGGATTGTGCCTTTTGTAAGCCGCCCTGAGTCCCCCCTCAGGGGTTGAGAAGGGTGGGGTAGAAATGTGTGAAATAAATAAATAAATAAACAAACTAAGGCCCGGGGGCCAGATATGGCCCTCCAAGGTCATTTACCCGGCCCTTGCTCAGGGTCAACCTAAGTCTGAAATGACTTGAAAGCACACAACAACAACAACCACAACAACAATCTTATCTCATCGGCCAAAAGCAGACCCACACTTCCCATTGAAATACTAATAAGTTTATATTTCTAAAATTTATTCATTTTAATTATTGTATTAAGTGGTTTTTTTGCACTACAAATATATGTGCAGTGTGCATAGGAATTCATTCATTTTTTTTTCAAATTATAATCCAACAGTTTGAGGGACTGTGACCTGGCCCTCTGTTCAAAATCTTTGAGGACTCCTGTTCTAACCTGTTCCATTCTGTGATTCCCCAGCCTACAAATAATCGATCACAGACTCCAATTGCCTGGGGAATGCAGCTGGTTCTTTCATAATCTCCCAGATAGGAAGCCATGCCTCAATTTTTTTAGCACCTTGGAGAGCTCTTTTGAAATTTAGACTAAGGATCCTTCCAAACAGCCCTATAACCCAGAATATCAAGGCAGAAAATCCCACAATATCTGCTTTGAACTGGGTTGTCTGAGTCCACACTCAGATAATGTGGGTTTTCCTGCCTTGATATTCTGGGATATAGGGCTGTGTGGAAGGGCCCTAAGGCCCCATCTACACTGTCATAAACATACAGATTGTCAGCTTTGAACTGGATGAGTAACACTGGGGATAAAGATTAGTCCTGTGGGCAGAGGCGGCCCTAGGTAATTTTCAATGGTAAGCAAACAATATTTTGCCCCCCCCCCCCAACCAATCACTGATATATATTTTCTGTTTGTCGTGGGAGTTCTTTGTGCCATATTTGGTTCAGTTCCATCATTGGTGGAGTTCAGAATGCTCTTTGATTGTAGGTGAACTATACATCCCAATAACTACAACTCGCATATGTCAAGCTCTATTTTCCCCCAAGAGTGCCTCAAGAGCGCCCCTGGGCAAAATCAACTATACTGCAAATGCTTACTTTGCGTAATGGGTTGAGCTGCCCCTGCCTGTGGGACCCCACAGCCTTGGTCAAGCAGGACTCTCCAATACTACATTCTGGGACCAGTCTGCGAGGAAGGACCAGAACCACTATAGCACAGTGCCTCCTAGCCCCATCTACTCAAGCTTTCCCAGAAGGATACCATGATAATAATAATAAAACTTTATTTATTTACCGCTCCATCTCCCCGAGGGGACTCAAAGCGGTTCCCAGGTAACATCACAAAACATACAAAGTAAAAACAACATAACCATAAGATTAACAAAACAAAATATAAACATAAAAATTGTCGCCGTAACACACATATATTAAAAGTAATCCTGCCTGTTCAAGGCAATTAAAAAATTTAAAAGGCCGGGCCAAGATTTCTGCAAGCCCTAAAATTCTAGGAGGCTCGGGAATTAAGTGCAATGCTATGGCAGGCAACAATAATATTAGGTACGGGTCTGTGGCTGTTCATTCTGGGGCCGATTAGAGGAAAGAATCTGGGTAATTGGTAGGAAGAATAAGGCCGTATTTGACAATGTGTAGGGCTGAGTTAGAACTGGTCATTCTCAAAGGCTTGTTGAAACCACCAGGTCTTCAAGCTCTTACGAAAGGAGGGGAGGGATGGGGCCTGTCTTATTTCCCTTGGAAGGACGTTCCAGAGACGGGGGGGGGGGGGGCACCACTGAGAAGGCCCTTTCTCTGGTCCCCACCAACGGTAGTGGGACCGAGAGGAGGGCCTCCCCGGAAGATCTTAGAACTCGTGCCGGTTCATAGAAGGAGATGCGATTGCGGAGATAGGCGGGGCCCGAACCGTTTGGTATTGAAATCCGCTGAGAGGTCCAGGAGAGTTAGCAGGGTCACACTCTCCCTGTCAATCTCTCATAAATCACCCACCTAGGCAGCCAGAGCTATATCTATTTCATCAACCTCATCCAGGAATTCCTTCACCTTCTTCTGGTCCTGGGCATGATGGAAATATGCCTGCCTTTTCTTCCCTTATTCTGGAGGCCAGGGAAGTGGCAGTTGAGATGTGGGGAGAGCCTTATCATAACACAGCTTTCCCCATTCTTTCCAGGAGTGGAATCATGGCATGAGCCCACAGGACTGTTCAAGTTTCTGCCCGCCTGCCCACCGGCCCTGTTCAATGTCATTTCTGCCCATGTAGGGTTCTGAGTATCTAAAGGCATAGGCAACTGTGGATGGATCTGAGAGAGCAAAGTGAGAGGGGGAGAAGGAAAGAAAGCAACATCTGCAGCAGAGGACTCAAGCCTGCTCAGAATTTCCCCTGGGGCAACTTACATCAAGAATATTCTGTCAACTGGTTTATGGATCAATAGCATTTTAAACACTCTACTAAATTGCTAGTGCGGAATGAAGGAGAAAATGTTTGAGGTTTTCTGCTGTGTGTGCCTTCATGCTTGTGTGGCCTGATAGTTATTGTTTAATGCTGCTCCTTAGCACATTATTTATGCTTCTGTACTACTTATTTATAGTAAGTGAATAGCACTAATGTCAGGAAAACAGGCATGGGAACCTTGATATAAAACATGCCGTTCTGGCTTAGACAATTGACTTACATATTTTTTTTCCAGTTGCACTGTATTCCTAATTAGCCTGAGAATAAAATAAGTGCTGAAAGAAGCAGCTCATCTTCCTCTTGCCCTGGGACAAATACTTTTATTTCAGTATATAGAATCATAGAATCATAGAGTTGGAAGAGACCTCATGGGCCATCCAGTCCAACCCCCTGTCAAGAAGCAGGAATATTGCATTCAAAGCACCCCTGACAGATGGCCATCCATCTGTTTAAAAGCCTCCAAAGAAGGAGCCTCCACCACACTCCAGGGCAGGGAGTTCCACTGCTGAACAGCTATCACAGTCAGGAAGTTCTTCCTAATGTTCAGATGGAATCTCCTTTCTTGTAGTTTGAAGCCATTGTTCCGCATCCTAGTCTCCAGGGCATCAGAAAACAAGCTTGCTCCCTCATCCCTGTGACTTCCTCTCATATATTTATACATGGCTATCATGTCTCCTCTCAGCTTTCTCTTCTTCAGGCTAAACATGCCCAGCTCTTTAAGCCGCTCTTCATAGGGCTTATTCTCCAGGCCCTTGATCATTTTAGTCGCCCTCCTCTGGACACATTCCAGCTTGTCAATATCTCTCTTGAATTGTGGTGCCCAGAATTGGACACAATATTCCAGGTGTGGTCTAACCAAGGCAGAATAGAGGGGTAGCATGACTTCTCTAGATCTAGACACTATGCTCCTATTGATGCAGGCCAAAATCCCATTGGCTTTTTTTGCCACCACATGACATTGTTGGCTCATGTTTAACTTGTTGTCCACGAGGACTCCAAGATCTTTTTCACACGTACTGCTCTCGAGCCACGCGTCCCCCATTCTGTATCTTTGCATTGTGTTTTCCCTGCCAAAGTGGAGTATCTTGCATTTGTCCCTGTTGAACTTCATTTTGTTAGTTTTGGCCCATCTCTCTAATTTGTCAAGATCATTTTGAATCCTGCTCCTATGAGGAAGTGGTGGCTTATAGGTCAAGAGAAAATGACCTGGGTGGGGGAGCAATAAGATGAACAGAATTGAAAGAAATCAGTGTAGTGTAGGATGGGCCTTACTATTAGACAGGTTAAGGCAGATGCCTCAGGTAGAAGGCACAGCATGTAAGAAAAGCCTCCACGTTGTTCGTTATTAAATATGTGATATCATTATATTTTTGTTGGCAGAAATTGGAAAAAGTACTTGTGGGTTTTTCTGTCTTATTTCTGTCTCAAGACATTTTATTAGCCTTGTTGTCTCCAAATTAAAATGGTGTCTGTCTGTCTGTCTATCTATCTATCTATCTGTCTAAAAATGTAATGTTCATTTGTGGGATTAACATAACTCAAAAACCACTGGACGAATTAACACCAAATTTGGACACAAGACACCTATCTGGCCAACGAGTGACCATCACTCATAAAAACACTGAAAAACACAGCAGAAGAGACTTAAAAAGCAAAAAAATATACCCAATTACAACACATGTGCAAAACTACATATATACACATATACACAAATATATATACACACATATACACATATATTCACACATAAAGCACATAAACACAGACTGGGCCACAGCAACGCATGGCAAGGGACGGTTAGTGTATGTATATCTATATCTATCTATCTATCTATCTATCTATCTATCTATCTATCTATCTATATAGAGAGAGAGAGAGAGAGAAAGAGAGGACTTCACCATATAGAAGTTTCCTCTGTTTCTAGACACTTCAAAAATGGACTCCCACAGAGCCTATCAAACAATGCAGAACTGCTTCCTGTGGTTGCTCCTGGGACTTTGTCTTCACAGTGTGTAGAAACAGGAGAATTTCAAAGACAAGCAGACATCGATTCCACTCCTTTCCCTGAACATAGGTAAAGGTAAAGGTTTTCCCCTGACATTAAGTCTAGTTGTGTCTGACTCTGGGGGCTTGTGCTCATCTCCATTTCTAAGCCCAAGAGCTAGCGATGTCTGTAGACATCTCTAAGGTCATGTGGCCGGTATGATGAATGGAGCGCCATTACCTTCACACCAAGGTAGTACCCATTGATCTACTCACATTTGCATGTTTCCAAGTGGCTAGGTTGGCAGAGGAGCCCCAGGATGTTCACAAATTTGTTAGGGTGCCCGATTTTTTGGAGGATGGTCCAGAGAGCACTGCGATTCACTGTGTCGAATGCCTTTGCAAGGTCAATGAATGCCATGCACAGAGGTTGATTTTGTTCCCTGCATTTTTTTTGGAGCTGTCGTGCAGTGAAGATCATGTCCACTGTTCCTCTGGAGGGCCAGAAGCAATTCTGGGATTCTGGGAGGTTGTCTTCTGAGAGGGGTAGAAGGCGATTTACAAGGATTCTTGCGAAGATTTTCCCAGCGGAGGTTAGAAGGGAGATACCTCGATAGTTTCTGCAGTCTGTTCTTTCCCCCTTTTTGAAGAGGTTGATGATGGTGGCGTCCTTGAAATCTGTTTGGATTTTCTCGGTCACCTACACTTTTTTAATGAGCTGGTGGAGTTGTTGTGTCAGCTCAGGTCCTCCCTCTTTAAAGATTTTAAAGATCCCGTCAGGTCCACTGGCTTTGTTATTTTTTGTTGGCTGATGGCATTGCTGACTTCTTCCAAACTAGGCAGTGCTGCAAGCTCATCCCTGGTTTGCTGTTGCAGGATTTGTGAGAGAACCTCTTCAGTCATATTGGAGCTGTGATTCAGTTGGTTTTGGTAGTGTTCTTTCCAACATAGTGCAATTGATTTTTTTGTCCTTCAGAAGTTTGGTTCCATCTGATGAGCGTACTGTATGCCATGGTTTCTTGGTCCATGGATGACCTTTGTGGCTTTGAAAAAAAACTACAACTCCCAGAAATCTCAGCCAGTTTAACAGCTGTTAGGATTTCTGGGAGTTGAAGGCCAAACCACAGGTTGAGAACCACTGCATTAGGGGTTGAAAGACATTGCGGGTCCTATTGAAACAAGTGTTTAAAAAGCATGCCTGACTCCTTTAGTTTTGGGGCTTTAAGGGAATTACCCCATGGAAAGTGGTGTTTCAAAAAGGAAACTATTTTAAAAAAGTATGCTGGTATCCTTAAATTGGTTGAGTTAGAAAGGGGAGGAGGTGATCTTGTGTGATGGGTGTGAGTAAACACGGAACCCCATGAAATGCCAAGCAAAGTAGATGATTCTATCCGCTTTCTCTCTCCATTGGGATGAAGTCAAGAGAGACAGAGAGGCGGGGGTGGGGGAGCTGTCAACTTGTCACTTTCTAAACTATTGGAATACATCTCATATCACCCCACATGGAACGGAAATGACTTGGAATAATGGAGGTAGTACAATACAACCAAAAGGCAGCAGCAGGTTAAAGATGGCTGTGACAAAGCATGTTTGGTTTGAAATAGGACATTTTCAAAGCAATTGGTATGTACCACAGCAGTGTGTATGGGTCTGTTATTCAAAGGTGGTGGTGATGTTATTCAAAGGTGGTGGTGATGAGCAAAACAACTATTTTGGCTCGAGCAAAAAGAAGTTATGTGACCTGAATGTTGTAGTCCTTCAAAGACCCTATTGAACTTAATGAGGATTGCTTCTGAGTAGGTACACCTAGCATTGCACTGTAAATCGTTTCATTTCAGCTCCTGGCTGTAAAAGATCAGGAACTCTTTTGACATTGTCTCTTAATAGCTTTGCTTAAGTAAAACAGCACAGTGACACTCTAAGTACAGTAATTTCCTCTCCATTTGATGCAAATACACACGACTAAAGACGGTGAGATCAAGTTAGCAAAGGCACATTTAAACCTAATGAGTTTGGGAAGGTAAATTGCACACAATTCAGTATATGCAATTGCAACAACTAGGCAAACAAACAGTACCCTTCAAAAATGTCATCTCAGTTTGCTTTGCCTAAGACTGCCCCAAATATATGTTACATGTTGTAGCATTTGGAAGAATCAGCAATTTTCTGGTCGCAATTTTCAGTTACAAATAATGCATCAGCTCTGCCTGTTTCTAGAGATATCAGATCAGCCTTAGCCCCTTCCACACAGTTGAATCAAATCCCACATTATCTGCTTTGAACTGGGATATAAGGCAGCGTGGACTCAGATAACCCAGTTCAAAGCAGATATTGTGGGATTTTCTGCCTTGATATTCTGGGTTATATAGTCGTACGGCATGGCCCTCAGTTACACTCTGTTTGTTATTACTTTATGCAATATTGCCTGTGAAGAACAAATACTTCCCCCGATCCAAAAATCTGCACCCAGAAAGTTAAGTGGGACCAACTTAATAAAAGACACAATCCCTTATGGCAATCACTGCACAAGCTAATGCCTTCTTTCCAGGCACAGTTTCCCTTTATTGCTTGGGTCCAGAATTACTCAAAATATTGTTTTTCTCCACTGTCAACCCAGCCATGCTCAGGTCTTAACCCTATTAAAAATGACTATTACAGTCTCTCTGCAGAAAGTTTTATGCTTTCATTAGAAATGACCATTCCACATCAAATGACCAAAATGACTCTGCCATGTTACTGGTAAACTCTGCTCAGCCTAATAAAGAAAGCAAGGCAGTAGCAAAGGAGGAAGGGCTACTTTTCTGTCTCTGGTTTAAGTAAGGCCCCTTTCATACAGCTGTATAAAATCCACATTGAACTGGGTTATATGGCAGTGTGGACTCAGATAACCCAATTCAAAGCAGATATTGTGGGATTTTCTGCCTTGATATTCTGGGTTATATGGCTGAGCGGAAGAGCCGTATAACCAACTCAGTCATATAACCCAGAATATCAAGGCAGAAAATTTCCCAATAAAGGGGAACCGATCACCTTTATCTTCATGTAGGCTTCCTATTTCAGCATTTCAGTCAATTTGAACCATTTTTTGAGGGGGCAATTTTTAGTCATTTATTTTCCGACTCATCAAGGAGTATATATAATGTAAGGTGTTTGTAGTCTGGGCTTCTTTGGATCTAATAGCAGGCTTTTTGTATTAAGAGCTTTAAAGTTGTATGATACTTTAAAAACATAGCATACTGCCTTGGAGACCAAGATGAGAAAATGATGGGTTATGAATTAATTAAGCAAAGTCAAGTGTATTATCTGGACTAATATTTAACAGAGCAATATTATATTCTTTTCAACAATATTTGACAGTTTTCCTCTTCAGCCTTAAAAAGAAAGATTGCTCAAAATATCTGAACTTTTGAATTATAATAGACTAGCTGTAGCCGCTATGTGTTGCTGTGGCCAACCTTCCCTCCCTCTTTCTTTCCTTCTTTCCCTCCTTCCTTTGCTCCCTCTTTCCTTCCTTCCTTTTTCTTCTTTCCTTCTCTACCTCTTTCCTTCCTCCCCCTTTGTCTTTTCCTCCCTCTTTCTCTCCTTTCTTCCTTTCCTCCCTTTTTTTTTTCTTTCTCTCCTTCCTTCTCTTCTCTTTCCTTCCTTCCCCCTTTCTTTTCTCTCTTTCTTTCTCTCCTTCTTTTCTCTTTCCTTCCTTTCCTTCTTCTCTCTTTCTTTCTCTCCTTTCTTCTTGTCTACCTCTTTCCCTCCTTCCTTTGCTTTTTGCTTCCATCCTTCCTTCTCTTTCCTTCTTTCCTTTCCCCCCTCTTTCTTCTCCCTCCTCCCTCTTCCCTTTTTTCTGTATTGCCATTTAGCTTTTTTGGGTTTTTGAGTCCTTTCTGCTGTTTTTTGGAGGGGTTTTATGAGTGATGGTCACTCGTTGGTCTGTTAAGGGTATAGTGTCCAAATTTTGTGTTAATTCCTCCAGTGGTTTTTGAGTTATGTTAATCCCACAAACAGCCCCGTAGCCAGGATTTTTATTTGAGGGGGCTGAGTTTGATTCGAAGGGGGGCTGACTCTGAGTGAAAGAGGGTCTACCCTAGCAAACCTTTTGTATCGTTACCCCAATACCCCCATGCATATGGGATATATTGAGCATGGTGATCAGATCATGATATGAATAAACATAACAGTTTAAATAATGTACCAGTAAGGCCTTCTCGCAGACCACAATGAGAATTTGGGGGGGGGGCTGAAGCCCCTCAACCCCCCCCCCCCCGGCTACATGCCTGCCCACAAATGAACATTACATTTTTATTTATATACATGGTGAATGGGTTGCCTATGTCATATTGTATCTAACAGACCAGTGAGCTAAGGGAATCCCATATGGGGCCAGGACTCATAGTTTAAGAAGCAGTGGTCTGGACCAGGGGTCCTCAAACTTTTTAAACAGAGGGCCAGGTCAAAGTCCCTCAAACTGTTGGAGGGCCAGATTATAATTTGAAAAAGCATGAATGAATTCCTATGCACACTGCACTTAACTTATTGAAAGTGCAAAAAACACTTAAAAACATACAATAATTAAAATGAAGAACAATTTTAACAAATATAAACTTATTAGTATTTCAATGGGAAGTGTGGGCCTGCTTTTGGCTGATGAGATAGGATTGTTGTTGTTGTTGTTGTTGTTGTTGTTGTTGTTGTGTGCTTTCAAGTCATTTCAGACTTAGGTTGACCCTGAGCAAGGGCCAGGTAAATGATCTTGGAGGGTCATATCCAGCCCTCGGGCCTTATTTTGAGGACCCCTGGTCTCGACTGTAGTGGATCACTAGCACAGGGAAGTCAGCCCCCTTCTACACTGCCATATAATCCAGATTATCAAAGCAAATAATCCACATTAATCTGCATTATGAAGTCTACACTGCCATATAATCCAGTCCAAAGCAGATAATCTGGATTTTATATGGCAGCGTAGAAGGTGCCAAAGAGGAATTGCAAGGCCCAAGATGGGCTTATAAGACCTATTTAGTTGCAGTGCCTTATGATCCACTTCCTGCACTGCTATGCTGTTAGCATCCTTGCTAACTTCCATAGTGAAGTACAGCATCACAAAATAGGTTGGGGAGGCACTTGTGTACTTTAAGAACCAGAAGGATTGTTGGGGATTTGAATACATTGTGGTGAAATGAGCAAAACAATTCTCTACAATGCACCTAGTTAAGATTAAAACATTAGTGTTTAAAGGTGGTTTCAGGCATGACTCAGTTCTGCACCCAGGAGTACTTTCCCAAGCAGGATTCCTTATTGCTCAGCAGAACAAAGACAGTTAATTTCATACAAATCCTAAAAACAATGTTGTTGTGATTTTTTTTAACTTGCTGTCTTGCATTCTAAGTCAGGAATGCTTTTTCTTAATTCATGAAAAACTGCTATATATTACAGTCTTTCATTGCCAGGTGGTGAGTTATACATGTTTATGCCTCTCAAACAAATTGAGAGCTGACCTTATGGAGCAAGGATGATTGTTTACAGTGTATGTTAATGTGGCAAGAACCTGACTCTTTTGAATCAAGCTGCTATCTTGGTGTATGATTTACTGTAAAATTGTTGTGTTTACTTTCGGGATTTTAATCCTCATTTGAGTTGTTCTTCTTCGTGAGAACAGGAAACCATAATTTTTTTCTCCTCACTTCTGAGACAGCAAAATATTTCCTTTTGGCACTGATAGGAACATAATGTGTGCAACTTAACAACATAGCACCTCAGCAACACAAGTTGTTGCCTCATTGCTTGCTTTTTTAAAAAATCAGAAGACTCAGGCCCCTTCTACACGGCCATATAAAATCCAGAGCATCTGCTTTGAATTGGATTATGTGGCAGTGTAGACTCATATAACCCAGTTCAAAGCAGATAATGTGGATTATCTGCTTCAATAATCAGGATTATATGGCAGTGTAGAAGGAGCCCCAGAAGGGTTGTTTCTGTCTTTAGAACTGTGAGTCTATAGCTGACCAGAATCATTTTGGTAGGCTATTCCTATGTAACCTGGGGCAACCTGGGATTCTATAAGCATATATCCTTTTTGGGACATACAATGTCCCTTTCTCTCGACATTATGCTTCTAAGCTCCATTCATAGACATGGAGGTCCCAGGGAGAGGCACTTGCAATGGAGATGGAAGGCAGTTTACGTTCCTTAGTTGCCTCTCTCCCTTCTCTGCATAAACTCATGTTACAGGTTTCCAGTTCTCCTTCCCATCATATTAGGCAATTAAACTGTTTCAACTCTAGAGGAGAGGCACTCAGTTGTAGGCAGGCGTGCGCTTTAAGGAGGCTTCTCTTATGTGTTTCTCTACTCTAAAGGAGAGGTGTTCAGCTGCAGGCAGGTGCGTGCACTTTCTGGGCCTGCATGCCACACATGCTCTCATTCAGAGGTAAGGAAGCTGCTCATGAAAAGCAAACAAGGAGCTGGGATCGGCTCCTGCTTGCTTTCATGTCGAGCTGATTTTTGTACTGGGTAGAGGCTTCCCATTATGTGCTCCCGAAGGTAGTGAAAGTAATGAACGAACAGATCTGCACACAACTTTACAAAATGCTCTCAAAAGACGGTCATCCTAATATACTTTATTTATTTATTTATCGTGTCAGGCAACCGAACAGTTGTATTACATTTTTGACAGAACAAACCAACAAACATACAAACATACAAAACACAAAGTTTGCAAGCTTGGTAGTTGATTAAATGTCCTTTGACCAGTATCTGGCCACTTGGAGTGCTTCTGGTGTTGCTGCAAGAAGGTCCTCCATTGTGCATGTGGCAGGGCTCAGGTTGCATTGCAGCAGGTGGTCTGTAGTTTGCTCTTCTCTACACTCGCATGTTGTGGATTCCACTTTGTAGCCCCATTTCTGAAGGTTGGCTCTGCATCTCATGGTGCCAGAGTGCAGTCTGTTCAGAGCCTTCCAAGTCGCCCAGTTTTCTGTGTGCCCAGGGGGTTAGATACTGAACCCAGAGCATTGCTCCACAAAACTGTCCACTTCAAGTATTGTTGTTGTTTATTTGTTCAGTCACTTCCGACTCTTCGTGACCTCATGGACCAGCCCACGCCAGAGCTCCCTGTCGGCCATCATCACCCACAGCTCCTTCAAGGTCAAGCCAAGATGCCATCCATCCATCTTGCCCTTGGTCGGCCCTTCTTCCTTTTTCCTTCCATTTTCCCCAGCATCATTGTCTTCTCTAAGCTTTCCTTTCTTCTCATGATGTGGCCAAAGTACTTCATCTTGGCCTCTACTATCCTTCCCTCTAATGAGCAGTCGGGCTTTATTTCCTGAAGTATAGACTGGTTGCATCTTCTCGCGGTCCAAGGCACTCTCAGAATTTTCCTCCAGCACCACAATTCAAAAGCATCTACTTTCCTTCGTTCAGTCTTCCCTATGGTCCGGTTCTCACATCCGTAGGTTACTATGGGGAATACCATTGCTTTAACTATGCGGATCTTTGTTGCCAGTGTGATGGCTCTACTCTTCACTATTTTACCTTGCTGAGGTTGAAGATGACTTTCTTTTTGTGAGAAGACCAAGGCAAAGAAGGCATTAAGTAGTTCTGCCTTTTCCCTATCCCCTGTCAGCATTGCCCCATCTTCTCCTCGAAGAGGCTCTATCACCTCCTTGTTCAGTTGTTAATGTTTCTTCCAGCAATTTTTATCCCAGCCTTGCATTTGTCAAGTCCCACACATCGCATGATGTGTTCTGCATACAAGTTGAATAGGTTGGGGGAGAGTATACAACCCTGCCGTATGCTTTCCCCAATCTTGAACCAGTCTGTTGTTCCATGGTCAGTTTTTACTGTTGCTACTTGGTCCTTGTACAGATTCCTCAGGAGAGAGACAAGGTGATTTGGTATGCCCACCAAGAACTTGCCACAGTTTATTATAATCCACACAGTCAAAGGCTTTAGAATAGTCAATGAAGCAGAAATAGATGTTTTTCTGAAACTCCCTGCCTTTCTCCATTATCCAGCGGATATTGGCAATCTGGTCTCTCGTTCCTCTGCCTTTTCTAAACCCAGCTTGAATATCTGGCAACTCTCGCTCCATGTATTGCTGGAGTCTTCCTTGCAGGATCATGAGCATTACCTTACTGGCATGAGAAATAAAGGCCACTGTACAGAAGTTGGAGCAGTCTTTAGCATTTCCCTTTTTTGGTATGGGGATATAAGTTGATTTTTTCTAGTCTTATGGCCATTCTTGTGTTTTCCATATTTGCTGGCATATGGCATGCATCACCTTGATAGGCATGCATAACCTTGATAGCATCATCTTTCAAGATTTTAAAGAGTTCAATTGGGATCCTGTCGTCTCCTTCTGCCTTGTTGTTAGCAATGCTTCTTAAGGCCCATTCAACCTCACTCCTCAGGCTTCAAGTATTAGCAGTGGCTTTTCAGGGATTAATTTATATTTGTTTCCTAGCCCTACCTGGAGTATTCTCCCACCCAAGATTAGCCAGGACTGACTTGTCTTAGGTTACTGAAATCAGATGGAGTGGAGAGCATTCAAAGTGGCATGGTGACCGAATGCTAGCATTCATTTATTATGGCATGGTTCGCAACTTGCAGTGACCCTTTACATATTCTTTAATATTTGTATTTTAGCATTTTGCAGCATTATGTTTTTCCCCTCACTTTGGTTTCTAGTGAGAGCTATATTATAAATGAAAACTAATTTTGAATTTATCCTAGACAGGAAATCAATATTTGGAAAAACAAAGAAACAAACAAAACCCAAGGTGGAATGAGCTGAACATTTGACTGTGTTTCCATGTTATTTTATAAATTATACCAACTAGTTGTACCACTATAAGTACTTTCCACATCATTTATCTAGGAACAAAATGTATGTCATCATCCTGTTGCCTTGACCCTATTAAAGCAGAGTGAGCAAAATCCAGTAATCCAGGCTGTACTTTTTGGGTCCCCTCCTCCCTCAACAACAGGTGTATGGATTGCCTCTTCTGGAAGCCCCTGGAAGTGGGATTTCACTTCTCACGTAGCTTGCTGGTCCGATCTACTTCTGGATCCTTCTATTTTACTGTTTCTATATTTGGGCATATATGATAGTGCTCTATAACCTGTGGAGGGTTCAGAGTGGGGAAGAATCAGTGTCAGATATGCCAGTTTCCTATCCCAAATTCATGTTTCCATATTATTTATGTATTAACTTGCTAATTTGAAATGATAAATACTCCTACAAAGCCCTGAACGGTTTGGGACCCGCCTACCTGCATGACCGCATTTCTGTGTACGAACCCACGCAATCTCTTTGTTCATCTGGAGAGGCCCTGCTCTCGCTCCCACCTCCTTCGCAGGTGCAATTGGTGAGGACGAGGGAGAGAGCCTTCTCTGTGGTGGCCCCCCCGACTCTGGAACTCGCTCCCCAAGGATATCGACATTGGCAGTCTTTAGGAGGAGCCTGAAAACGTGGCTGTTCCAGTGTGCCTTCCCTGAATAAAGGACATAATCCCCTGCAAAATATCCTGAGAAGCACTTTAAACAATAAAACAAGCCCTATGAGGAGCGGCTTAAGGAGCTAGGCATGTTTAGCCTGAAGAAGAGAAGTATGAGAGGAGATATGATAGTCATGTATAAATATGTGAGAGGAAGCCACAGGGAGGAGGGAGCAAGCTTGTTT
>NW_026845477.1:126783960-127128908 GCF_025583915.1 Anolis sagrei ordinatus | reverse complement strand
GTAAAGGGAGGGAGRAAAAGAGGAAAAAAGAGGAAAGAGGAAAGAGCTGGGGGTAACCCCAAGAGAAGAGRTAGAAGTGTACTCGAGATGTAAAGAGAGTGATCAAGCAGAAAGATCTAACCCAAATCATTGGGCCCGCCCAATCCAATCTAATAAATTTTAAAATATAGAGAAAAAGCGGGAAAGCCTGTCTATCACCACCACAGTTGGGTAGAGCAAATACGAGAGCTCCCTCCCCCCAGAGGGGACAGCAAAACCGAAGGGGACAGGGCGGCAGCGGGCGCTTCGGAGGAGGCGCCGGCGGCAATCCAGGAACCCAAGGTACAGCGGGCTGTGGTAGGTAGCGAAGCGGTAAAGGGGCGAAGCCCATAGAAGAAATAAAGAGGCAAAAAGAAAGGAAAGGAAAGAGCAGCAATTATAGAAGAACAAAAAGAAACAAAAAGCTCTCCTTGGGGATAGAAGAGAGCGCTCGACAACGAAGCACGGCAAACAATAGACAAAGCGGAGAAACTCTTGAAACCCCCCTTAAAAGGCCAAAACCTCAAAAGGACAAAAGGTGGAGGAACGAAGCATGAGGAACTGACCTTGAAAAAGCCTACCATTCTCCAGTCCAAGAGAGAACCAGGCGGATACGGCCTTGGAGCGGCGTAGAAGATAAGGAAAGCGTGGGAGGAGTGAGAGGGGAAAAGACGGAAGCAGGCGAGGACGCTGCCAGTGCAAATATCGCGAGAAAAAAAAGAAGCTCCGAGAGTAGGTGGCAGAGGAGGAAGAAGGAAGAAGGAAGAAGGAGTGAAAACATCTCGCGAGAGAGACACACGGAGAAGAGGAAGGGCCAAAAAAAGGGTAGACGGACTGACAGGAAAAAGGACGAACGACGGGAAGGCACAAGAAAGAAGATAAGAAAGCAAGGTGAGACTATAATCATTCAACTATAAGGTAATTACAAAAAGATAAGTTTCTGCAAAACACGCGACCCTGGGAAAACATAACGCCTAAGAGCAATAGCAATAGCACGAAAGAGGAGGGGACAAGCCTTATGGTAAGGAGTGCAACCTAGAGGTATAAAAGGCACTCCTAAGTAAAGGATAAGGCCAGGAAGAATAAAATCATCAGTGCATGCTAGAAAATCTAAGAAAAAACAACCGATAAGATGCAAAATACAAAAACGAAATTAACCCCACAAATAACACAAGCAACCAAAGCACAACAAAAAAAGGACTCAATAACAGAAGAGACGGTACTCCAAAGCATATTAGAAGAGATTAAAAAAATATCGGCGAAACAAGACGCGCAACATAAAGAATTACAAAATGAAATAAAGAAATTAAAAACAGATCTAAAAGAAGACATGAATAAAATTCAAGAAGACGTGGAAAAGATAAAAAAGGAGAATCAAACAATAATAAAAGTGCAAAATAAAACAGAGTCCAGAGTTACAACACTAGAAAATCTAAACCAAAAGCTTCAGCAACAAATGGAGCTAGCAGAAAATAGAGAACTGGAGTACCAGTTAAGATTGAGAAACTTTCAGGAGTCCAAAGATGAAAATATAAAACAACTAACAATTGAATTATTTGCAGAATTACTAGATGTAAGTGGAGAAATAGTAGGGCAAGATCTGGATAGAGCGTACAGKGTGCCATCAGAATTCGCAAAGAAGAATAAAACCCCAAAAGATGTCGTGGTAAGCTTTTKCAGAAAAAGCACACGTGATGAAATACTGAAAGAAAATGCGAAAAAACCAATTTATTACAAGGACCAAAGAGTAATTATAATGAAGGAAGTCACCAAGCAGACATTAGTAAGACGCAGAAAATATACCTTCCTAACTGAAGAACTGAAAAAACGGAAAATAAAATTCAGATGGGAGAAATTAGAAGGAATAACAGTCACTATGAACGAAAACAGATATTGGATAAATTCAGAAGAAAAAGCGAAAGCATTCTATACAACCCACATAAAGACAAAGAAAAAGGAAACACCAAAACAGCACCAGGAAAACAGGAAAGAAAAACAAGAAAAAACACAAAAAAGAAACCCGGATGAAACCAATTTAACAGAAGAAGAAGAGAGGGAATATAATGATGACAACAGCACAAAGACAGAAATGAGAGAAAGAGACCAAAAAAGACTACGAGAGTTCTCACCGGAGAACTACCAACTCCTGATGCCACAAGACATTGTACAGTGGGAGATGCAAGAAAATATAAATGAATAGAGACATAAAGGTATATTCAAATAACATCAATGGAATAAACTCCCCCAAGCAAGAGGAGACGTCTATTCAACTATTTGAAACAAAGGAACTACGACATAACTGCGTTGCAAGAAACGCATATAAAAAATAAGCATGTGAAACATTTGGAAAATGAAAAATTGGGAAACTACTTCTACGCATCTGCAGACAAGAAAAAGAAAGGAGTGGTACTCTATATTAAGCCTTGGCTGAGACCTATACTAAGTTTTAAAGATGAAGAGGGGAGATATATCGGGGTAATAATTGAAATAAAGAACCAAAAGATTTTAATTTGCAATATTTATTGTCCCAACGGTCCAAAGCTAAATTTCATGAAAGAACTAAAGAAAAAGATAGACAATCAAAAATTCGATGACCTTTTAATAATGGGGGACTTCAATGGGATAATAGATCCCAAATTAGATAAATCACCTAAAGACAAGAATGAATCGCCAAACAAGAATAAATACAAATCCAGCCTGTTACCTAAGAAATTTGTATCACAGTTAGAAAAATATAATTTAAGAGATACTTGGCGGCACCACAAAGGAAATCTAAGAGACTATACCTTCTATTCAGGGAGGCATAAGTCATGGTCTAGAATAGACATGGTCTGGGCCACAAAGTCAATACTATTAAGAATAAGTAAAATAAAAATCATAAATAGGATATTCTCAGACCATTGTGCTACAGAACTAATAATAAAAGAAAGCAAGTTTAGATATAGATGGTGCCTAAAAGATAACCTGTTAAGAAGAGAATCAGATATTGAAAAAAATAGAAAATTATTGCAAGAATACCTAGACCTTAATAAAGGAGAAGAAACATCAAAAGAGACCCAGTGGGACGCCATGAAGGCAGTGATGAGGGGCTATTTTATACAGCAGGAGGCCATTAAGAGGAAAAATAAGGATAGGGAAACAAAACAAATAATAGAAGCACTAGAGGAAGAGGAAAAATTATTAAAAAGAAACCCAAAAGACAGGACAGGCAAAAAGCYGATAAAAACCCTAAAAAAACAATTAGAGTTGCTGCAGACGGAGGAAATCGAAAAACAACTGAAATACYCAAAAGRGAGTTTCTTTCAAAACHCCAACAAAGCTGGAAAATGGCTAGCAAATAAGTTAAAGAAAAAAAAAACAAAGACAGATKATCTCTAAAATTAGAGTAGGGGAGACAATATATACAGAAGGGAATAGTATCATAGGACAATTTGCCAAGTTCTACAATGACTTATACCAAAAGACAGAGGTATCGGAAGAACAAATCTTTAAGTATCTAGGCAATCTAAAATTAGCAAAACTTACAGAAGAACAAAGAGCACTATTAAATAATGCAGTAACAATGTCAGAAATAGACTTAGCAATCTCTAAACTGAAAAAGAACAAGGCCCCTGGACCAGARGGGTTCACTGCAACCTTCTATAAAACCTTTAAGAGTGAAGRAAGTCCATTACTACATAAAYTCATAAATAATYTATTAGAGTATAAAACATTTCCYAAGTCATGGCAAAAAGCAAACATAACACTTATACAAAAGGAAGGCACGGACCCAGAAGAAATAAAAAATTACCYGCCGATCTCGTTATTAAATAACGATTACAAAATATTTTCAATGATAATGGCGGAAAGATTGAAAAACTTTCTGAAGGACTGGGCAGCAGTGGAACAAGCAGGTTTCCTGCCACAAAGGCAAATTAAAGACAATACGAGAATTTTGATAAACACCATAGAATATTACGAAAAACATAACGAAAAACAGGTAGCTTTACTCTTCATTGATGCAGAAAAAGCCTTTGATAAGGTCAATTGGAAATATCTTAAATTATTATTACAAGAAATAGATATAGGCTATAAATTTAAAAATGCGGTAGATGCAATATACAACACACAAAATGCAAAATTATTAATTAACGGTCAAGAGACAGACTCCCAAATAAACATAACGCAAGGGACAAGGCAGGGCTGCCCACTATCACCACTCCTCTTCATCTTAGTGATAGACACATTAGAGATATAAATAAGGACCAGAACTTAAAAGGAATGCAGGTAATAAAGCAACATTACAAAATAAGAGCATATGCAGACGATGTGGTATGCATAGTCGAGGATCCCATAAATAATATTAATAATTGGTTACAAAAAATAGAAAATTACGGAAAACTGGCAGGTTTTAAGTTAAATAAACAAAAAACTAAATTGTTAGTAAAAAATATAGACAAGAAATCTAAAGAAACACTCCAAGAAATCTCTGGGATAAAAATTGAAAACAAAATCAAATATTTAGGAATCCATATATCACAAAGCAATATCAATCTAATAAAACATAACTATATCCCATTATGGAAAAAAATACAGTCTGACTTAGATAAGTGGAAATACCAAAATTTCTCCCTTTTAGGAAGAATCGCTATAATAAAAATGTCAATACTACCCCGTCTATTATTCCTCTTTCAAACACTTCCAATATTAAGAAACGATCACCTGTTTAAAAAATGGAACAGGGAAATTTCAAAATTCATATGGAAAAACAAAAAACCAAGAATTAGCTTCAAAGTTCTAACGGACGAAAGAAAAAGAGGAGGATTAGGGCTCCCTAACCTAAAACTATACTACGAGGCCTGTAACCTCGTAGCAATTAAAGAGTGGGCAACACTGAAAAATGATAACCTCTTAACTTTAGAGGGACAAGATCTAAGGACGGGATGGCACGGCTATCTTTGGTATAACAAAAGAAAGGTAGAAAAGAATTTTAATAACCACTTTATAAGGGCTGCACTCATTAAGACATGGGAGAAATACAAAAGCAGATGGTACAACAAAACCCCAAAATGGATATCACCGATTGAGGCAAGACACAAAAGGGAACTGGGGGAAAAAAATTGGTTAACCTACCACCAATTACTGAAGGATACAAAGGAACAAAAACCAATTCTAAAATCTTTAGAAGAACTCCAAACAATAAACGAAAAAATAACGTGGTTCCAATATTTGCAAATAAAACAAGGACTCAAAGAAGATGAAAAGACAGGTTTCAGTCAAGGAAAAGAAATTTGGGATCTAATATTAGAAAAAGAGAAAAAGCTAATAAAAATATTATACCAACAACTATTAAAATGGTCAACAGAGGACGAACAAGTAAAAAATTGTCAAGTGCTATGGGCTAAAGACTTAGGCCACAATATATTAATGAGTCAATGGGAAGACATATGGAACAATAAATTAAAATTTAGCCTAGCAAGTGATATAAAGGAAAATTGGTATAAGATGTATTACCGATGGTATTACACCCCCGAGAAACTAGCAAAATTTAATAAGGGAATCTCAAATACTTGCTGGAAATGTGGTAAAGAAAAGGGAACTTTTATTCATGTATGGTGGGAATGCAAAAAAATTAAAAAATTTGGGACGAAATCCATACTATTGCAAAAAAAATACTAAAGAAAAAATTCCCTAAAACCCCAGATACCTACTTATTGGGCATAACAAATTTTGATCTAAATAAAAACCAGGAGAAAATACTCTTCCTTATAAGCTCGGCCGCAAGAATACTGCTGGCAAAATCCTGGAAATCAGAAGAGATCCCAGAAACAGAAGACTGGATTATCAAAATTTTAGAGATAGTACAAATGGACTCATTATCCCAAAGGCTAGACAACACCAGAAGAAAGACGAATTGGTCAGGACTCAACGATTACTGCAAAGAAAAGAAAATCCCACTGATGCTAGATCTATCCGACGTATAAACAGAGACAATATAAGAAGAGACATCAGAGAAACAGGAAAATCTGAAGAAACAAGTAAATCAGTGACTAGAGGGTGCTTGGGAAGTTGTTTTTAACCACTTTTTGTCTATTCTTTTCCCCTTCACCTCTTTCCCTCCCCCCTTCCCGTATCCCTTCCCTCCCCTTTCATCCCTTTACCCCTCCTCTATAAAACCCATACCCCTCACCCCCCCCTTACCTCTCCGACCCTTTTTCTGCCCCCCCTTCCTTCAGTTCTCTCTTTTTATATGCAATGTAAAATATTTGAAAAACATTAATAAAAAAATAAAAAAAAAGTTTTAACTACTACATTTGGCCTGGTCATAGGTTTTTAAAACTCTATGTGTTTTGTCTATATGTGATTATATTATATATTAATTGCATTGTTTATTTGCTTATTGCTTGTTGTTTTCATTGATGTGTCGTTGGGTTGGCCTCATGTAAGCCACTCCGAGTCCCTTGGGGAGATGGTGGTGGGGTATAAATAAAGCATTATTATTATTATTATTATTATTATTATTCTGCCCTATATTATAAGATTCAAAACTATGACAATGCGGAATGAACTTACGGATTTTGAGCTTGGCGAACGTTGATCATTAGATTGGTTTTTATTAGCTATGATGTATAACTGGATTGTTTTAATTGTGTTATAATTGTTGCTGATTTATATTTTATCTTATTATCTGTATTGCTGGCATCGAATTGTGCCTTTTGTAAGCCTCCCTGAGTCCCTCCTCGGGGGTTGAGAAGGGCGGGGTAGAAATGCGTGAAATAAATAAATATTTAAAACAATTGAGAGCATTTAAAAGATTTAGTGCAATTTAAAACAATTTAAAACGTCGAAAGCATATCAAAGACTTCAGATGATTTAGAAAAGCTGAGAATCATATGCTAGCGCTGAACACAACAATTCAATCAAGCTGAGATGCTTTGACCCCAAAGACTTTCTTTGGTAAAGAGCCATATTTCAGCTTGGCACCAAAATGATGTCATTATTAACGGAGCTTCCAAGAGGGTTAGTTGTCGCTGCTCTGACCACTTTCAATATTGAAAATAGAGGGGAGGCCTTGTCTATTTGATGCATTAGTTCTTGGAATAGCTAAGTATGACACTATATCAACCGCCACATGTGTGTGTACGTGTATGATGTGCACAAACACCTCTATGTATGTATGGGTGACTGAGTTCTCTTTATGGGTGAAATGCAGAAATCTGCCTACCCCTGTATGTTGCTGAAATCCATCTGAAGCCCATAAACACCCAGCTGTCTCAATAAAACAGATTCATAACCCATGAAACTAAAGTGTATTCGCCGCCCTTGATGGATGTCAGCATGTGCCTGCATGGATGGAACATAGCTGAGCCCTCCACGCCCCTCTCCTGCAAATGTGCACAGTAAACAAATAGGCAATTATAGAGATTGTGAGTCAAGGCAGAGAAGTGTAACTCAAATTTATGGCACCCGTCCGAGGGAGTGGGTAAGTGAGAGTGGAAGGGTTAGTCTATAGAGCGGGTTTGCTGAGCATTCTTGGAATTTTATCCAACTGCATTGTAAATAACATCTCTGGGTGGTTTTTTCTCCCTCCCTCAGCTTCCTGTCATCCGAGACTCTCGTAAATCCTCACATTTCTTTTGAATGGCAGATATTGTAATTTACTATGCCCAGCAATTATCTTTTATTATTTTTATAGGGCTCTCAAGACATCTAGGGCTGTGCAGGGCTGTACACAATACGAAATTAAAGTGCGGAAGCTTTGCAATCATCTGCTAATGTTTCTCTTAACAAATTGAAAGCTTTCCATTTGTCTTCTGGCGAGCTTTCACCTCCTAATCACAGGCACGCCAAAAGTGGGAAAGACCCTGGTTAAACACTGAATACCCAAATGAACCAACTCCAATTATCTCCAAAGCTGCCGTTTAAAAACGTTCACGGAATTACAGCCCATGGCTGTCACATAATTTTAGGTAAAAGGTTCATTTTTTAAAAAGAATCTCTTGTTTGTTGATCTTGTTGCTCCTTTATTAAGGCACAATGAAATGGTTAATCTCCACTTTGATTTATGTATTAATGCATGACAGCTCTTTCTACTCTGTTTACTCAGCTTTAGCAAAACACATCTTGCTGGAGTTATCTTTGCTGCTGCTTCCTAACTGGCAATTAGGGCGAGGAACTAAGTGTGAATGGAATTGTTGGTGTCATATCTTTCTTACCGATGGTGTGATAATATTAATGATTGATACCTAGTGTTTTGGGATAATGAAAGGAAGATTCTTGATCTGTTTTGTGTGTGTGTGTGTGTGTGCAGGAAGATATCTGTTAATGGACTCTTAACATGCAGTTGAGTTTTACATGATTCTATACAAGGTAGCCTGGTAGGTTAGCTAGCTGGTTGTCCATGGACAACTAAGGTGATCCCATACAAGGCTCTTTATTTGAAATGTGGTATATAACACACCCACACAGGCACCTCCTAAAATATATATGAATGTGCTGTTCACCAAAAATATGAAGCCATCAAAAGGAAGAGGGAGTATGGTTGCTGAACCAACTGTATATTTAAAAGTTAGGAATTGGGAAACACTAGAACTGAGAGATTTAAAATATTTCTTCAAATGAATTCCGCTGCCACCAATCCAATAATAATCAAGCTGAGGTTATATTGAGAGTTTGTTCTGTAACACACACTGTGCCACTATAGTTTTTTAGAGGCTGCTGTGAAGCTGATTTAGTAATACTTTGACCCCAAAGGTACATACACTGAGGCTGGTATAAGTTGATAAAAGAATTAGAATGTTTATTGAACAGACTTGAAATATTCAGGTACAAATGGTTTCTTCCTGTCTCCCCCTTCTAAAATGGATGCCGCGGCTTCACCAGGTCCACACCCCCAGGCTTCAGGCAGCCAGCTAAGGTAAGGGATTCATTACATGGTACTAGCAGGAGCCGAAGCTTGATAAAAGGCTAGTGTGTCCTGTGTATTGAAAGCAACTTCAGTCCTCCTTGTGACCAGCCCACCTTGCTGTTGAATGTCTTACACAAGCGTTTCTTAGCCTGGGGGTCGCGACCCTGTGGGGGTCGCAAGGGGATGTCAGAGGAGTCACCAAAGATCATAAGACGACACAATGTCTTCTGTGTGTGGGTTCAGTGTGGGAAGTTTGGCCCAAGTTTATCATTGGTGGGGTTCATAATGTTCATTGTTTGTAGGTGAACTATAAATCTCAGCAACTACAACTCCCAGATGTCAAGGTCTATTTTCCCCAAACTCCACCAGTATTTACTTTTGGGCATAATGAGTATTCATGCCAATTTTGGTCCAGATCCATCATTGTTTGAGTCCACAGTGATCTCTGGATGTAGGTGAACTACAACTCTAAAACTCAAGGTCAATGCCCACCAAACCCTTCCAGTATTTTCTGTTCAGCATGGGAGTTCCATGTGCCAAGTTTGGTTCAATTCCATCACTGGTGGAATTCAGAATGCTCTTTGATTGTAGGTAGGTGATCTATAAATCCCAGCAACTGCAACTCCCAATGACAAAATCAATCCCTCCCATCCCACCAGTATTCAAATTTGGATGTATTGGGTATTTGTGCCAAATTTGGTACCACTTTATGCGGGAAGGCTAATTTAACTAATTTACAGCACCATAAAACCTTCCAGCAGTGTGCAGAAGAATGACAAATTACTCCACCAAAGGACTCATTGTCACAATGGACAGTGAAGCGGCAGCTCACCCTATGGCCGGAATTGAGCCAGAATTGAGCCTCATGAAGCCAGAAAAGCTTGGGCACAGCTGGAATATTACATTGCCTCTGTGTCTGTCTATATGTGTTGTATATCTAACTGGCATTGAATGTTTGCCATGTAAATAATAATAATAATAATAATAATAATAATAATAATAATAATATACATTGTAATTGGCCCTGAGTCCTCTGTGGTGTGAGAAGGGCGAAATATAAATACTGTAAATAAATAAATAAATATTAGCATCCTGGGGCAGGAAGATAGATCAAACACAGAAATCAGTGAATGGTAGTTGATAGTCGGGCAAAAATTTCCCATTGACTAATTAATGGGGAGTTTTTATGTATTCCTAGTGCCAGGCCCATAGCCAGGATTTTGATTGGGGGGGGGGGGGCTGAGTTTGATTCGGGGAGGGGGGCTGCGTCTGAGTCTACCCTAGCAAACCTTTTGTATTGTTACCCCAATACCCCCATGCATATGGGATACATTGAGTATGGTGATCACATCATGATACGAATAAACATAACAGTTTAAATAATGAACCAGTAAGGCCTTCTCGCGAACCACCATGAGAATTTTGGAGGGGGGGGGGGGGCTGAAGCCCGTGAAACCTCCCCCCTCCCCCGGCTACATGCCTGCCTAGTGCCATGCCAGACAGTTGGCCCAGTTTTACCCAGGTTCTTGCCATATCACCTGGCAATTGCTTGGATTGTCTTTTACCCTGAATTCTTTAAAAAAAAGATATGTTGCTAGTTCTTGTAAAAACCAAGATATAGGACACAAGGTGGGTCTCCCCTTCTGTCAAATTGATTGGCAAGAAGCAAGCCCACCCCTACCTTTCTGAATCAAAGGAAGAGAGAGAGAGGTGCCATTGGGGAAATGCAACCCATACATTGTGAGATTGCAACATGCGATGAAGAAGAGAGTGGGAAAGCAGGAAACAGGGCCGTTTGATCTGTGGCATGCAAGAAGCAAGGAAGAGGTACATTGCAAGTGTGAGGCGAGGCAGTACAGGGAGCAATGGGAATCAGAGTTTGCTGATTGGTGTGGATGATGGAACTCAAAAAGGCAAGTTTGCTGAGAAGCAGTGAAGATCAGGGTCACATGGCAGATTTTCTGACCAAGTAGAGATTTCTGCCTCCCTATTGCAAATCCAGAACTTTGAATATTAATCTGACCGCATTTTTGTATACGAACCCACATGATCTCTTCGATCATCTGGAGAGGCCCTGCTCGCGCTCCCACCTCCATCGCAGGCACGATTGGTGGGGACGAGGGAGAGGGCCTTCTCGGTGGTGGCCCCTCGACTCTGGAACTCACTCCCTATCAGGCATGCCCCAACTCTGGCAGTCTTCAGGAGGAGCCTGAAAACATGGTTGTTCCAGTGTGCCTTCCCAGAATAAGGAAACTCCCAGCAATATGTCCCTAGATGCACTTTATCACTGATCTGGGATTGTCTGCACGCCCTTTCCTCTCCGAAATTCTATCCTAGTTATATATTTCACCTGGTCATGCTCAGCATTATTTTTAAAATTTTTAATTATTACATTTGGCCCAGCCATAGGTTTTTAAGCGTTGTTGTGCTATTGTTAATGTTTACTGATTGTTTTTGTTTATGAGTTTCATTTTATTGTTTTGTATTGCTGTTGTTGTTTTTGCTGATGTACTGTGGGCTCGGTCTCATGTAAGCCACACCGAGTCCCTTGGGGAGATGTTAGCGGGACGCAAATAAAGTTATTATTATTATTATTATTATTATTATTATTATTATTATTATCTGTACTAGTTCTCTTAGGGCCCTTCTACACAGCCATACAACCCAGAATATCAAGGCAGATAACCCACAATATCTGCTTTGAACTGGGTTATCTGAGTCCATACAGACATATAATCCAGTTCAATATGTGGAAGGGGCTCAGATCAATTGTAAATATAAGAAAAAAATTGAAAGTTTAAATATAATGGGGAAAACATGCAACAATTAACAACAGTTAACACGCTAAATCTACAGTTATGGACAGTAAATGAAATTTCCATCACTAGACTAATTTGCAAAACGTGCAAATCAGATTGAATTCACGCGAGGACTGTGTTCCAGCTCCAAATAGTGTTATCCTGCTTGGGGTTGATCTCATTAAACACTCACTTGTCTTAGTCCAAATTAAAATTGGTCTTGAAAGCTATATAGTTCACATGCTGCTTGAAGCCACCTCGAAACAAAAGGGCATTTCTGGCATCATTGTGTGTTTATTTTATCAGAATGTTTTAGGTCACACAACTGTAATACCTGTGGGTGTTACAGGTGCTACTTTCCCACTTGGCATGCAAAAACCCATTGATCGATATCCTTGTTTTCCTGTCTCTTGCATTCCCGTTGCATGTCTCCCCAGCTCTCTCTTCCTGCCCTGAGTGAAGGAGTGAAAAGAACAGTTTAAAGGTTCTGGCCATAAACTAAATAAAGAGGTGCAACAAACACAAACCCAAGACAGAGGGTGCTCCCACCCATCTCTCCATTACTTTATACCTTTCTTTTGAGCTGTTGGAAATTTTGGATTTTTTTGCACTTAACAACTTTAAGCAGGATTGTAGCCACAGCAGTGCTGAGTATAATGCAGGGAAAAAGGTGGTTCTGCTGGATCAGTGGTTCCCAACCATTTTTTTAAACCAAGGATCGCTTTGACCGGAGACCACTCTCCAACATTAGTACCAAAAGGGTTACAAATCAGTTTTTTGTCAATTTTAGATTTGGTTTGGTGCTCTGGGGTGCTGATTCAGAAAATTGCATTGGATAGATCCCATCAACCCTAGTTTCTGATACAGAACATATGCCATCCAATAGCTGCTCACCCAAAGTTGCAGTCCAGGAATAGGAAATATGCAGGGATTGGGATGCTCTCAAAGAAATCCAAGGAGAAGCAAGCTTTCCTCTTGGAAGCAGTGCATTTGGATCATGGTCCTCTCCTAAAGGTCCTGGTCTAGGGAATGCTGGGAGCTATAGTCCTGAAGAGAGTGTGGATGTGCGATTCTGTGTTTTGTTTGCTAGGGGGAGTTATTTTTGTGCATGTGCTGTACTGTCGTTTTGCTTTTTTGGCTTTTGAAGTCCCTTCCGCCGTGTTTTTCAGTGTTTTTTATGAATGATGGTCACTTGTTAGCCTCACAGGTGTGTTGTGTCCAAATTTCATGTCAGTTCACCCAGTGGTTTTTGAGTTTTATTAATCCTACAAACGAACATTACATTTTTATTTATATAGATATACATAGTCACATACACACTAGCTGCCTAGAGTCCCTATATTGGGAGAAATGAAGGATAATCATAAACTAAATAAAGTAAAGCAATAAGCACAATTCTCACCTATAGCTTTGCCCCCATATAAAAAACTATAAATGTCCTAAATACAAATCTCCAGAGGACAAAAGCTACACCATCCTTTCTGGGGATATCCCCTCTGCTCCTTTCTAATGGTCAAAGAGCCATTGCCTTCCTCATGTCCAGGTTATTCCATTATAAACTCCACCCCATAGTGTGGTATGGGTTGTCACCAGTTCTTAAAGCCCATAAGAAGAAAAGTTGTCGGGTAACCCCAGAGTCCAGAACCCATGAGGCCTGAGATATCTTAGGACCCTTCCACCTTAGCCATATAATCCAGAATATCAAGGCAGATAATCCACAATATCTGCTTTGAAGTGGGTTATCTGAGTCCACACTGCCATATAATCCAGTTCAATGTGGGTTTTATACAGCTGTGTTGAAGGAGCCCAATTCAACCTGGCTATCTCTGTTCAGATCTCTTGGAGCAGAAGAATCCTCTCAGAGACCAACCCAGGAACCCAAATGCACAGAAGTTAGGAAAAGTACATGGTAGAGCAGTGGTTCTCAATCTGTGGGTATCCAGATGTTTTGGTCTAGAACTCCCAGAAATCCTAGCCAGTTTACCAGCTGTTTTGGCCTTCAACTCCCATAAATCCTAACAGCTGGTAAACTGGCTAGGATTTCTGGGAGTTGTAGACCAAAACATCTGGAGACCTGGGAGTTGTAGACCAAAACATCTGTGGACCCACAGGTTGAAAACCACTATGGTAGAGGATGGGAGAGTTTGTTGATCAACACTATCCCATACACATGTACCTTTATCAATAGTCTGAGTGGAACAGATATGCCTATATGAGCCAGTCACTTCTACATGCATGTGCATGATCAACTCATACCTTGAACCAATGCACAGAGACAACAAGAAAGTCAGCTTTTACAACCATAGTCTGCCTCCACCACCCAGACCTATTGATCTGATCACTTCATTACTTGAAGAGGGGCTCTGGATAAGAAAGTTGCGGTCCTAGGTCAAGCAACAACAGTAGACATAGAATCATAGAATCATAGAGTTGGAAGAGACTTCATGGGCCATCCAGTCCAACCTCCTGTCAAGAAGCAGGAATATTGCATTCAAATCACCCCTGACAGATGGCCATCCAGCCTCTGTTTAAAAGCTTCCAAAGAAGGAGCCTCCATCACACTCAGGGGCAGAGAGTTCCACTGCTGAACGGCTCTCACAGTCAGGAAGTTCTTCCTCATGTTCAGATGGAATCTCCTCTCTTGTGGTTTGAAGCCATTGTTCCTTGTCCTAATCTCCATGGAAGCCAGATCACTACAGCACTCCTCATGTAAGCAGCTCCTGGGATTTTGTTATCTGTGTTGCTTTCTACTGTCATACATGAAGATGTACATAGATGTGATTACTTCTAGCTATGATGTACCTGTAGATGTTTTAGTTGCAGTGAAATGGCTCATTGCCGACAGTCCTCTATTATCTTAAGCAATTAAAAGTTCTTCAGAGTAGCTTTTGGCCATAAACTAGTTTTATATTTTGATGTATCCCCCCTCTCCTCCCCGCTTACATAATTATCCAAATCAGGAGCACTATTTAATGGAAATGCTGCCAGTACGTGATCTGAAACTGTAGGGGTTATATAAGCCAATCTCCCCCCACCCTTGCCATTTGGATAAAGATTTATGTCAGACTTGGCAAGGCGGGGTTCGTTGGCACTCCTGTGATCAAAGGCTCCAGAGAAAGCATATTTCGTCTTCTGTCTCCTCTTTGCTTTTCGCCTCCCCCCATCATTTCCCTTCAGAGTAGGACAGCACCAAACATTAACACAATACATGCCAAGGAAGCAGAAAGATCCTCAGGGAAGTGTGAAAAAGAACATCGCTTTGGGCTAGTTCAAAAGCAGCATTGGTAGTGACATTTCCATTCTCCCAGCATGCCCTCTCACATTCAAGCTGCCTTGCTGTTTTAAGGTATTCTGCAGCGCATTGTCAGGCGGTTATATGGGGACACCTACCTCCTGGCAGGCTTAATGGCCCACAACCCTGCTCTTTGTCCGTCTCATTTTCTTTCATGAAGATCCGTTTTATACAAATCCGCCAGAGTCCAAAGTGGGCCATCTCGCAGGTAGCGTTGTACTCTTCTACCTTAGGACTCAGCACGGCCCAGTGGTCCGTCACCACCGCTGTGAACATTAAGACGATGCCTATCAAAATGATGGTAAAAGTCACCCGGACTTTCAAAGCCTTGCCTTCGGTCATGGCTGGGAGGCTTAGGCCAAGACGCAGTAGTGCAGGCCGGTTCTGGATTAATCTGCTGGTGACAAGGAACACTGCAAGTCATCTGAGTTGTCTTCCAAAGTCTTGGCGTATCTAAGCATGTTCAAATGTCAGCCCTGCAGTGGCAAAGAGGAGTAGCGAGGAGAGGGTTGGGGGAGGCAAGCAGCAGCACTTACAGCTGTTGAGATGTATCAGATGACCAGTCGGGCTGTGAGTGAGGCTTCTATTAATGCACAGTTTGGGCGAAGGAATAGGCTGCTCAGATTACGACTGCCGGGATTTGCTCTGGGAATTCCAAAGGCTGTCTTGGAGCAAAATGGACTTAAGGGAATGAATAACCACCCCTATAGCAAGCACCAGGCTGGGGGTTGTGTAGATGTATGAACTGAAAGCTATAAATACTAACACATATGCTGGAAACCTCTGTGCAAGCATACCAAATAAGGCAATAGAAAAGGTTGAATTCAGCAATCTGTGCTTGTGTGTTTGGGTGTGCACACTTCTTGTTACACAATTTATTTTGCTCTTGCTATTCATAGGGAGGGACTAAGAGTCATGAATGGTATTGGAAATCCCCTGGTCACCACATGGGGTTCTCCCCCATACATTGTGCACAGGCCCGTAGCCAGGATTTTGATTCGGGGGGAAGGCTGAGTTTGATTCGGAGGGGGGGGGGGTGAGGATCTACCCCAACAAACCTTTTGTATCATTATCCCAATACTCCCATGCATATGGGATATATTGAGCATGGTGATCAGATCATGATATGAATAAACATAACACAGACATATAAACCCATTTTCCTAATTCCAACAGACTTCACTACCTCTGAGGATGCTTGCCATAGATGCAGGCAAAACGTCAGGAGAGAATGCCTCTAGAACATGGCCATATAGGCCTAAAAAACCTACAACAACCCATAAACATAACAGTTTAAATAATGTACTAGTAAGGTCTTCTTGCGGACCCTATGAGAATTTGGGGGGGGGGGAGGGGGGGCTGAAGCCCCTCAAGCCCCCCCCCCCGGCTATGGGCCTGATTGTGCATAAGCCAAGATGGTAAAGATGGCTTTGTAACTGATATAAGAACCCAGGGCTATTGTTGTTCATTCGTTCAGTTGTCTCTGACTCTTCGTGACCTCATGGACCAGCCCACGCCAGAGCTCCCTGTCGGCCGTCACCATCCCCCAGCTCCTTCAAGGTCAGTCCAGTCACTTCAAGGATGCCATCCATCCATCTTGCCCTTGGTCGGCCCCTCTTCCTTTTACCTTCCACTTTCCCCAGCATAATTGTCTTCTCTAGGCTTTGCTGTCTCCTCATGATGTGGCCAAAGTACTTCAACTTTGTCTCTAGTATCCTTCCCTCCAAGTGAGCAGCCGGGCTTTATTTCCTGGAGGATGGACTGGTTGGATCTTCTCGCAGTCCAAGGCACTCTCAGCACTTTCCTCCAACACCACAGTTCAAAAGCATCTATCTTCCTTCGCTCAGCCTTCCCTAAGGTCCAGCTCCCACATCCGTAGGTTACTACAGGGAATACCATGGCTTTGACTATGCGGATCTTTGTTGCCAGTGTGATGTCTCTGCTCTTTACTATTTTATCGAGATTGGACATTGCTCTCCTCCCAAGAAGTAAGCGTCTTCTGATTTCCTGGCCACAGTCTGCATCTGCAGTAATCTTTGCACCTAGAAATACAGCAGGACTCAAAACAAGGACCACACTATACTAGGAAGGAGGCCTAGTTCTTCCTTCTCCAATGTCAGACTGCAGTGACAACCCTCCCCTACTCCCAGTCCTTGAAGGAAATCTGCTGTTAACTTCAGTGGACAGAAGTAGTGACAGATCCTTTTCTACATAATCCTCCCAATTCTAGTCCTCCCCCCGCCCCATTGTTTTTGAAATAATAAAAAATAACTATGAAGGAGGTGAATGCCGACTCAGTCATGGTAAAGTGTTTTTTTCATATTACATGACAGGAAAGTGCTAATAATAATAATAATAATAATAATAATAATAATAATAATAATAATAATAATTTATTTATACACCACCCTATCTCCCCTAGGGGACTCAGAGCGGTTTCCACATATGCAAAATAATACAAGAACATACAATATAGATGCAGGCAAAACGTCAGGAGAGAATGCCTCTAGAACATGGCCATATAGACCGAAAAAACCTACAACAACCCAGGCTTATTTAAAGTTGGAAAATGTGCACAGATTAAGCTGCAAGGATAGTGTGAGCTACCAGAGGAAGCAATGTAAGGTTTATTCTTATGGCATTCCTGTTGATCCTTTCTTACACTCATGCCTCAGGAATGTGCCAAAGAGCCTTATGGTACCTTGAAAATGAACAGATCTATTGTACCATAGGCTTTCAAGAACCGAAGGCACTTTTATTCCCAAAAGGGTCTGCTATAGAAAGTCTGTTAAGTTTTGGGTGCTTCTCTTGCCTTGAACAGAGTTCAGAAAAGTTACATTTTTGACTATAATTTCCCTGGACTCTCTAGCAGACATCCCAAGTTGAAATCCAGAATGTAACATTTCCATGCTGTGCCACAGACAAAAGTCACTCCTCTGGAGTGGTATGACACCTTATTTCTGTTTGAGAAACAGTTGTAAAAAAAACACAACGCTTCATAAACACTTCATAAACTTCCTTGTTAGCAGATGTAGATCAAATTAAAGTAATAAGAAATGTTTGTTACCTTTCTGGTTCTCAGAAATCCATGCAAATTTTGGTAATCCCAATAGTATTTTTGCATTTCAGGACCCGTCCACACAGTACTTTTATAAAGAAAGGGCTGTCCAGACAACCTTTTGGACAGCCTCGAATTAATTCGCTACAAACCATGAAAACCCTGGTTTGTAGCGAATTAATTAGATAGCGGATTTATTCCACGCCTTCTTGGAAGGCGAGGGATAAACCCACTATTTCTGGTGTCTGGATTGCAGTCCAGACATCATTCCACGGTTTTCCGGACTAAATTAGTCCGGAAAACTGTGGGAATATCCACCCCTTTCCCCCAAAGAGGGACGTAGAAATGACACACCAGGAGAGGGGGGAGGAGGAAAATGGCTCCCCCCCCCCGCTTTCCTGGCACATCATTACTATGCGCCGGGAGAGCTGCTCCGAGAGTGCACTGGAGGCTGGGTAAGTTTATTTTACTTTTCAGAGGGGTCTGAGGGCTTTGGGGGAGGGGGGTAGGGCCTCCAGATGGACACCCATCCCAGAAAAGGCACGTTTTCTGGGGTGGGAGTGGACAGGCCCCCAGAAAAATCCACATTTTAAAAATGCGGATTCTCCTGGGATAAAGACCTGTCTGGATCCACCCTCAGAGGATTTTTCTTCTTATCCTTCTCTTTCTTCTTCTGATGCAATCATTACTACTTCATGGGAAGATTGTTCTAATCATAACTTAGGGTGTCAGTGGTTCTCAACTACTTACTTACGTACTTAGGCGATCCCTCATTGGCCGAGTAGGATAGTCTTCCAGGATCAGTGTTCTGGTGGGTCCCTAGGTGACTGTGGAGCCCTATTCTTGATCTGCATCTTCTTCCGCAGTGAGGGCATTGGTTTCCAGGTGGAAGGCAGTTTTGGTCGGGGTTGGCTTGACGCGCCTTTGTCTAGGCACGTTTCTCTCATTCGCCCTCCATTTGTGCCACTTCAAATTCTTCAGCATTGCTGGTCACAGCTGACTTCCAGCTGGAGCGCTCTAGGGCCAGGGCTTCCCAGTTCTCAGTGCCTATGCTAGAGTTTTTAAGGTTGGCTTTGGTAGAATTAATGTAGTCTGGCACCACTTTAACTACCATGGTGCAGTGCTATGGAATCATGACAATTGCAATTTTTCAGTGTCTTTAGACTTCTCTGCCAAAGAGTGCTGATGTCTTACCCAACCACAAATCCCAGGATTCCATAGCATTAAACCATGATAGTTAAAATGGAATCCAACTGCTTTAATCCTTCAGTGGGGATGCACTCCTAGTTACTTTCCTTTCCACTAGGGCTTGGCACAGAAACAGACCAATTATCAACAACCCTCATATGATTCCCAAACAACCAAGACGGCTGTCAAAAGGAACTGGGGCGCTTCTGACTCAGGTCTTTCATTTCAATTGCACTGCGCTCTGCATTCACAAAGGAAAGTGGAGAGTGTCACCCAAGGTGACTATGATTTCAGATAAAAGGAAGAAAAAGCAGTAAGAAAAAGAAGTAGCTCAATTATAGCAAATAGTCCCGTCCCCCCCACACACGTATCCCTCACAGAAATCAAAATGCCTTGATGATTGGCGTCTATGGTTCTAAGAGATTCCGACGAGACAGATATGATACCACTCCCCGTTTTAAAATTCCAATTCCCGAGTGTGCTGCAATGGTCCATACCGGGGAAGGCATTCTGCCCTACTTAAGAGTGGTTTCCCATCTTCAAATAGCCTTGCAAGCAATTCCTAGTCATTAAACTCAGGAGAAACTGAGATGTATACCATCAGAATGACATGGGGGAAGGTTGTCACTAAGTAGAAACTTCACATAAAGTGTCACTGAACTTGCTGGTAAATTATGTCTGCTCGGGCCTGTTCATAGAAACTACACGACAGTAGAATGTGATAAATGCACTCTACTTCCTGTTTGTTACATGGGCAGAGTCTTTCATTGTATGTATATTGTTGTTGTTTCGTTCAGTCGTTTCTGACTCTTCGTGACCTCATGGACCAGCCCACACCAGAGCTCCCTGTTGGCCATCACCACCCCCAGCTCCTTCAAGGTCAATTCAATCACTTCAAGGATGCCATCCATCCATCTTACCCTTGGTCGGCCCCTCTTCCTTTTTCCTTCCATTTTCTCCAGCATCATTGTTTTCTCTAAGCTTTCCTTTCTTCTCATGATGTGACCGAAAGCCCCCGGTGGCGCAGTGGGCTAAACCCCTGTGTTGGCAGGACTGAAGACTGACAGGTTGCAGGTTCGAATCTGGGGAGAGGCGGATGAGCTCCCTCTGTCAGCTCCAGCTCCTCATATGGGGACATGAGAGAAGCCTCCCACAAGGATGATAAAAACATCAAATCATCCAGGCATCCCCTGGGCAACGTCCTTGCAGACGGCCAATTCTCTCACACCAGAAGTGACTTGCAGTTTCTCAAGTCGCTCCTGACACGACAAAAAAAAATAATGATGTGGCCACGCAGCAATTCAGACGGGAGCACATTGCACCTAGTTTTGGAAAATAGGCAGCGATGTTTAGCTACTGTCAAGTTTTTTAGATAGTTTTCTGCATGGAAAGGCCCAACATAATGTATGGACAGGGCACTAGGAGAGCAGGATACATAGGAGCAGGAGTGCAGCTTACAAAAGGCAATGTCACACAGTCTCTGTTTGATTGATTTGAGAGCCATGTCAAAACCCAAATGAGTTAGGAGGGATATGGAAAGGCCAATGGAGGCGGCTTTCTTAGATTGACTGCTTATATACTTATCCTGAGCTAAGTGGTACATCAAACCGGACCCTAAACTAAAAACTCTGATCTCGATCCAATGTTTAAGTGCCCTCCACCAGGCTTTTATTGACAGGGGTGCTTCAAGTAGTAAGAAACAGGATAGCACACATTTGGGGAGATGGAAAATGGCCCCCAAGAACTTTGCTTGCTGTTAGTCTATTTTTGATGTTAGGCCCCCAATCCAGATGCTGGAAGCATACAGCAGCTGGGAAGCTATCTTAGCATTAAATACTTTAGTTGCCGAAGGTATGAACTGCCCCCCTTTAGTAGCAGTAAAACGCAGAATGGTAGAACTGCTTACTTAAGCCTTGAGGGTAATGGAAGCAATATGAGTAGAGCAGGACAGTCAGTGGTGAAAAAAAAAAGCCCCAGATATTGGAAACTTCTGACCTGTTCTAGGGTATGCCCATCAAGAGACCAGCGGCAGGGGGAAATATTCAAATACCAGAATTTTAGATTTCGCATAGTTGATTTTTAGGTCATTCTGGGAACAGTGGTTCAGGAATTTCCTTAGTAGGTAGTTTAGACCCGCCTCGGAGCGTGAGATGATGGCAGCATCATCTGCATAAAGCAGTAAGGGGCTTCTTCTAGATCCAAGCTTGGGCAAGTGACCATTGGAGTCCAGAAAGGTATGTTATGATTTTACAAATTAAGCACCAAAACACTGTGTTACAACAAATTATCAGAAAAAAGCAGTTCAATACACTGCAACATTATGAAGTAATTACTGTATTTACAAGTTTAGCACCAAAACATCACAATGTATTGAAACAGCTGTTGATCCGGTGGGGAGGCAGACTGTGTTGGATAATACAGAATGTTGGATGAGTGAAGGTTGGATAAGCGATATTCTTGTAGTATAATTTATTGGTACCCATCACACAGTGTTGTTCCTTGCCTTTTCTCCCAAAATTATCCATTTTCAGATTTATCACATGAGTGAGTGTAGTTAAGGCAGACCCCATTTCTCTCCATGGGGTCTTCTGATCTCTCTCCCAATGCCCTTACTCCCAAGAAGACAGGTGACATTGGTCTTAAGGCAGGCCCCATTACTCTCCTTTTTATGGATCGCTAATTCCAGTTTTAAGAAGGAAGGTCCATCCCACATTTCCTCAGGAATGGTCAGTAGGTGGATCTTACTCATGCTTGAGCTATGACTAACTTTAAGGTCAGAAAAGCCATTTCCCTCAAACCGGATTGAGCAATAACCTTGGGGGTTTTCCATCTTCTCCCAGTGAGCTGCCTATCTCTTGGGTCATTGGCATGAGTCATTTGGGGATATTAGTTCTGCTGGTTTCTCCTAGAGGCCCATCAACACCATGCTTTGAGGCTCTGCTCTGTGCCATATGAAATACCGAATGTGTGTGTCAGAGAGTTCAGATATATGGTCTCTTGGGCTATTCTCAGCAAATACACAACTCTCTTTCAATACAATATATTTCTCACTTGATGTTTGTAGACATCTGAGTGATTAATGGAAGAAATGGGACAAGGCCTTCAGGGTACTCTAGTGATGGTTGTTTGCCTTGTGGTTTTTTTCCATTTATATTCTGAAGAGCAGACGGGGGCTGGTAATATTTTCGTTAGGATAAAATGTGCGCACCACACTCTGATCTTTTCTATTTGAGGTATCTGCTAAGGGTGCAGAGCTTAACAGTAGAGCTGCTTAATTTGGCTCTAACAGTTGATACGATCATCAATTGTCTAAGGATTAACATAAATTTGGGGGAGTGTTCCTTTTACCTCCTGCAATTTACCATCTCCCAATACTTCATTTTTCTGATAGTGATCTCAGCATTGCTGCCATTGCTAAACTTTAGTTAGGAAAGACTTTTCATCAATCCTCATTTTCTAGATTTTAAATAACTTAGACATTTTCCATTTACCCTTGGCTGGCAACTGATTTTCAGCATGCCTGCTGCTTCAGACAAGTTTGCTCAATATTTTAAGCCAACTTCTGAAACTCAAAGAAACTGGCTATGCAGAATAACCTGAATTCTCTTTCTCCTACCAGTGGAAGTCCAAAAGGTGGGAAAAATTCAAGCACACATGGAAAGGAATTCAGGTTGGCATTTCCAGGATTGGAAGGTTGCCTTTCATGAAATACACTAAGGCAGTGTTTCTCAACCTTCCTAATGCCGCAACCCCTTAATAAAGTTCCTCGTGTTGTGGTGACCTCTCTAACCATATTATTATTCTTGTCGCTACTTCATAACTGAAATTTTGTTACTGTTATGAATTGTCATGCAAATATCTGATATGCAGGATGTATTTTATTCACTGGACCGCATTTGGCACAAATACGAGGGTTGAATGAAAAGTAATGCCTCGACCTTCATAACTCCTCAACAGATGGCAGTACAGGTACTGGCTTTTTCAGTAGACTCTCCTCTACAGTTCCATTTGGGCGGGAAGCCTTAGCATTGAATTGTTGTGTTGTTAAAGTGCGAGGTATGGAACCCTGCACAGATGGTCGGTCAATGTGACTTAAGCAATGTGCAGTCATTGAATTCTTGACAGTAGAAGGTGTCACCCCAAAGGTTCATCAGAGAATGCAAGCGGTTTATGGTGATTGTGTTGATGTGAGTACTGTGCATCATCGGGTGAGTAAGTTTAAAGATGTTGAGGTGACACCTTCTGCTGTCAAGAATTCAATGACTGCACATTGCTTAAGTCACATTAACCAACCGTCTGTGCAGGGTTCCATACTTCGCACTTTAACAATACCACCATTCAATGCTAAGGTATTCTGCCAAAATGGAACTGTAGAGAAGAGTCTACTGAACAAGCTAGTACCTGCTGCATAACAGTACTGCAATCTGTTGAGGAGTTACAAAGGTCGAGGCATTACTTTTTATTCAACCCTCGTACCTAAATTTAAATACTGGTGGGTTTGGGGGCGGGGACTGATTTTGTCATTTGGGAGTTGTAGTTGCTGGGATTTATAGTTCACCTACAACCAAAGAGCATTCTGAACTCCACCAAAGATGGAATTGAACCAAACTTGACACACAGAACTCCCATGGCCAGCAGAAAATACTGGGTGGGTTTGGTGGGCATTGACTTTGAGTTTTGGAGTTGTAGTTCACCTACATCCAGAGAGCACTGTGGACTCAAACAATGATGGATCTGAACCAAACTTGGCACGAATACTCAATATGTGGAGTTTGGGGAAAATAGGCCTTGACATTTGGGAGTTGTAGTTGCTGGGATTTATAGTTCACCTGCAATCAAAGAGCATTCTGAACCCCACCGATAGAATTGGGTCAAACTTCCCACACAGAACCCCCATGCCTTGAAGAGGCGCCTCCCTCCAGCCTTGCACACTCTCCCTCGCTTGGACATGTGCACCATGCTGTCATGTGCCAAGCATGCCTGCTCTCCTGTCCCAGCTTGGAGTCTGAGAAACCGCCCTCCCCTTGTCTGAGAAGAAGGCCAATCACAATAGAGGAGGGCTTTTAGTGGGAGGATTTGCCATCTATTTCCAAAAAGGAAGAGAAGGACAGGCAGAGAGATCTTCAGCTTTCTCTGCCAAAGGGGTTCCTAAGACCATCAGAAATAAATATTTTCTGATGGTCTTTGGTGACCCCTCTGAAACCCCCTCGCGACCCCTCCAGAGGTCCCGACCCCCAGGTTGAGAAACACTGCACTAAGGACTCATCAAACAGGGTACTCCCTATTTCTATGCACTGTAAAAACAGTTTACAGACGGAGTCCCAAGGAGCCCATCATAAGACACAAAACTATTTCCACCATTCACCCTGTGGGACTCCATCTATAAACTGTTACAGATGCGTTTGGAGATGGAGGATTCTGGCGTTAGTGAACAATAGTCTTCAGAGCTCACAATGCACGCAAAAACAACCTATTTACACAGGAGATGGGAACTGTCAGATTTGCCTGTTTTAGTTCATTTTAGTAACGTTTAGAGTAGGTGTTTCTGTGAGCGGTCTCGAAATGAACCTCAATGTTCCTTTTCTCACCAGTATTTTTGGGGAGAAACCTATTTTTTTCTCTAAAAAGCAGAAGAAAAACCTTTTTATCCAGGCAGGCTTTGAAAGATGAAGGTTTTTAAGATCAATTTGGGGGGTGCTGTGGTTTTTAACTTTGAATATGTTTTAACAGAATCATAGAATCATTGAGTTGGAAGAGACCTCATGGGCCATCCAGTCCAACCCCCTGCCAAGAAGCAGGAAAATTGCATTCAAAGCACCCTCGACAGATGGACAACCAGCCTCTGCTTAAAAGCCTCCAAAGAAGGAGCCTTCACCACACTCCGGGGCAGAGAGTTCCACTGCTGAACAGCTCTCACAGTTCAGAAGTAATGGTTTTTAATTGGGAACTTTTAATACTGTTTATATTTAATGTTTGCATATTTGCATATTTTAAATTGTATGCGAGGTATAAATAATAATGAAGATGAAGTACTTTGGCCACATAATGAGAAGACAGGAAAGCTTGGAGAAGAGAATGATGCTGGGGAAAATGGAAGGAAAAAGGAAGAGGGGCTGTGAAGAGGGCCACCAATTTGTGAGGAAGGCCACCAATTTGTAAAGAAGGCACCAATTTGTAAATATTTGGAAAAGAGCCACCACTTTGTAAGGACTTACTAAATTGATAACACAACTAATGGCTTGTAATACTGAATTGGTCTTACTTCAATGTGTAGCGTGGCTTAACTTGAAAGTATTTGTAACAGAGATTTGGCTTTAGAAGAAACTGTAACAAGTTTATTGAAGTGTAGAAGAAGCTTGATGGTTTAAATGTTTCTTAACTCTTAGAGGCACATATCTTCAGAAATTACATTTATAACTTTTCATAAAACAACTCTTAAGAGGACTATTCCTTCTACTAAACAGGTTTCAAACTTATTTTCCTTCAAAATGTGTTTCTTTCTTTAACAGATTACTTCAGGTACAGCTTATTCTTTCCTTGTGTTATTTCTGTTGCAGTAAAGATTCTTATTAGGGTTCTCTCCCTCTTTTAATCATACACTGACTAATAATATAAATAAGTCAACTCGACCTATCTAAACTACACAGACTAAAAGCCAAAACCTTCCTGATTCTTAACACAGTAGAATCAGCCTTTCCCTGTAGTTCTTAGACTACAGACTACCTTACTGGTTCTCAACCACATTTTCAAATGTGATGCAGTTGAAAATATTATTCCTCTTCCTTACAAACAGAACGGAAACACACAACAGAACCAGCCTTCCCTGTAGTTCGCTGACTACAGACTAACTGTTTTAAAATGGCTGCCCTGCCAAGTGGCAGTTTGCTCCACCACTTTTTCCATGGCAACCCAACCGAGCTGGCTACCATCCCCCCTAGTTATGCTAGTTTAAATACTTACCCTTATAAACACCTATCTATTACTATACATAACTGTAGATTAAAACCCACACTTCACCACAGGGGCCAACCAAGGGCAAGATGGATGGATGTTATCCTTGAAGTGACTGGATTAACCTTGAAGGAGCTAGGGGTGGTGACGGCTAACAGGGAGCTCTGGCGTGGGCTGGTCCATGAGGTAATGAAGAGTCAGAAATGACTGAACAAATAAACAACAACAATAATAATCATGATGATGATCAATGTTGAATGGGCATGGACTACACTCACCCATGTGATAGCTCAGAAAGCGGAGGATTGTAGCAGAAATAGTCAAAATGCATCACATGTGATGCAGTTGAAAATATTATTCCTCTTCCTTACAAACAGAACGGAAACAAATGTCACGACAAGAAGATGATTCCCCCCTGCTTTCCCGGCTCATGGGATGATGTCCTAGGAGAATGATTTAATGAGGAACTTAAAGAATGATCTCCTTTTAAAAAACTGAAACAAGTTACTTAAAATAATAATAAATAGCTTACTCCAAACAACCTTTCATGGAGACCAAGTAGTCTAGGAGCCAAGCTCTTCAGTTTGCACCATGTCAATTTGGATCAATTTGTTAATAATAGCAGAAGAAACTATCAAAGAACTGTCAAAACATCCAGCATAGTTTGGCAAGGAGTACTCATTCTCTCACAGCAGTCCCAGCAGGAGCTGAAGGAATGCCAGCTCTCTAAACGATTCTGCGAAACACCCTGATTGAAGTTATCTCTTTCTCCACAACAGTATTTGAATGGAAGCTGGAGTGGGGTAGTAGTGGCGTGGTGGTGAGATATTTCCTGTGGAGAAGAATTGGAAATTTGGCTACTAATGGCTTTGAAAACCCTTATCCAGTCATGTCCTACACTGAAGTAACTTTGCTTATAACCTTACTTGAGAGTAAGCCCAACTCTACTGAAAGGGGTTTACTCCTGAGAACAGGCCTGTAGCTTGGATGGGGTGGGGGTGGGGGGCTTGAGGGCCTTCAGCCCCCCCCCCCCCAATTCTCAGGGTGGTCCATGAGAAGGCCTTACTGGTACATTATTTAAATTGTTATGTTTATTCATATCATGATCTGATCACCATGCTCAATATATCCCATATGCATGGGGGTATTGGGATAATGATACAAAAGGTTGGCTAGGATAGATCCTGAGCCCCTCCCTCCCGAATCAAACTCACCCCCCCCAAATCAAACTCAGCCCCTCCCCCCAGCGAATCAAAATCCTGGCTACAAGCACATTTGTGGTATTGGTTTTAACCTTTAAAGCTCTAAACGGTTCTGGCCCAGACTACATGTCTGAACGTATCTCCTACTATGAATCATCACGAAGTTTAAGATCATCTGGAAAGGCCCTGCTCTCGATCCCACCACTGTTGCAAACGCGATTGGTGGAGATGAGAGACAGGACCTTCTCATTTCCTCATCCGTGGAATTTCCTCCCCAAAGACATCAGTCTGGCTACCTTCTTCCTGTCCTTTAGAAGGAAACTCAAGACTTGGCTGTGGGACCTTGCATTTGACCATTGAACAGCGGCTTGTATGAAGAAGACATAAGCAATTTCGAAGTGACAATGAATAGACCTGGACCCGGATTTTAATTGGCGTGTTTCAACAACTGTTTATTTAATGTTTTGTTTTAATGAATTTGTTGATTGTTCTTATCATTGTATTTTTCCTGAAACCAAGGTGTGGTGTATTAATGACAAGAGGGCCCTGTTTCCTGCTCTGGAGTGCAACACATATAGGCAATAACGCACAATTTTTTTTTTAAAAAAATTAAAAACTTATGGCCGGGCCAGATGTAATAGTTTAAAATTTTAAAATAAATACTGGGCATGAACAGACGTAGGAAGTATCTAAGCTTGATAAGGCTTGATAAGACTTGATTGCACTCTATGCAGTAAGTTAAAATAAGGTGCTTATAACAATACAGTAAATAAACATAAGATATGATAGAACAGAAAAACTGAGTATATACATGTTCTGGTACAGCTGTACCAGGAGCTCCAACTTTATTTGCTTTGTATTAAATGTTTGGTTGCAGTCCTGGGTTTCAGGGACTCTGCAGATAGGTGGCTTCTTTTGGTTGCAGTCATAGGGCAAGTCACCTGTCCATCATCGTTAAATTTTGGTCCCGCCCCTTGCTCAGGGCAATTGGGAAGGGAAGGGAGCCATTTTTAGTTAGTCTCAGCAAGGAAAGCTAATGTACAGGACGTGTGCAAGCTTCCCCTGTACAAAAGCTTCAACCCTTAAGACTTTCCAGGGGAAAACAGTCTTAAGAGCATCCAAAGATTCCCAAAGATTTCCAGGGAAACAGCCCTAAAGCTCTGAGGAATTTCAGAGGGAAAAACAGCTTTGAATATCAAAGAACTCCAGCTGAAGAGACTACAGGCCTTGCTGGTAGGTCCACTCGGTGCTTTGAGACGCAGTTCAACCCGGTAGTGGAGCCCACATCAGTTAGGTTTAGGTTCACAGTCAGCCTGGGAGAAGTTAGAAAGGGATTTTCCTTTAAAGTAAAGTAACAGTTAGAAGCCACCAGTTGCACAAAAGCCTGGAAGCATTTGTTTAACCTTTTGAAGACAAGAGAAGTTTCTGATTGATTTCCACTACCGGGTTGAACTGCGTCTCAAAGCACCTTTACTTCCTTTAAAGTAAAGTAACAGTTGGGAGCCCTCGGTAGCGCAGTGGGTTAAAGCACTGAGCTGCTGAGCTTGTTGATCGAAAGGTCGCAGGTTCGATTCCGGGAAGCGGCGTGAGCTTCCGCTGTCAGCCCTAGCTTCTGCCAACCTAGCAGTTCGAAAACATGCAAATGTGAGTAGATCAATAGGTACCGCTCCGGCGGGAAGGTAACGGCGCTCCATGCAGTCATGCTGGCCACATGACCTTGGAGGTGTTTATGGACAATGCTGGCTCTTCGGCTTAGAAATGGAGATGAGCACCACACCCCAGAGTCAGACATGACTGGACTTAATGTCAGGGACTACCTTTACCTTTACCTTTAATGTACAGTATGCACAAAAGCCTGGAAGCATTTGTTTAACCTTTTGAAGACAAGAGAAGTTTCTGTTTGATTGTTCCTCAATAAAAGACTTTGTTATATTTCACAAGCCCTCTAAAGACTGTTTGTGGTGGAAAATTCCTAAGAACTTCTCCTTGGGCCTCTTGGCTTCCCGCTGGGCAAAGGTTGCACATCCTGTTCTAAAGACAATTCTTTACAGGCCCAGCGCGTGACAAAACAATACATCATATTTCCTTATCACCCCTACAATTTACCCTGTTCAGCCCAACATGTAGGTTGATTTATGGCTTCTGTGCTGGAGTCAAAAGCAGTTTTGCCTTTGCAGTAACACTATCGTGTTTGTATTGTCGAAGGCTTTCATGGCTGGAATCACTAGGTTTTTGTGGGGTTTTTTTGGGCTATAGGGCCATGTTCTAGAGGCATTTCTCCTGACGTTTCGCCTGCATCTATGGCAAGCATCCTCAGAGGTAGTGAGGTCTGTTGGAATTAGGACAATGGGTTTATATATCTGTGGAATGGCTGGGGTGGGGCAAGGAGCTCTTCCCTGCTGGAGCTAGGTGTGAATGTTTCAACTGATCACGTTCATCTTAACACCTCTCAACAGGGGATTTTCCCAGGCTCAGCCAGGCCTTCAAATGCTAATGAAGGTGGTCAGTTGAAACATTCACACCTAGCTCCAGCAGGGAAGAGCTCCTTGCCCCACCCCAGCCATTCCACAGATATATAAACCCATTGTCCTAATTCCAACAGACCTCACTACCTCTGAGGATGCTTGCCATAGATGCAGGCGAAACGTCAGGAGAAATGCCTCTAGAACATGGCCCTATAGCCCGAAAAAATCCACAAGAACCTACTATCGTGTTTTCCTTCTAAGAGATGCTTTCCCCCCCTCTTCCTCCCGCAGGAATAAATGTGCCTGGCTCATGCAACATGGCCTATGAAAATGTCATCTTTTACCCCTCGCCGTACTTTTTCCCGGACTAATTTGACAAATGTGTTCATGTGGCCCCAAGGAAAAAGTATTCATTTATTACAAATCTTTTTTTCTCCCTGTGTAAATTTGGGACCTTCGTTCTGTTTTGACCTCTTTGTAGCGGGGACGTTTCTTTTTGCAGAGCTGTCGACAATATTCATGGACAAGAGGTGCAATTGAGCTGCCATCACTTGTTGTTAGTCTTGATCCTAATAGGCTCTCGGGGCAGCGGACTTCTTCTGTGTCCATTTGTAGCAAACCTTTGGTTTTACCAGAGGTAAAAGGGCCCCTTAATTATATTCAGTTTAGCCTTTATTCCCTGGATGGCGATGTATGCAGCATATCTAATCCCTTCCCTCCAGCGAACAAAATGATGTTTCCAATGGCTGAACAGCCCCATGCCTTTTGAGGCATAAAAATGGAATCATGTCAGATACACAAAGAGAGATATTATAGCAGCTTACATTGCTGTTTCTCTCGAACCCCACCCTCCTTTAACTGCTGCTAAGAGATTTTATGAAGACTGGAGGGGGAAAAAAAGCAGAGTCTGAAACAGACTAAGAATGCATTAAAGATTTAATAACGTCTCCTTCTGAAGTGGCCTCTTGTTCTTTTTCTCTCTCCTAGGTATGAGTTGGTTTTATGAAGCACATCCCTGCTTTGCTTTTACTCCCCTCGATGCTGGAAATGCCACAGGTTCCTTGCAAGCCAGACCTACCAGGGTTAATGTGTGTTTGCAATTGTGGGCTCACCAAACAAGCTTTCACCACTTGACAAAACAGACTGTCAGCTGCTTTGCTTTTAGTTTAATTGCATCGTACCAGGCAACAGTTGCTGTGAAGCCATTAGTTATTTCTTCCAGCTGTGGTTGGTGTCAGCGCCTTTTCCTTTACTTGACAAACCATCATGCTAGCAGCTTCTGATGAGATCTTGCCATCTCCATGGGCTTGGCAGCCTTATTTGGTGCGGTAGAATGAAAACCCCAGGATTCGCTGCCCTGCATCAGAGAAGGGGAGAAATGGGGCCTGCTGTATGTATGGAATTAATTCAATTTTGGTTTAACTCTGTTATTACTTTTGCTTCCTGGAGCATTCATCTTTTGAAATTAATCTGAACTGATGTAATACTGAGCTTCCTAGTCTATATAAATAAAAATGTAATGTTCGTTTGTGGGATTAACAGAACTCAAAAACCACTGGGGGAATTGACACCAAATTTGGACACAAGACACCTAACAACCCAATGTATGTCCTTCACTCAAAAAAATGATTTTGTCATTTGGGAGTTGTAGTTGCTGTCAGAGTTTTATATCAATTGAGTCATTTCTTAAGTGAAAAAGTGAGTATTTGTAAGGACCATGTCCAAGCATTGCATGGAGAGCAACTGTTAAGCCACCTGTGATAGATTAGATGCTACAAATTGGGACTAAGCACTGTGTGTTGTAGAGAAGAGAAGAGAAGGAGAACAGCAAGAGGAAGAGAAGAGAAAGAGAAGAGAAAGAGAAGAGAAAGAGAAGAGAAAGAGAAGAGAAAGAGAAGAGAAAGAGAAGAGAAAGAGAAGAGAAAGAGAAGAGAAAGAGAAGAGAAAGAGAAGAGAAAGAGAAGAGAAAGAGAAGAGAAAGAGAGATAAGACACTCTAGTCTCCATCTCACTTGCATCAACGCCATTAGCTCCCTGGTAAACTATGGGGTTGATTTCTCTCTGTTAAGCAAGAGGGGACATTTAGGAGAGATCGTGTCTACTGCCCTAGTTGTCTTCCTAATTCCAGAGCTCTGCCAGGGTTTTGACAGGGTTGCCTGCTGCCATGACAAGAAGGTCCCCAAGCACCATCAGGAATCCATCCGGATCCCTCTTGGGGCAGACCATCTTCATTGGTCTTCCACCCGTGGAGAGATTAGAAGTCTCTGCCAGTCTAAACCTGATCAGGTGGCAGTCGGTCCATGACAATGTAATTAGCCAGATTAACTCCCATTTTTCCATAGCTGACAGCTCACCCATAACTTTTAGTGTTTTCCTGAACTAATAGAAATGCCGTGATTGCAGTATTACGTGCCAAGGTCACCTCATCTGATGTTCTGGTTTCTGTGTCAGATTCTGAGAACACCCTTGTAGACAACAAACAATGTCTGGCTAATCAACATGGTGTTGTTTGTTGTATACTTTTCTCACCACCATTGGGGACATTTTGCTATCAGAACTGGAACCAGGAGGAAGGTGCTCAGGTTTAAAGACTCACTGGGTACAGGGCAGCCATTCAGTGGTACCCCACTTGACTGCCAAAATCTGTCATTTTGGCAGTCAAGTTTCATTCAATGAAGGGTTTGTAGGGTTGGTGGGTCAATGCTTGGTTCATGTGGGCATGAAGCCTAGGTGCAACCTTAATACATAAACATTGTGACCTACTTCATTTCAAAATTAGAGTGTCTATGTGTATTCAACATTTACCCTTGGATCCTCAAATGAACAATACACAAATCAAAATGTAAGGATATAGGCTTTCTTACAGCATGTAGGAAGATGTATTAACATGCAGCTTTGATACAGAAAGGAAGAGTGGGTTACGTAAGCAGCACTCAGCTTGTTTGTAAGTTGTATGCTGCTTTGAGTTGATCTTTGGAAAACTAGTAAATAATTCATCTACTCATGGGATGATTGCTGTTGTATTTGGCCCATCAGCTGCCAATCTGCACATGTTACAATTGCCATGAGAATTTGTGCAGCTCCCTTTTAACTTGGCAAATGGTGGGCAATTCAGCCAATGCAACTTCATGGAGTGAGACTAAAGTGATATTACAGCTAAACAAATTATCTTGGGCAACCATTTTTATGATAATTATGCAACAAGGTCCTAGAAGAAAGGAACTTGGTACCAAATTTTCATTAAAAAAATAGACATATACATTTTGGAGTTAGTATTGCAAGCAAAATAATGAAGCACTGTCTGTGTATTAGAAATCTTCTCCACCAGAAATGCCTCTCTATTATAATTTCTGCTGATATACAAAAATATATTGTCTCTTGCCGTATAATAAGAAGGCTTAGAAATAAATAAGAGAAGTTCCTGAGATCATTCCTTGGCACTTCCAGTTACAGGAACTCAAGGTGCTTGCCTGGGCGAAGACCTGGTAGGGCTCCTGCTGGTTGGAGTTGACAATATAACAAGCTGGCTAGATCCCTGATCTCATTCAGTGTCTTCAAGAGATTTCTATAAATACTTTTAGAAATACTGGACCACTCTCACAACCATCATGTCAGATTACACAGAGAAGCCATTGAAATTCACAGGCATGAAGACAATTTCAACAGAAAGCAGGAAACCATGAAAATGAACAGAATTTGGCTACCAATATTTAAAAAAGCTCTAAAATTAAGATAGTAAATAAAGAACAACACTAAAAAAAAAACAGGGGAATTCCAGACAGGAAACAATCAAGGCCAGCTAACACCTCCCAACAAAGGATCCCCCCAGGCAGCAACCAGCTAGGCTTTGAAGCTGCAAGCCCATTAAATGCTAATCAAGGTGACAACAGACAAGAGTTTTTTTTCTCCCAACCTGGACATTCCAAATTAACTTGCCAATTTTCGTCAGACCTCACAACCTCTGAGGATGCCTGCCATAGCTGTGAGCAAAACGTCAGGAGAGAATGCTTCTTGAACATGACCATAGAGCCAGGAAAACTCACAGCAACTCACTATTTACACTTTGCCCTCCATATCCATAGTTTCAATTGTCCATAGCTTGATTTTTTTAAAAAAAAAAAAACCCAAACCTTGATTTTACTATTGTATATCAGGGATACAATTTTACTATCTCATTGTATATAATGGAGGGTAAGCACTCACAGATTTTGGTATCCACAGAGAGTCCTGGAACCAAATGTCAGTGGATACCAAAGACCCAACGAACCATGCTTAAAGCAGCTGGAGCATGGAATATCCATAGAAGTTATGGGCAGTTTTGGAAATCAATAAAATATGTACATTTCAGCTTTCCATTAGCTTAAAGATTAAGATACCTAAATCCAGCTGCCAGATGCCACTAGAAGTATTGGTGTATTACCCATCTATTGATTCAATGGATCTGTTCTACCTACAATTAGCAGATGGATTTAGGCTAGAGGAGGAGTGGAAATATGTTTTTAGACTGCAACTCCCATCTGTTCAAGACAACGCTCAGAGGTGCAGCCTAATATCATCTGGATAGCTGCATTTTGCCTAGGATAGACTCTTACATAGATTCCTCCCCCACCCCCTCCTCGCCATGTGTAGTTTGTTCCCCACTGGCCATATAGTGAGGAGGACAAGTCCTCAGTGCAATATTTTTTTAATTTATTTATTTACTAGCTGTCCCCTGCCACGTGTTGCTGTGGCCCAGTCTAGTGATCTGGAAATAAAGTAATGAGAAAGTGTTGGTTTCTAATATATGTAATTTCTTTATGCTTGTGGATAAACAGTATTTCTTGCTGTTTCTTTGTCAGTGTGGATGTGGAGATTGCCTGGTTTGCCCACCCTGGAACATGCAACATATCATTGTGCTTCTTTAAGGGTCACTTTCAAATCTATGATACTGTATCTGTGTGTGTGTGAATCATATCTATCTATCTATATCTATGGCTGGATGGCTCTTTGTCAGGAGGGCTTTGATTATGTTTTCATGCCCTGGTGAAGGGAGATTGATTGGATGACCTTAAGTATTTTCTGTTGGTCATGGGGGTTCTGTGTGGGAAGTTTGCCCTGATTCTGTCATTCGTGGGGTTCAGAATGCTCTTTGATTGTAGGTGAACTGTGAATCCCAGTGACTACAACAACCAAACATCAAGGTCTATTTTCCCCAACCGCCATCTGTGTTCATATTTGGGCGTATTAGGTGCTTGTGCCAAGTTTGGTCCAGATCCATCATTGTTTGAGTCCACAGTGCTCTCTGGATGTAGGTGAACTACAACTCCCAAACTCAAGATCAATGCCCATCAAACCCTTCTAGTGTTTTCTCTTGGTCATGGGAGTCCTGTGTGCCAAGTTTGGTTCAATTCCATCGTTGATGGAATTCAGAATGCTCTTTGATTGTAATTGAACTATAAATCCCAGCAACTACAACTCCCAAATGACAAAATCATATTCTTTTTTTGAGTGATGGTCACTCCTTGTGTTGTGAGAGGTTTTGTTGCCAATTTTGGTGTGATTTCATTCATTGGTTCTTCTGTTTTTAAGGTACTCATTATGCACAGAGCATTTATATATATATAGATTTACAGTATTTATATTACATCCTTCTCACCCTGCAGGGGACTCAGGGCAGATTACAATGCACATATACATTCAATGTCATTTAGACATACAGCCTATATAGATAGACACAGAGGCACTTAATGTTCCAGCTTTTCCGGCTTCATGAGTGTATGCTCGATTCTGGCCACAGGGGGAGCTGCCGCTTCACTGTCCACTTGTGACACCGAGTCCTTTGATGGAGTACTTCCTCATGCTTCTGCATGCTGCTGGAAGGTTTTATGGTGTCATAAATTAGTTAAGTTAGCCTCCACACATAAAGTGAAACCTAAATTTCCTACTTGACAGATGCAACTGTCTTTCAGGCTGCATAGGTCAACAGCAAGCTAGACTATTAATAGTCAGGAGAGGTCATGAGTTCGAAGCCAGCTTACTCTGACCCGGGCTGGCTTCAAACTCATGTCCTCTCGGTCAGAAGTGACTTAATGCAGCTGGTTACTAACTAGCTGCACCACAGCCCAGTCCTAATGCTTCCATCTTCCTAGGAGGGGCTTCCAATAGAAAGTGGATTTTTTTTTTTGCCTGGTGAGGCTGGCACCATTCTACCATGACAGAAGTCTTCTCCGCTTGGCCCCTTCCAGACCATCAACCTTGTTGCCAAGACCATTGAGTGATGGGAGTTGTAGTCTACAACATCTGGAGAGGAGCAGAATGAGAACACTTCATCCATTCACCAAAGGCAGAGAACTTCCTTTATGGAGATCAAGGTACTTTCTTCAAATCTTCTACTATGATTTGAATACCTATACCAAGGCTTTGTATTCTGAAGTATACAGATTTGGGGTGAGAGAGCAGAAAAAAGGAGAAAATGTTAGCTCCCAATCCTCATAGAAGTCCTTTGCAAGCAAATAATTGCTAATGGTTCCAGTCCTTACTTTTTCTCCTGTAGGCAAATCTGTTTGCATGAAAAAAAAATCAAAACAAAACAATACCTCGTGAAATATAAACATACAATTAATGAGTACCTGTTGGGAAGCACAGAAGGGGGCATAATTAGTTGAACTTTAGCAGCTGTTTGTGTGACATGCAATTATGTTTCTCTCCTGGAGTAAGAGCTAAATGAGACGTCTTAGGCCAAATCTGTGCTCCTTTGCTCTCGCTTTCACTAAATTAATGACCTGCAGTGCTGTTTGCTCAGTATTTGCAAATATTCTTCTAGACAGGTCCAATTCATTAAAAGGCTTAAACACACACTGAACGACAAGTGCCAGTCCAAGAGAGCAATCAGTAATCCACTTATTCTGGAAGTTTTCCAAGTAAACAACTTGGATGCTCCAATATTTGGCTACAGTCCTACCTGCATTTCTGTGTGTATGTTCCTTCAAATCGTCTGCTGACGTGTGGAAACTCTGTGCATTTAATGGGGATTTTTAAAAGGCCAGTTGAACACAATGGATTTTACTTCAGAGTGCGTGCACACAGGATAGCATGATTAGACTGGAACCGGAGAAGTTCCAGAGTTTTGGAGTTGGATGCCATCTCTACGCAGATGATGACCAACTCTACTACTCCTTTCCACCTAATTCCAAGGGTACTGGATGAGTGCCTGGCCGCTGTGGCTGTCTGGATGAGGATGAATAAGCTGAGGATCAATCCTGACAAGACAGAGGTCCTCCTGGTCGATCGTAAGCCGGATCGGGGTATAGGGTGGCAACCTGTGCTTGATGGGGTTGCACTCCCTCTGAAGTCACAGGTCTGCAGCTTGGGTGTCTTCCTGGACTCATCGCTGACGCTTGAAGCTCAGGTGTCGGCAGTGGCTGGGAGGGCCTTCGCACAATTAAAACCCATGCGCCAACTGCGACCGTACCTCGTGAAGTCGGATCTGGCCATGGTGGTCCACGCCTTAGTCACCTCCAGATTGGATTACTGTAATGCACTCTACGTGGGGCTGCCCTTGAAGATGGCTCAGAAATTTAAATTGATACAACGGGCAGCAGACAGGTTAGTAACTGGAGCAACTTACAGGGAGCGGTCAACGCCCCCTGTTTAAGGAACTCCATTGGCTGCCTTTCATTTTCTGGTCCCAATTCAAGGTGCAGGTTCTTACCTACAAAGCCCTGAATGGTTTGGGACCCACCTACCTGCATGACCGCATTTCTATGTACGAACCCACGCAATCTCTTCATCTGGAGAGGCCCTGCTCTCGCTCCCACCCCCTTCGCAGGCACGATTGGTGGGGATGAGGGAGACAGCCTTCTTTGTGGTGGCCCCCTGACTCTGGAACTCACTTCCCAAGGATATCAGACAAGCCCCCACATTGGCAGTCTTTAGAAGGAGTCTGAAAATGTGGCTGTTCCCTTGAATAAGGAAACAATACCCTGCTCTGATCAATTCTCTGCAATTGTCCTCAGAAGCACTTTAGTACCTGTTGGGTTGGTCTCCCTACATTATCCTTTAAAACCCTCCTGCTTAGATACATCCTACAGCTGAGAAGGCCCTGCTCCTCGTCTCCACCAGACACATTTGTGAATATCTCATCAAGTCTCAACCAATTCAACATAGTTTGTGGCAGCCACAAAAACGAAATTTCTGGAGTAGGACAACTACTTTCAAAATAAGTAGCACATAATTAAACAGATAGTAACACGTTCAAACCAGGAACAGATTTTTTCCCCCCAAAATTTTGTTACATAGTGTTATTGACCGGACGCTACCAGTGAAGATGAACTTCAAAGTGAGATAGTGCTCTAGGTCTGGGACTACTACAAGGTCTGGAGTTCCTCTGTCTTTGGCTTTGCTTGCAGAAGGCGGTGGAGGAAGAATTACACTTTCCCCAAAACTTAAAATAGTTAACTGTTTGTTTAGTAGAAGCTGCTGAACCATGGAAGAGAAAACCCTTCATCTTAATTTCCATGGCTTGACAAGCTGAAAATCAGATTTGTTCTGGATTGCCCTTTTGACTGGAACCGATTAGACACAAGTGGCTAAAAAAAACCAAAACAACTTCTTAAAGAATCCCTGGAAAAGGCAATTAAAGGGCATAGGTCCATCAACAATTTCATGCAACATGGGTCTGGCCGTTTCCCATCCAATACTGCTCTTTCGACACCAGGCGTTTCCGGTACATAAACACAGGCAGGTGCATTTTAAAATATTTTTTTAATTTAAAAAAATAAGTACAGGATACACTTTGCAAATATATGGGGAAAAACTGAAGCACATTGGAAACCACACACACTAGAAACTTGGAGAAGACTGTGCAGCCTTAAGGGAAGAAACGGATTAGCCCTTGTGGATAATATGACAGAGCGGCACACGAATCTCACAAATCATCTGATGCAAAACAAAATGGCAAAACACGATGCCATCAGTATTTGGCTGCGCCGGTGTGGCATGAGGCTGGTTCTCTCTGCTGTGAGGTGCCACAATTTGAACTGAGGTGGGAAGGCTCCTTCGGCATCCTCATGCTGGGTGCATCTACTCTTTAGAATTAATGCAGTTGACACCACTGGAACCGCCATGACAATGCTATGGGATCATGAAGGCTGTGGTTTTCCAAGTTCTCTACCCTTCTCTGCCTAAGAATGCTGGTGTTTCACCCAAATATATATCACCGGGTGCCATAGTATTGAGCCATGGCAATTTGAGTGGTGTCAAACTGCATTAATTCTTCAGTGTAGAGTCAGTCTCTAGCAGCAGAGATCTTATTCCCTCTGCAGTTGCAACCACCTCCACATAGAAGTACTGTCTGTGAGAGCATCAGACCCTCCCTCCTTGTAAAGTGACCCTTAAGCCTGCTTCGCATGTGACTCCCCCGTCCCCAACATATCAAGTTACCTTCACTTAGGAAAACACATATATATCACAGGATCTCAAGAACGGCACATCGGATGATGCTTCAAGCACCACAGTGAATATGCAGTACTACGTAGAAACTACGTAGAATATATATATATATATTGATTTTAGGGTCTTACTGCCTATTACAGGAAAAACCAACTGATCCCTAATCCATCTAAAACACAGACATGTGCCTTTCACCTTAAGAACAGACAAGCATCCCGAGCTCTGAGGATTACCTGGGAAGGAATCCCACTGGAGCATTGCAGCACACCCAAATACCTGGGAGTCACCCTGGACCGTGCTCTGACCTACAAGAAGCACTGCCTGAACATCAAGCAAAAAGTGGGTGCTAGAAACAATATCATACGAAAGCTGACTGGCACAACCTGGGGATCACAACCAGACACAGTGAAGACATCTGCCTTGCGCTATGCTACTCTGCTGCTGAGTATGCATGCCCAGTGTGGAACACATCTCACCACACTAAAACAGTGGATGTGGCTCTTAATGAGACATGCCGCATTATCACAGGGTGTCTGCGCCCTACACCACTGGAGAAATTACACTGCTTAGCTGGTATTGCACCACCTGACATCCGCCGGGAAGTTGCAGCCAATAGTGAAAGGACCAAGGCAGAGACATCTCCAGCTCATCCCTTGTTTGGGTATCAGCCAGCACGTCAACGACTTAAATCAAGAAATAGTTTTCTTAGATCTACAGAGACACTCACTGGAACACCTCAGCAAGCGAGAGTCCAAAAGTGGCAGGCTCAAACCCAGCACCTCAATCCGTGGGTGATACCAGATGAGAGACTCCCCCCTGGGCACACAGAAGACTGGGCGACTTGGAAGGCGCTGAACAGACTGCGCTCTGGCACCATGAGATGCAGAGCCAATCTTAAGAAATGGGGCTACAAAGTGGAATCCATGACATGCGAGTGCGGAGAAGAGCAAACCACAGACCACCTGCTGCAATGCAACCTGAGCCCTGCCACATGCATGCGGCAACACCAGAGGCACTCCAAGTGGCCAGATACTGGTCAAAGGACATTTAATCAGCTACTAAGTTTGCAAAATTTGTGGGTTTTTTTTAATCTGTTTGTTTGTTTTGTTCTGTTAGAAATGTAATACAGTGTTCTGGTTGCGGATGACACGATAAAAAAAAAGGGGGTCTAAGGAGGCTAAAGCAGCTCCTTAGCCATCCACGCTTACCCACCCCAGGTTTAGGATGGGGACAATCACAAAAAGTTTTCTTTTTCTCCTTGGATCGTGAATACATAAAACATAATATCAAGTAAACAGATGATTTGTTTATAGGAGTAATGAACAAGCGCATGCAATGTACCTGTCCTGAACAGAAAGTTTCACTTGCCTCTGACCTTTCTAATACCAGATACCCCCTTTCCAATTCTGTCTTAAATCTGAGCAAACAAGAAGGTGGATCAGTGAAGGTGGAAACATTTTGTTGTTGTTGTTCATTCGTTCAGTCGTTTCCGACTCTTCGTGACCTCATGGACCAGCCCACGCCAGAGCTCCCTGTCGGCCGTCACCACCCCCAGCTCCTTCAAGGTCAAGCCAGTCACTTCAAGGATGCCATCCATCCATCTTGCCCTTGGTCGGTCCCTCTTCCTTTTTCCTTCCATTTTCCCCAGCATAATTGTCTTCTCTAATTTTTCCTTTCTTCTCATGAAACATTTAGTGATTCAAATATTCAAGCTGGCTGATGTACTGGGTGGTGCTTGCATGCCATGAGGAGTAACATCCCTGTGATTCCCACCAGAGAACACAGCATGTTGCGAGATGTGACACGCAATCAGAACATAAATCTTAATGGTTTATATGGGTATTCTGAGTATTCAGAAGTGAGTGGAGCCTGTCAAGGGTTCAATGATAGACTGATCATGATATTCAGTGTGCATATGTTTATGTATGGATTCTAGCGGGCTAGTAAATGCTTTGTTTTTTATTCTGCACCAGCCATTTAAAATTGACCTGTGTACATCTCAGCAATTTCCACATTTAACAGACTATACCCATTCATTGTGAGAACCTCTTTTAACTCTCGTGACAAAAATCAAGCCTACTATTTTTGTGTCCTTTTGAAGTGTGTTTCTAAAATGTGAAGGCAAAGGAGGTACCACTCATCAAAAAGAAGATCACTGAAATGCCGGCACAAAAGTACATCCTATTTATAATGGACTGCACATTTGCAAGATCTAACCACAGGCAAACACTCCAGGCTGAGTTGCCATGTCTAATAGAAAAAGAATTGTTGTGTGCCTTTATGTCATTTCCGACTTCTGGTGACACTAAGGGGAACCTATCATGGGATTTTCTTGGCAAGATTTGCTCAGAAGGCATTTGCTTTTGCTTTCCTTTAAGGCCGAGAAAGAGAGCCTGACTTGTCCAAAGGTCACCCAATGAGTTTTCAAGGCTGAGCGGAGATCCAAACCCTGGTCGCCAGAGTCATAGTCCAATGCTCAGACCACTTCTCCACAGTTTTAAATACACTTCTCAAATCTACACAATATTTTACAGCAATAATAATAATTAATAAAAATGCAAAGAGTAATTAATATATTACTAAGCAAAGTGCAAAAAACAACATCTCACTCCAAAGTGCTGGCTGTCTTCAAAGGAGCATGTGCCATAATTGGTCTTCATCTGAAATGCAAGCCAAGGTCTATAGGATTTGCTTGGAGATGAGCAAGCTACTCAACGCTTTGAAGAGCAACTTATCTAAAGAGCTTTGTGGGACTACCTGGTAACAACTTTGTGATCCACTCAGTGTGTCCAATATAAATGCGTTGAGGTCTCATGACCATCCTCAACAACAGGATCACAAGTAGATACTCCACTTTCCATTAGGCACATTCACCATGCATCCTTTATGCAATATCCCATGGCCTATCCATATGTAAGCTCTCTTACTTCAATTTATTTATTTATTTATTTTGGGTATTTCTACCCTGCCCTTCTCACTCCCTAGGGGGGACTCAGGGCGGCTTACATCCGGCACAATTCGATGCCAACAATTGCAATAACAATAGAAACAATAGTTAAAACATACAATTAATACAATATCAACTAAAAAGCCGATCTACAGCCTGCGTTTATCGAGTTCTAAAATCCGTCAATCCATTTAGCATTACCATAGTCCTTTCCAACTCTAGTCATCATTACCTTGTTAGTCTGCCAGATTACCCAAATGCCTGGTCCCATATCCATGTCTTCAGCTTCCTTCTGAAGGAGAGGTGAGATGTTGATGACTTTATTTCCCCGGGGAGTGAATTCCACAGGCGAGGGGCCACCACTGAGAAGGCCCTGTCCCTCATCCCCACCAGCCTCACTTGTGATAAAGGTGGGGCCGAGAGCAGGGCCTCCCCAGAAGATCTTAAACTCCGCGGTGGGACATAGAAGGAGTTGATCCATCATTTAAGAGTTGATCCATCATTTAAGAGTCTGGCCACTTAACTCCCAATTAATTGTCCTCTTATTCTACTTCTTCCCAATGAAGATACAACTCTTCCTGAGCTTTCATGTTAGAGTAACACTGTAAGTCTTATGGTATGTACATGAGAGGCAGGGGGAGGGGGGAGGAAAGACATTTCCAGTGGGGTAAAATCACAACCTTACTAGGTAACAGTGTCTGTTTTTATCTTAAATATTTCATGGCCTTCTCTATGGTGACCCCCTGACTCTGGAACTCACTCCCCAAGGACATCAGGTAAGCCCCCACATTGGCAGTCTTTAGGAGTTTGAAAACTTGTTTCAATTTGCCTTCCCTGAATAAATAATAATTCCCTGTCCTGACCAATTCTCTGCAAAATGTCCTCTAAAGCATTTTATTCTACCGTTGGGTCGATCAACCCTACCTTACCCTCTAAAAACCCTGCTTAGATTCATTTTACTGCTGTTTACACCCAGTGTTTTAAATTTTTAATCTATTAGATTTGGCCCTGCCCACAGTGTTGGATCCTTATGCTTTAAATGTTTTATTTTATTCCTGATATGTTATTTATAATGGTTTTGTGTTGTGTTTTATTTTTTATTTTACCTGATTTTTTTTTTGCTGTATTGATTTACTGATGTATGTATTGTTGTGCTTGGCCTCATGTAAACCGCCCCGAGTCCCCTTGGGGAGATGATGGCGGAGTATAAAGATTATTATTATTATTATTATTATTATTATTATTTCTTTGGGAGTTAATCACTAATAAGCTGGATGCTGTTAAGAATGAAAAATATAGCAGAAACTAAACATGTGCTTCTAACTCACTTTGTTATTTATTTAATAGATGAACATATTTTCTGATGAGAGTGGGGCCACTTGCTAAAAGACCACTGGTTGGCTAAACTGGTGTTTCCTGTGGGTATCTATTTCAAGGACTGGATTGGAAAGAGATTGTCGCAAAACATAACTAGAAAAACATAGAGAGCTCACATTCCTCCATCTTTCCTATACTTTACCCCAGGGGTCCCCAAACTTTTTAAACCGAGGGCCAGGTCACAGTCCCTCAAACTGTTGGAGGGCCAGATTATAATTTGAAAAAAGCATGAATGAATTCCTATGCACACTGCACATATCTTGTTTGTAGTTCAAAATAACACTTAAAAACAATACAATAATTAAAGAACAATTTTAACAAATGTAAAATTATTACTATTTCAATGGGAAGTGTGTACCTGCTTTTGGCTGATGGAATAGGATTGTTGTTGTTGTTTGCTTTCAAGTCATTTCAGACTTAGGTTGACCTTGAGCGAGGACCGGGTAAATGACCTTGGCTGTATCTGGCCCCCGGGCCTTAAGTTTGAGGACCCCTGCTTTACCCCATCTTTCTCTATCAGGAGTCGATTGGCATCCAACTCCTGACAGAAGTCGTCCAGGGGACTCCGCTTCCCAAGTGCATGGAAATGAAGCCCGAAGATTGTGGGATGAAGTCCTAGCAATATGCAATACTAGGGAAGAGTAACAAAACCAGCTGTGGGAAGCTTTAATTATTCCTTTTCATGGCAGCTAAAAAAGAAGTATTATACTAACTTGGAAAAAAATGAGCAAAACTGTACTTTTATATTCATTTACCTGGTAGTGAATTTACTGCATTAAACAGGTCTTATTGAGTTGACACACTATGCTTTTTTTTGTCATGTCAGGAGCAACTTGAGAAACTGCAAGTGGCTTCTGGTGTGAGAGAATTGGCCATTTGCAAGGATGTTGCCAGGGGACGCCAGGATGTTTTGATGTTTTACCACCCTTGTGGGAAGCTTCTCTCATGTCTCCGTGTGGAGAGCTGTAGCTGACAGAGGGAGCTCATCCGTGCTCTCCCCGGATTCGAACCTGCAACCTGTTGGTCTTCAGTCTTGCCAGCACAGGGGTTTAACCCACTGCACCACTGGGGGCTCCTGACACAATTACGTTTATCTGAAAATATGTTATACTAGCCGTCCCCTGCCACGCGTTGCTGTGGCCCAGTCTGGTGATCTGGAAAATAAAGTAATGAGAAAATGTTGGTTTCCAATATATGTAATTTCTTTTTGCTTGTGGATAAACAGTATTTCTTGCTGTTTCTTTGTCAGTGTTGATGTGGAGAGTGTCTGGTTTGCCTACTCTGGAATATGCAACATGTCATTGTCCTTCTTTAGGGGTCCCTTTCAAATCTATGATACTATATCTCTGTGTGTGAATCATATCTGTCTGTCTATCTATCTATCTATCTATCTATCTATCTATCTATCTATCTATCTATCTATCTATCTATCTATATTTATGACTGGATGGCTCTTTGTCAGGAGGGCTCTGATAACATTTTCTTGCCCTGGTGAAGAGAATTGGACTGGATGGCCTTAAGTATTTTCTGTTGGTCATGGGGGTTCTGTGTGGGAAGTCTGCCCCAATTCTGTCATTTGTGGGGTTCAGAATGCTCTTTGATTGCAGGTGAACTACAAATCTCAGTAACTACAAATCCCAAATGTCAAGCTGTATTTCCCCCAAACTCCATCTGTGTTCATATTTGGGCATATGGAATATTTGTGACAAGTTTGGTCCAGATCCATCATTATTTGAGTCCACAGTGCTCTCTGGATGTAGGTGAACTACAACTCCCAAACTCAAGGTCAATGCCCACCAAACCCTTCTAGTGTTTTCTGTTGGTCATGGGAGTCCTGTGTGCCATGTTTGGTTCAATTCCATCATTGGTGGAGTTCAGAATGCTCTTTGATTGTTGGTGAACTACAAATCCCAGCAACTACAACTCCCAAATGAGAAAATCAAAAAATTTTGAGTGAAAGGACATACATTGGGTTGTTAGGTGTATGCTGTCCAAATTTGGTGTCAATTGGCCCACTGGTTTTTGAGTTCTGTTAATCCCACAAACGAACATTACATTTTTATTTATATAGATAGTTGTATTGTTGGGTGCTTTGTTGGGTAGATGTTTTGATTGAGGGAGGAGAATCTTTTGAATTTAGGAGCAACAAACATTTGTTTCATAGCTACTCATGTATGAAACGGAAATTGCAGCCTGCCCCACAGTGGTTATGATTTCCACTAGACATCAGAGCAAACAAAAAATGGTACAGAGATACAGACAAGTGTGTGAGAGTTGGCAAATTCGACTCTAATAGTAACAGAAACACTGCCACCGGAGGAATACGTTCTGTATATTTCCTTTTAAAAAAATCCAACAAATTCAAATTTCACAAGATAGCATTCATTTCAATGCAGAAAATTCTTAGAAAGGTAACTCTACATCAAGATTTTGCTCGGAAAAGGGAACAATATCTATAGCTATGGATCTTTTAATTACAACAACTACAAATGAGGGTTCAATTCTACCTGTTAGCTATAACTAACACAAAAGGAGGATAAAAAATAATAATAATAATTCATGAAAATCGCACTTGAAAATACAGTGACAAGAGGTATAAAATAGTAAGCACTTTTAAGTATGACACACAAAGTTGACTCTGTAATGTACGCTCCTACTCCGCATCACAGTATATTACTTTAACTTTTAAGGAAGCCTCCCAAAGAAAGAAAGACATTTATTTGTGAAAACATAAACACATACACAGGTGTGTGTGCGTGAGTGCGTGTGCACACACAAATGACTTCGCATTTTTAGCAAATCTTGCAATACACTTTTCGTTTCTTTCAAAAATGAAAAAGAAGAAAAGGGACTTAGTTTCAATCAGGAAGACAGAAAAGGGCAGACCAGAAAAGTACTCTTGGCATAAAGGATAAGAGCCTGGGGATTTAAAATATAATAATTCAATGTGATACTGACCACCAGCTGAGATGGCTTATAAAAAGGACAAAAGTCATGGAAAATGATATGTTTTTACGCCATCCCAGAGGATAGGACTCTGAATCGATGGTTATTACTAGATGGATCACTTTGTGGAAAACAACAGGGGATTGCTATATTCGTTGGGTCTGGCATTTCCAGTTTGTACCGAGGACAAGAAGGATGGAGCCAATGAATTTTGGCAAGGCATATTTACTCTTTTGGCCTACAACTCCCATTATCATCAACCTAGGGAATTTTGGGAGCTGTAGTCAATTCTGCCCCAACCTCTCAATTTCTGTTTTTCATGTTCTTAAGATGCATTACAACTACTCTTGACATCCAGTAATATGAGAATTTGTTTCCCTTCCTTCCTTCCTTCCTTCCTTCCTTCCTTCCTTCCTTCCTTCCTTCCTTCCTTCCTTCCTTCCTTCCTTCCTTCCTTATTTCCCTGCCTCCCTCCCTCCCTCCCTCCCTCCTTCCTTCCTTCCTTCCTTCCTTCCTTCCTTCCTTCGGGAAAGCTTCTATGAGCTGACAAAAGAGCTCAGTTTACCAAAAGGAGCACAGCACCATCAAACTTTCTAAAATTGCCTCTTTTAAGGTCAGCTCACATTGTGAACTAGAAACTGAACTCAGTGTGAGAGAATTCAAGGAGTCCTAGGCCCCTTCTACACTGCCACATAAAATCCAGATTATCTGCTTTGAATTGGATTATATGGCAGTGTAGACCCCCCTCTACACTGCCATATAATCTAGATCAGGGGTCCTCAAACTAAGACCCGGGGGCTGGATACGGCCCTCGAAGGTCATTTACCCGGCCCTCGCTCAGGGCAACCTAAGTCTGAAATGACTTGAAAGCACACAACAACAACAACAACAACAACAACAATCCTATCTCATCAGCCAAAAGCAGGGCCACACTTTCCATTGAAATACTAATAAGTTTATATTTGTTTTAATTATTGTATTGTTTTAAAGGGTTTTTTTTGCACTACAAATGAGATGTGCAGTGTGCATAAGAATTTATTCATATTTTTTTCAAATTATAATCCTGCCCTCCAACAGTTTGAGGGACTGTGACCTAGCCCTCTGTTTAAAAAGCTTGAGGACCCCTGATCTAGATTCTCAAAGTAGATAACCCACATTATCTGCTTTGATAATTATACAGGGTTATAATTAATTAATTAGATAAATTGGATTTTACATGGCAGTGTAGAAGGGGCCTAGACTGCTATATAATCTAGTTTAAAGCAGATAATCTGGAATTTATACGGCAGTGTAGAAGCCAAGATTTCCTCATCAATCTGATTCCGATTCTCCAATCACTATCTTTGAGATTTCAAAGAGGTAGCTGTGTTAGGCCCCTTCTACACTGCCATATAAAATCCAGATTGTTTGATTTGAACTGGATTATGTGGCACTGCAGACTCATACAATCCAGTTCAAAGCAGATAAAATGGATTATCTACTTTGATGATCTGGATTATTTGGGAGTGTAGAGCTAGCTTCACCTTCCCAGACATTTCTGGAAATAGCTACTCTCAAAAGAAGGAATGACTAGCAATGAGAGCAGTTATTTTGCTGGAAGGCATTTTCCCAGGAGGAGTGATCAACCTTTCTATACATGGGAGACGCGGACTGTCTACAGACGTCACATGCAACTCCTGGAACAATTCCATCAGTGTTGCCTCTGAAAAATCCTGCAAATCTCTTGGGAACACAAGTGGACAAATGTCAGCGTGCTGGAAGAAGCAAAGACCACCAGCACTGAAGTGATGGTCCTCCACCATCAACTCCGCTGGACCGGCCACGTTGTCCGGATGAACAACCACTGTCTCCCAAAGCAGTTGCTCTACTCCGAACTCAAGAATGGAAAATGGAATGTTGGTGGGCAGGAAAAGAAATTTAAAGACGGGCTCAAAGCCAACCTTAAAATCTCTGGCGTAGACACTGAGAACTGGGAAGCCCTGGCCTGTGAGCGCTCCAGCTGGAGGTCAGCTGTGACCAGCAGTGCTGTAGAATTTGAAGAGGCATGAATGGAGGGCGAAAGAGAGAAACGTGCCAAGAGGAAGGCGCGTCAAACCGACTGGGACCACATTCCACCTGAAAACCAATGCCCTCACTGCGGGAGATGATGCTGATCAAGAATAGGGCTCCAAAGTCACCTACGGACCCACCCTGGAGGATTATCCTACTCGGACAATGAGGGATCGCCTAAGTAAGTACATGATGGAAGGAGTGGGCAATATGTTGTTTCACTTGGGACAGTTGTGTTCCTTTTAGTCTGGAAAACCCAATCCAAGGAGTCAGAGTTTCTGGAAATGGCAATGCCCCAGCATTATCATCTCAGGCATTGCATCTTTATTTTTGGTGGGATTTTTTAAATACAATTAAGAGTGTATATGTATAGTTTGATTGTTTCAAATAGTTGTGTCTGGTTGACATTTCCCCCACATATCAGTAGGGGGAAAGGTGCTCTAAATCTTCAGTTATTACATAACCCACTGAGTTATATTTTCTGATGGTGTTCATTACACCACATTTTGAGGTGGTCCTTTAGCTTTCCATTACAAATGAAACAGTTTCCAAACATGGCTCTTCTAAATGTTGGATTTAAATTCCCATTAAACTCAAATTGGCATGGCCAATTTTTGGGATTTGGAGTCCAACATCTGGAGGAAACAATTCTGGATAAAGAATCTCAGGAAACCGGGCTGGGAAAAATCTCTGTCCAAGGCACCAGGAAAGTCAATAGGCTGGTGATGTCATTTGGTTTAGGAAGAATCAAAATGGTTATATTTTAATTCCACAAACTTTATGGGATTCTCGTTGCCTTCTCCTGCAAATACTTGAAATGTGTAATGAGGCACTGATAGATTTATTGTTGAATGATGTTTGTGGAGTTGTGTTTCGAGATATGTAGTATCTTTTATATGTTGTACACCGCCGCGAGTCGCCCTAGGGCTGAGAGCGGCGGTCAATAAATGAAGCAAATAAATAAATAAATAAATTTTCCTGGCTCTTCTCTTCCTCAAATTAATGACCTCTTCACACGTACCGCAGAATCACCACAGATCATGGCAATTCCAGGAGTGTAAATCCGGCGGTGTGGGTAACCCCTTGCCCCACGCCCCGCATCGGCCGACTCACCCATGTTCTCATCTCACAGAGGGAAGCATCTGCCGCTCAGCTTCCCCCACTGATCCATGGCAACACAGAAAGCCTCCCATGCTGCTGCTGTGGCAACATGCATCGGTTTGCCTTTTCCTTTAAGATGGAGCCCCACAATACATTGTATAATGGGAACCAACGGGTTCCATTTGAAAAGAGAAGGCACTGGTGCATGCTGCTGATTTCTCCCCCATGTGATGAAGTCGTAAGTCAAATTGTCTATTCCCTAGTTCTGAAGAAGGGGGTCTATTTGCATCACATTCTTTTATCTTAAAATGTTATTTACTCAAGTGGTATACAGACCAAAGTATTATTGAAAATGTAATGACACTGAACAGGCTTATGGGGCAGGAGAGCAAAATGTTCCCCATAACAGAACAACTGAGTCAAACATCACTTGGGTCTCTCACTAAACAAGGATTCCATATAGAGATAAACAGTTTCATTAAGTACCCAGACTATACGTCTCTTTACAGTGTGCACAAGTCCCAATAGTAGAACCATGATTCACGCAAATCATTGCTTTCCCGATTCCATTCCAAGAGTCTGCAGAATGCGAGTCTTCCAGAACGAAACGATCCACTACCGTTCCCGATAGTTTGCCTTTTTCTTTAAGAAGAGGTGGTTGTTTCTACAGAAAGGTCTACTCCCTCTTTGTTCAGCTCAAAGGAAAAAGGAACGTATGTGACTGGTTTGGGTTTGCATCAAGGGACAGCATTATAGAAAGAAAGAAAGGATGAAAGAAAAAGCCCACATTGAAATTTTTAAAAACCTACCTCAGCTAAAATGTTTCCATTGTCACACGTTACACTACACGTACTACAAAAGTGCTGGGATATGAGCTGCTGATTTCAATTTCTTGTATATGCGTGTGTGAGACACTGAGAATCTGAATTAAACAAATTTTCAAAAGAGCTTATAAAAACCAGCTAGAAATGTATAGTTCAGCAGTGTTAGGTTATTTCACTATTTCAGTATCTCTGTTTGCAACCTCTTGCTGTGATTTTATCTTGAGGTATGCAAGATTGTTTTTCAGCCCTCCCCCTCGTCATATATAAAAGATCTGAATTTTGTGTCATTTTTTAATTAAAGAGACAGCCAATCTCTTCAGACGGGCGTGGTTCTCCTGTTGACCATGTTGATATGAAGTCCTTCCTTGAATTCCTTTTGAAGGAAATTGTGGACTTGAAGAAAACCAGCATCTTGTTCCATATTGTAACTTGGAGCAGTGGTAACTTTTAAGGGTTCCCTGGAGAGCGTGTACATGGAGAATTCATTCATGGGGATGGAGCCGGCCATTTTCAGGCCCAGTGGAGAAACATCCCTGGATGGAGAAGGCTCCGTGGACCGAGAACTTGATCTGGACCTCCTCCTCCTATACCTATAGCTCGGCATTCTGGCATATGGAGAAGAAGAAGAAGTCTTGAGGAATTCCCTCTTGGTTTTAAACCGCAGTTCCTTGTTTTTTTCAATATAAATGTTCACAGCTAGAACTCCAACTGTTTCTGCCACAATGAAAGACAACGCTCCAAAATAAAAAGACCAGCCATAATTGTATTGGTTCTTTTTGTCCTCGTCCCGTTTGTCACTAGGATCACCTGCGTTGCTGGATATGTAGACGATTATCCCAATTATGTTACTTAAACCTGGAAAGTAAGGGATAAAAATAGTCCAGTTAGGGGAATCATTTCAATGAACAATAATCATCACTCTCAAGTTTGGAGCAGATATACTTTACCCTCAAGTGACATGGAATGACCATTTGTGGTAATTCAGGTATTATACCTAAGAAACCTGGGAAAGAGCAAACTTGATCCTTCACTCCAACAATAAACTCAACTGCCAATACCAACTAAAAAAATCAATTGTTTCTCAAAGGGTATGTGTGATTTCCACCAAATCAATGCTTTTGTTCTAGCTGGGACAAAGAACTGGAGACCCTTCTACACAGGCCCTAAAATGTGGAAGAAACCAGGATAAAAGGATTTTTTTTTTGTTGTGTCAGGAGCGACTTGAGAAACTGCAAGCCGCTTCCTGGTGTGAGAGAATTGGCTCTCTGCATCTGCAAGGACGTTGCCCAGGGGACGTCCGGATGTTTTGATGTTTTTATCATCCTTGTAGGAGGCTTCTCTCATGTCCCCGCATGAGGAGCTGGAGCTGATAGAGGGAGCTCATCTGCCTCTCCCCGGATTCGAACTTCTGACCTGGCGGTCTTTAGTCCTGCCGGCACAGGGGTTCAACCCACTGCGCCACTGGGGGCTCCAGGATAAAAGGATGTGTGTGTGGCTAAATGATGGTTAAGGAAAATGCAAGCTGATTCGGATTAACAGCTGAAAAACATGTGTTAAAAAAATTAGCACATTTGAATGATTGTATGTCCCTACAGTTAAGGAGAACACTGGACTCCATTCCTATATGCTGGTTTGGATTGCTCTAATGCATGTCTGCATTTTAAAATCCTGAAACAGCCGATCAAGGTGGTAAACAAATGGAACCATGGCCACACAGGTGGCTAAATGGAATCACAATTGGAAAGCAATTCCCATGAAAACTCTCCAAAATCATTCCTTTGTTTTGATGTTTATGAAATTAAACAGAGCTTGAATTTACAGTAAGGTACAGAGAGATAATAAGAAATCTGCTTGTGTGTACATTTAAATATCAGCATTAGCGCCTATAAGGTCCAGGGAACCTCAGAGAGTAAATTTTAAAAAATTAAGTAAACTCCCAGCGTATGTCCCCCGGCTATCTTGTGGATGTCTAAAATATGTTACAAACAAAGATGTCAGGATGGTGGGGGACCATTTACTGAGGGCAGGTCTGTGTTTGGACTTGCTATTAGGTCCTGCAATTTTTTGCTCCACTTCTCTGACCCGGATTATGATTCAAATTTAATAGAAAAAGACTAGGAAAAGGTCAATAGCACTCTCAGCTTGTAGCTTCCATGTTGATCGATAATGGGTTTGTTCCACTTTTTAGTCCAAACTTTAAGTGAAATGTCCAGTACATTTTCTCATATTGTACAGCCCCTCTAAAGTTTAAAATAAAACCCAGAGTGGATTTACCATGTCAACGACACAGAAGCCAGCACCCACTACTGGTTAACACTCAAATTATGTTAATGTCGTAAATTTCTCTGGGGAGAGTATTACAGATTCCGATACATAATACTCTGATCCTTGATTTAAATTTTTCTGTAAGGAAAATGGTTTAAAGAATGTTGCTGTAGAGTGTATCAGTGCAGGCAAAGTGGTAAACAATTCCCTCTGCCTAAATCCTCTACCTGCTGTCCCAAACCTTTTTTTATGCCTTCTAAAACTTTCCTGAGAACAAAGTGTTGCTGGCTCTGAGGTGCACCGTGGTGCCAATACAAAAGAAGCTTCCTGGCAGAAATCCTCAATGGCTTTTTTTGTTTATGTATGGAGCATTGGCTGCATCCTGTTCACTCATGCCTTCTGTAAGAGGATGATGAAGACAGCCTAGGGGAAGACCAGCAAGAAATTTGGACCCTAAGAGGAAGATGCAGAACACTAGCTTTCCAAATTAAAAAGCAGAAAATGCAAAGCAAAGAAAAAAAAATGGGAGGCAGTACTGGTGGATCAAGCGAGTCAAATCCATAACAATATATAAGATTGTCTTCTAAACAGCGAGCCATCTGCTCCGTTTGAAAAGTGTGCTGAGGTAAATCACAGAGGGGAAAGCCAAGCCCAGACGCACAGGCACCTTGTTGGGGAATGACAAGGAGTAACACTTTCCCCCTTTTGTGTGTGTATCAGTAAATGCTGCTGAGGAGCTAGGAGTTACGTAATTATCCAGGGAGATTTCTGAAGCCCCTGGCACTGAAGGCGAAGCTCGTACACCCACGCGATGTTTGTAAGCAGCCCTGTGCTCTGGAAAGAAAAATCATCCACTAATATATTCCTAGAATAATAAGCACCTTGGTATCTAGGGTCACTTCTAGCATGTGTGGTGCATGTTTTATTGTCAGGCTGTCTGCAAAATGGAACTGTCGTGGTCTCCTTGGTTTTTTTTGTCGTGTCAGGAGCGACTTGAGAGACTGCAAGTCGCTTCTGGTGTGAGAGAATTGGTCATCTGCAAGGATGTTGCCCAGGGGATGCCCGGATGATTTGATGTTTTTATCATCCTTGTGGGAGGCTTCTCTCACGTCCCCACATGAGGAGCTGGAGTTGATAGATGGAGCTCATCTGCCTCTCCCCGGATTCAAATCTGCAACCTGTCGGTCTTCAGTCCTGCTGGCACAGGGGTTTAACCCACTGTGCCACCGGGGGCTCTGGTGTAACAAATACTTAGTGCTTCGAGGCTTGAATTCAAATCTCCTGGCATCTGGGGAATTTTCCTCCTCATCCCCACATAGAATCATAGACTCATAGAGTTGGAAGAGACCCCATGGGCCATCCAGTCCAACCCCCTGCCAAGAAGCAGGGATATTGCATTCAAAGCACCCCTGACAGATGGCCATCCAGCCTCTGTTTAAAAGTTTCCAAAGAAGGAGCCTCCACCACACTCCGGGGCAGAGAGTTCCACTGCTGAACAGCTCTCACAGTCAGGAAGTTATTCCTAATGTTCAGATGGAATCTTCTTTCTTGTAGTTTGAAGCCATTGTTCCGTGTCCTAGTCTCCAAGGAAGCAGAAAACAAGCTTGCTCCCTCATTCCTGTGACTTCCTCTCACATATTTATACATGGCTCTCATGTCTCCTCTCAGCCTTCTCTTCTTCAGGCTAAACATGCCCAGCTCTTTAATCCGCTCTTCATAGGGCTTGTTCTCCAGGCCCTTGATCATTTTAGTTCGCCTCCTCTGGACACATTCCAACTTGTCAATATCTCTCTTCAATTGTGGTGCCCAGAATTGTACACAATATTCCAGGTGTGGTCTAACCAAGGCAGAATAGAAGGGTAGCATTACTTCCCTAGATCTAGACACTGCTCCCATTGATGCAGCCAAAATCCCATTGGCTTTTTTGCCACTACAATACATTGTTGGCTCATGTTTAACTTGTTGTCCACGAGGACTCCAGGGCCTTTTTCACATGTACTGCTCGCGAGCCAGGCGTCCCCCATTCTGTATCTTTGCATTTCATTTTTTCTGCCTAAGTGGAGTGTCTTGCATTTGTCACTGTTGAACTTTCAGAAGAGGGACGGTGGCAGACAAGTCATTCACATATTATATGTATTAATTATACTTTTGCTCTTCACTGAGTTCTTTTCTCCCAACTGGGTAGGCACCTATACTGTAGAATGGACACCGTTATGACATTACTTTAACAGCTATAGTTGGATTTTATAGAATCATGGGAGCTGTAGTTTTACAAAGTCTTGAGCCTTCTCCATCAAAGAATGCTAGGGCTCACCAAATTACAAATGCCAGATTCCATAGCTTTGAGACATAGTAATTAAAATGGTGATAAACTGCCTGAATTCCACAGTTTAGATGCCCTCAAATATATTTAAGCTCCTCACTTTTGAGAGTCAGAGTATTAAAAGTGTGCGTGTGAGAGAGTATGTGAGTGTGAGGTTGGCCCTCAAGCAACTATCTCAACCTGGTTTTCTCTCTCTATTGGTGGGGATGAGAGACAGGGCCTTCTCAGTGATTGCCCCCTGGTTATGGAACTCCCTTCCTGGCAATATTAGATTAGCCCCCTCCCTCCTGTGCTTTAGAAGGATGGTGAAGACCTGGCTGTGGGACTAAGCCTTTGGGGAAGTGCAGTGAGGCAATAATATAATGGTGTCATGAGATAGTTTTTAAGAAACTGATTTTAAAGTGGATATAAGTGATTTTAATGTTTGCATATATTTATGGTTTTATGTCCCAGCATTGAATGTTTGCTGTATATATATTGTTCTCTGCCTTGAGTGCCCAGCAGGGTGAGAAGGGCAGAATATAAATGTTTTAGATAGATAGATAGATAGATAGATAGATAGATAGATAGATAGATACAACAAGTTCATGCTGGCTGGGAATTATGGGAGCTATAACCTATGACAACTGGATGGTATGAGGTTGGAAAAGACTGTTATCAAATATTATGCAATAGCAATCAAGATACCAAGATATCAAGATGGGCATACCAAATCACCTTATCTCTCTCCTGAGGAATCTGTATAAGGACCAGTAGAGACAGTAAGAACTGACCATGGAACAACAGACTGGTTCAAGATTGGAAAAGGCGTACGGCAGGGTTGTATACTCTCACCCAACCTATTCAACTTGTATGCAGAACACATCGTGCAATGTGTGGGGCTTGAGGAATGCAAGGCTGGGGTGAAAACATTAACAACCTTAGATATGCAGATGACATCACTTTGATGGCTGAAAGCGAGGAGGAGCTGAGGAGCCTTCTAATCAAGGTGAAAGAAGAAAGCGAAAAAACTGGCTTGCAGTTAAACATAAAAAAACACCAAGATTATGGTAACAAGAATGATTGACAACTGGGAAATAGAGGGAGAAAACATGGAGGCAATGACAGATTTTGCATTTCTAGGTGCAAAGATTACTGCAGACGCAGACTGCAGCCAGGAAATCAGGAGACGCTTACTTCTTGGGAGGAGAGCAATGACAAATCTTGATAAAATAGTGTAGAGACATCACACTGGCAACAAAGATCCGCATGGTAAAAGCAATGGTATTCCCCGTAGTCACCTACGGATGTGAGAGCTGGACTATAGGGAAGGCTGAGGGAAGGAAGATAGATGCTTTTGAACTGTGGTGTTGGAGGAAAATTCTGAGAGTGCCTTGGACTGCGAGAAGATCCAACAAGTCCATACTTCAAGAAATAAAGCCTGACTGCTCACTGGAGGGAAGAATAGTAGAGGCCAAGATGAAGTACTTTGGCCACATCATGAGAAGAAAGGAAAGCTTAGAGAAGACAATTATGCTGGGGAAAGTGTAAAGGAAAAAGGAAGAGGGGCCGACCAAGGGCAAGATGGATGGATGGCATCCTTGAAGTGACTGGATTGACCTTGAAGGAGCTGGGGGTGGTGACGACCAACAGGGAGCTCTGGCGTGGACTGGTCCATGAAGTCACGAAGAGTCAGAAATGACTGAACAAATGAACAACAACAAATCAAGATAACTGTCCCCTATCCAGCTATCCCTTGCTTGTGAACAATGTGTGTAAGTGGATTGTGAAGCTCCTGGACATACAAGGTTTTCTCTATCACTTCAACACCAGGAATGTCTCCGAGCTGACATTCACAATGAATGAATGTGGATGTATCTTAATAAGGTGACCCTGCAGGAACACTGAATCACCAAAAGACATGCAACTAAGTTGCAAAACTGGTGAAGATGACTTTTTGTCTGAAGTGCTCCAAGCACATCACCATGTAGCACCAGTGCAGGTTTGACTTCTTGCCAGCATCTCCTCACACTTCACTCACAACTGAGTGAATATAGAAGTTTTGTGGGTGCATCCAATAGAGCCAGAGGCGAATGGCTCCAAAAGAGGCAAGGTATAAGTGTGACTAGGGCTTCTGATGTGGTCAATACATTCTGCAGAGCAAGGAGACACAAACAAAAACCTGGCCTACTAGAGTTAGGAAACTGTATGTCTTTGGCTTAATCTAGTTGCTAATCTGAGTGAGCGTATCCCCACTCAGTCAATTGCTAAATGGCAAGTCAACACTTATGAGATGATGCAATTAATTCAGGCTTCTTGTGTGTTTTCATCTGACAAAACTCCATTCATGCTTTTGGGGATTTTCCGTGGGTGAAGTGTTAGCACTCTGACAGGAAAGCTCATACAAAAATAATTTGGGGCCAGAACGTTCCTGAGGCTAAAATTATGCTCATAAAGCTACCAAAGGAGAGTGCATGAGTTAGTGAATGGCCACAGGCTTTGCCCTAGCTCTGAGGTATCAATCGTTAAAAAGCATGTGCCATTTGCTTGCAGAATTCAGAAACTTCACCCAGGGCTTACTAGAACTCAGACTCAAAATCAATTTTGCATTCAGTCTGTCATTCAAAATAGAGTAGTGGCTGGTGGCTTCCCTGTCACTCTAGTGAGGCTATTTTGGGTTTTAGCTGAACTTAAAAAGAGATATCCCAGTTAGGATATTGAGGATAGGACTTAGTAGCCTGGATAGCGCCTTTAAACCAGTAAAATCTGTAGTGACAAGGGGAAAGATTTAATAAAGAAGTATCTGGCATTCAGGACCAGACTTATGGATACTAGGGCTGGGCAACCACGGAAAAATTTGTTTCTAAACTCGATTCGTTTTTAGGGGGTTTTTGCGTTTCGATTTTTAAAAGAATTCCGAAATTTTCCTTAAAAAAATTTCGATATTTACGAAATTTTGTAAATTACGAATCAATTACGAACCGATTTCGAAACAATTACGAATCGATTCGTTAATGGCGGGCGCGATCGCGCAATACGCTAAAAAAACCTCCAAATGGGACGGGAAGCTTCCCTCTCCCTCTGTTGTTGACTGTTGGTGTGATAATTTTTTTTTCACTGAGAAAACAAACAGCAACCCTAAAACTTGCACCAGACATGCGGAAATAATAACGAAACGATTACGAATCGATTACGAATCGATTTCGAAACAATTACGAAACAATTACGAAACGAATTGAAAAAATTCTTTTCGTTTTTTAGTTGCTCCTGAATGGTTCAATATCACTTCGTTATCAAAAAAATAACGAATTAATAACGAATTACGAAATTAACGAACGAAATCGCCCAGCCCTAATGGATACGTATTTTGGTGTTACAAACCCACAGCAGATCTGTAATCATATAATCCCTGAATATTCATGATTGAAGGAGCGGAATGGCACCCCCATCCTCCTCTGCCAGCCCTCCATTTTGCCCCCAAAACTTACCAGAGGTGTCTGGATGCATGTGTAGACCCCCTCAAAGACAGCTTCTGATGTGTCCAAATGACACATCAGGAGGTGAGGAGATGGGGCTGGCTACATGGGAGGGTTAAATATCCCAGTTCCTCCCAGGATTTAGCCCTGTCTGCAAGGGCCCTGAGATTATGGGCGGTTCTAGACAGCAGGATAAACCGGGAACATGCAACTTCCTGGTTTCTAGTCCACCCCCTCACCTGAACGTGCGTGTTTCTGGGGTGGGTGTCCAGATGGATAGAAAATAAAACACATTTTAAAAGCCTTTTAAAAACCAAAATAACTCACCAGGTCTCAATTTTCTCTTCTTCGGCCCTCTTCTGGGTTGTATCAATGACGGGCCTAGAAAAGGGGGGAGGGGAGGGAGAGCGATTTTTCTCCTCATCCCCCTTTTCCAGGTGTGTCATTGGTATGACCCAGGAGAGGGTCGGAGAAGGGACAATGGAGGCCTGGTGAGTTATTTTGTTTTTTAAAAGGCTTTTAAAGGGGAGGGGATGGGGGCTGTTTTGGGTTTCTTGGACTTCAGCAGCCCAAAAATCCTGAGACAGTTGTGTGGATTGAGACGCATTTTCCGGGCCCAATCCACACAGCTCCCAAAACTGGAAAGACTGGTTCTTTTGAAAGACCTGTGTCTTTCCAGCAAAAAAATAATCTCAGGACAAAGGAGAGTTTTCCTCCCTTGTGCCGCATGCACTTGCTTTTCTCTGGGACGTCATCTGGATGCGCCTTTTGAAGAAGCAGGAGCTCTCACTTCTAAGGGCCTGTCTGGGAGGGCCCTATGATGATCAGAAGCAGGATTCCTTGTTGCTGCCTCACTGGCTGGGTGCTGTGGTTCAGCCAGAGGATGAGGATGAGGGGACTGATGGGCTTGCCAGTGTGGAAAATGAGGATCACAATTCTGACTGGGAACATGTGTCTGTCTGTGATCAGAGAGAAACGGCTTCAGAGTAGAGCGGGGATAGAGTTGTTGAGACAACAGAAGATGGGAAAACTTTTTCCCTAGTCGTTCCTTGGCAATGGGTGATAAGGAACTGGAGGAAAAGGATCTTGCCCCTGGGAACACAACTATAGTCAGTTGCAGTTTAAAGCTTGACCTCCGAGGGAGGAAGCCAGATTATGGAGACCACAGAGAATTCATGAGAAACAACAGAGTGAGAAATCCCTGAAACAACAAAGCAAATGCCAAAGGCATGACTTCATGGCTTTGTGTTCTTTAAGTTAAAGCATTGTTTACTCAAGGGGTTAGAGCAGGCAATATTCCTTTACCGTCAAGTTCCTGGGATAGCTCTCATGTTCATGAATCTTGTCTCTTGTATTTTTGCCGAAGTCAAGCCTTGGTTTTCATGTTTATGAATTCACACCTAATGTTTGGATTACTGTTCATGGATTTTTACTAGGGCTGGGCGGTTTCGTTTCGTTAATTCGTAATTCGTTAATAATTCGTTAATTTTTTCAATTACAAAACGATAACGAACCATTCTGGAGCAATTATTTAAAAAACGAATTTTCAAAAACGTTTTGTAAATGCTTCGTATTTCGATATTGTATTCGTTTCGTTATTGTTTTGAGGTCGTTTCGTTATTATTTCCGCATGTCTGGGCCAGTTTTATGGTTTAACTAGTGAAAAAAATATATAATATCACACCAACAGTCAACAACAGAGGGAGAGGGAAGCTTCAGAAGGTTTTGGAGGTTTTTTAGCGTATTTCGCGGTCGCGTCCGCCATTAACGAATCGATTCGTTATTGTTTCGGAAATCGATTCGTTAATTTTTTACCATTTACGAAATTTCGTAAATATCGAACTTTTTAAAAGGAAAATTTTGTAATTATTTTAAATATCGAAACAAAAAAACAAACCCAAATACAAATCGATTTTAGAAACAAATTTTTCCGTTGTTACCCAGGCCTAATTTTTACCTATGATTTGGATTACAGTTCATGGCTTTATGCCTATGTTTTGAATCCTGATTTCTTCATGTATCTTGTCTTTTTGGAACTCTTATGGGTGGACTATTGCCTAGTAATAGCCTTTTCTTCTATTGCTTTTTTGGACATTGCTTTTGATACTTTTTTGCTTTTTTATATTTGCTTTTTCAATTAACTATTTAGTTAGAAATCCTGGAGTCTTGTGTGATGCATTGTGTGGCGCAGAGGTGCTTCAAGGCCAGAATGCAACAAAGGGGATGGAGGTGTAATTCATCCACATCCCAATCCTCAGGAGAATGAACCAACTTTTATGCTTGTAACTGATGCCAGATAAAGTAGGTTGGGGGAAGGGGAGAATCAGGTTAGGAGACACAACCACACAATTAAAGTAGTCATATAACTGAAAAGTACATTGTTTATACTTGGACATCATGACAAACCAAGATTTATCATGATTGGAACAACCCATAGTGAACTTTAGGTGTGTGCACTCTTTCTTTCTGGCATAGCTGGAAGGAGGAAATCAGAAGCTTTCCTTCCATTTGCATTTAATGACATTTATAAATAAACAGCAGCTCCACATGCAGACATTTATAAATAAATGTCTGCACCAGAACTTGGAAATGTCTTTTTTGGATCAACAAATCGCAGATTCTTCCAGTGTGCATGATCGCTTGGAATTAGAATCCAAGAAGTAATTATACCAAGCTCTGATCTAAATCTGGAACCATCATTATTTTCGCTATAATTTATTGATTACTTTCTGTGAAAAGGCTGTTTTTGCACAAAAACAGCCATGTGTGTACTTTGTGCAGAATAAGTCCTGAACTGCAGAGATTATTGTCAGCCCCGGATTTGTCTAGTCAGAGTTCAAAACAACAACAGGTTTTTGATCAATTCACCAATATTTTAAAATATTCTGTCTACCAATGACTTACTTTTTAATGCAAAAACTGACCAAGGTGTCCATTTATAGACTGGAAGATACCAAGGAAAGCAGCAGAAAAGTGTCTGGCTATTTTCCTCTTTTTACCCTGTGTCCATCATCCTCGGGGAACGCTGGGAAATCCTTGGAAGGCCACTGAGGTGACTCTATTGTAGTGTTTAAACCAGATGGACTCCATCAATGTTCTATAACCCGACCACAGTCTCTATTGTGGAGTCTTACATGCCTTTCCTTATCCACTTACCCACATTCCAAAAAATATCTGCACCCCAGAAGTGTTTATGGGTTTCTCTAGGTTTACCAGTATGATTCTATGGTATGCTTCTGACCCAAGTATAGTCAAAATATAGGTCCACAGTTTTGGGTATCCACATGTATGTTATCTTGGGACATATCCCTGTGTGTATGTGGGTTATAATGCACTACAAGTGTAAAAGGTTATGTTAGCTGTTATGTCAAAAGATAGTAGCCCAATGTGATTGAGCATGGGGTATGCCACCTTGAACTTCTCGATTTTTTAAAAAATTTTTTTGCGTGTCAGGAGTGGCTTGAGAAACTGGAAGTCATTTCTGGTGTGAGAGAATTGGCCGTCAGCAAGGACGTTGCCCAGGGGACGCCTGGATGTTTTGATGTTTTACCATCCTTGTGGGAGGCTTCTCTCACGTCCCCGCATGAGGAACTGGAGCTGATAGAGGGAGCTCATCCGCACTCTCCCCAGATTTGAACCTGAGACCTATTGGTCTTCAGTCCTGCTGGCACAAAAGTTTAACCCACTGCGCCACCGGGGGCTCAAGCTTCTTGATAAAATACATTATTAGACAGAACTCTTTCCCTTCACAATCAGAATGCCGTATGAGGAAAGAGCTGAGATCCAGTAAAAGTTATGGATCAATTATTTCCTTTCCTCTACTCTTTCTTCCACAGACCCCAGTGCCACAAAACCAGACTGGAGTGTTGATGGTATTAGAGAGAAGTACCACTGCATCTACTTCCTTTACTGCTGACAGAATTCCTATAATAATCCATTATTTGCTGGTACTATTACTGGATCATCAGCTGCCCTCCCTCCACCCATGAATAGCAGTTTGAAAATTAATGATGAAAAGGAGGATTGCATGAGATCACTCACCTGCTGCAACAAAAAGGATCCCAGCGCTGAGGATGATGTTGTTCTTGCTGCTGTAAATCCTGCCCGCTCCAATGCAGAGCCCTCCAAGTAAGAGTAATATTGTGCTTAGGATAGGAAATACACTGGAGGCACGGACAATGCCTGGGAGAGAGAAAGAGAGGGAAAGCTAGAAAAAGGCCTGGGCAACCTTACAATTAGTTCTCTAAACCTTTTATTAAATGTAATTTTCTGGCCATTACAAAGCCTATTGTCACCATTCTAACAATGTATTGTTAGGTTGTTGTAGGTTTTTCCGGGCTATATGGCCATGTTCTGGAGGCAATTCTTCTCCTGACGTTTCGCCTGCATCTATGGCAAGCATCCTCAGAGGTAGTGAGGTCTGTTGGAAGTAGGAAAAATGGGTTTATATATCTGTGGAATGACCAGGGTGAGACAAAGGACTTTTGTCTGCTGGGGCTAGGTGTGAATGTTTCAGCTGATCACCTTGATTTGCATTCAATGGCTTGGAAGCGCCTGGGGGAATCTTTTGTTGAGAGTGATTTTATGTGCCTGTTTGTTTCCCCTCTGTTGTTTTGCTGTTGTAATTTTTGAGTTTTTTTAAATACTGGTAGCCAGATTTTGTTCATTTTCATGGTTTCTTCCTTTCTGTTGAAGTTGTCCACATGCTTGTGGATTTCAATGGCTTCTCTGTGTAGTCTGACATGGTGGTTGTGAGAGTGGTCCAGCACTTCTGTGTTCTCAAATAATATGCTGTGTCCAGGTTGGTTCATCAGGTGCTCTGCTATGGCTGATTTCTCTGGTTGGAGTAGTTTGCAGTGCCTTTCATGTTCCTTGATGCGTGTCTGGGCACTGCGTTTGGTGGTCCCTATGTAGACTTGTCCACAGCTGCATGGTACACGGTAGACTCCTGCAGAGGTGAGAGGATCCCTCTTGTCCTTTGCTGAACGTAGCATTTGTTGGATTTTCTTGGTGGGTCTGTAAGTGGTTTGTATGTTGTGTTTCCTCATCAGTTTCCCTATGCGGTCAGTGGTTCCCTTGATGTATGGCAAGAACACTTTTCCTCTGGGTGGATCTTCATCTTTACTCTCGTGGCTTGTTCTCGGTTTTGCAGCTCTTCTGATGTCTGAGGTGGAGTATCCATTGGCCTGTAGAGCCCAGTTTAGGTGGTTCAGTTCAGAAAAAATTGCCTCCAGAACATGGCCATATAGCCCGGAACAACCTACAACAACCCAGTGATTCCGGCCATGAAAGCCTTCGATAATACAATGTATTGTTAATTATGCTTTTATGTTTAATTGTGGTTTTAATTTTGTCATTTGTTATGTAATGGCTTCGGAATGGGGCCTATTGTAAGCTGTCCTGAGTCCCCCCTTCGGGGGTTGAGAAGGATGAGATAGAAATGCGAGAAATAAATAAATAAATATACAAGGTGACAATTTATTTGTTGTGACTTAACACTGAGCCCCTCACGTACATTACTAGGACAGCTTAGAATAAAATATTTAAAACACCATAACAACAAATGCATTGAAATGAGCATCAACAGCAAAGTTATGAAATCCGCACAAAAAATAATACTTGTATTTGGAGAAATGCTTGGAGCAGAGAACCCCCAAGTAACGAGTGTAACAAAAAATTAAAATGAGGCACAAAAGCAATATGGCATCCATTTGCTTTGCGTATGTGTTTCACAATTTCTGCCTGGAAATGTGGGGTTATTAGCATAATCAGCTTTCCAAAGCCACTGTGTGTGGAAACATATTCTGACAAGCTACCAGCTGAAGAGGTTATGAAGAATAACCCACAAATTAATGCAGGGAAAAGCAATGAAAAATGTATGAGATGGCGACTGGCTGTGTAATGCCACACAAGCAGCATTACAAGCAGCCCCCTGATATATGCAAATGTGGATAATTAAGCCCAATACCTCTATGACAGGGATCCTGGAATCTGCCCCACCCCACTTACTCATCTCTTAGACATGTGGAACATTCACCCTGTCTTTTAAGAAGAAAGATGTTTACAAGGCAGTTATAAGGAGCATTTGATTCCACCTCCACCCCCTTTGTGAGCAGCACTTAAGAATCTTTTGTCCCTCATTCGCTTGCGGAATTGGATGACTGATACCGAATCCTGTTGTTCTCGCCCACAGAATTCAACCCAGCCTTCACGTCTTTCTTTCTATACACCAGCTCCCCCTCCCTCCTCGGTGAATTCAACAATGGAGTTGTGGGGGCACAAGGGAGGAAGCAACAGAAAGGGCATGGGGAAGCCAACAAGAATGGAGGCGGTCGAAGGAGACCAAGACCATGGGTACAGCCAAAGATAAGAACAAGAAAGGACCATTGATGCCGGAAAGCCCAGAAGAGGGCAACACACCAGCCTTTGAAGAAAGAGATCACACAAAAACTAAAGCCTAGAAAATTGACAATAGCACAAGAGATCAATGGTCTGATCTTCACTTGCTTGTTCTTGGTTTCTTTTTGGCGGATTTTAATTGGCACCGTTTTCTTTGCTACCCTAAAGGATATATTGCAATCGCTCCATAAAGGCTTAATGTTTCTCAACAGAATTGCTCCAGTCCAGGGCTCGTGAGAAGGCTCCTACAAGCTAAAAAAGATTTACAGGTTAAATAAACTGTGTAACAAGGCCAAGGGGTGTTTTCAAATGGCCAATATTACCATAGACCAGTGGTTCTCAACCTTCCTAATGCTGTAACCCTTTAGCACAGGTCCTCATGTTATGGTGACCCCCAACCATAACGTTATTTTCGTTGCTACTTCATAACTGTAATTTTGATACTGTTATGAATTGTAATGTAAATATCTGATATGCAGGATGTATTTTCAGTCACTGGACCAAATTTGGCACAAATACCCAATACGCCCAAAATTTGAATACTGGTGGGGTTGGGGGTGATTGATTTTGTCATTTGGTAATGCTGGAGTTGCTGGGATTTATAGTTCACCTTAAATCAAAGAGCCTTTTGAACTCCATCAATTTTTTTTGACGTGTCAGGAGTGACTTGAGAAACTGCAAGTTGCTTCTGGTGTTAGAGAATTGGCCATCTGCAAGGATGTTGCCCAGGGGACGCCCGGATGATTTTGATGTTTTTATCATCCTTGTGGGAGGCTTCTCTCATGTTCCCACATGAGGAGCTAGAGCTGATAGAGGGAGCTCATCCGCCTCTCCCCGGATTCAAACCTGCGACCTGTCGGTCTTTAGTCCTTCCGGCACAGGGGTTTAACCCACTGAGCCACCGGGGGCTCCAACTCCATCAATGATGGAATTGAATCAAACATGGCACACAGAACTCCCATGACCAAGAGAAAATATTGAGAAGGTCTGGTGGACATTGACCTTGAGTTTTTGGAGTCGTAGTTCACCTATATCCAGACTGTGGACTCATGTAATGATGGATCTGGATCAAACTTGGCACAAATACTCAGTATGCCCAAATGTGAACACTGGTAGAGTTTGGAGAAAATAGACCTTGCCATTTGGGAGTTGTAGTTGTTGGGATTTATAGTTCACCCACAATGAAATAGCATTCTGAACCCCACCAATGATAGAATTGGACCAAACTTTCCACACAGAACCCCCATGACCAACAGAAAATACTATGTTTTCTGATGGTCTTTGGCAACCCCTCTGACACCCCCTCGCGACCCCCCTAGGTTGAGAAACACTGCCAAAAACTAACTTGACAAAGAGACTATTTTATGCCTTCTCTATTCTCTTATGGTACCAAACCAAGGGTCCACCACCTTGTCTCAATAACTTATCAAGACTTCTCTTTACTGGATATGAGTTCACCTGCTTATATATGCTGGTAAGCAAAACCAATCATCCATGTTTGCCTTTGAACTAGTATTCATTACTATAATCAAGACTATACTTGTCACTCCATCAACATATAGCACGTTTTGCATTTCTATTTACATTTCAAACACCCCTTTCTCTCCATTTTAATAATCTCAGTAAGTTTAAAAGGCTCTATCAGATCCTTTCTCCCCTTCACTTCAAAACTGTTTCAGTAGGAATATGATCATAGAGAGTAAGACCAGCGGTTTGGGAAATCTAGTGAATCTGCACGGGCAGTGAATCCACGTTGGATCTTATTGCTTTTCCCTCCACAACTGTCCTGGTTTTGCATGAGAGCTCTGAAATTTGCCAAACCTTTGATGGCCCTCGGTCTATCACAATTACCAGGAGGCTGAATTACTTGGGGCAACTGCAAAAGCAGCAGCATAAAGCCACTAGTGCAGTGTTTCTCAACCTGAGGGTTGGGGCCCCTAAGGGGGTCACAAGGGGGGTTTCAGAGGGGTCTCCAAAGACCTTCCGAAAACATATATTTCTGATGGTCCAGGAACCCCTTTGGCAGAGAACGATGAAGATCTCTCCACCTGTCTTTCTCTTACTTTTTGGAAATGAACGGCCAATCCTCCCACCAAAAGCCCTCCTTCCATTATCTGGGTGTAGCTGAACTACAACTCCAAAACTCAAGGTCAAGGAACGAAAAAGGACTGTGAGAACGGGATCTGACTCTAATTGAGGCGTTGATGACTATATGTGTGTCGTTTGTGTACGTGTGTCTTATATATTGTCAGTGTTGTTTATTTTTACTGTAAACCGCATTGAGTCGCCGCTTCAGGCTGATAAATGCGGTATACAAATGGAGTAAATAAAATAATAAATAAATAAATAATGCCCACCAAACCCTTCCAGTATTTTCTGTGGGTCATGGGAGTTCTGAGTGCCAAGTCTGGTTCAATTCCATCGTTGGTGGAGTTCTGAATTCACTTCGATTGTAAGTGAACAATAAATCCCAGCAACTACAACTCCCAAATGTCAAGGTCTATTTCCCCCAAACTCCACCGGTGTTCACATTTCGGCATATTGAGTATTCATGCCAAGTTTGGTTCAGATCCATCTTTATTTGAGTCCACAGTGCTCCCTGGATGTAGGTGAACTACAACTCTAAAACTCAAGGTCAATGCTCACCAAACTCTTCCAGTATTTTCTGTTGGTCATGGGAGTTCTGTGTGCCAAGTTTGGTTCAATTCAATCATTGGTGGAGTTCAGAATGCTTTTTATTTATTTATTTATTTATTTATTATTTATTTATTTATTTATTTATTTATTTATTTACTTCACTTGTATACCGCTCTTCTCAGCCCTTAGGCGACTCAGAGTGGTTAACAACAATTCCAATATAAACAGTAGAAAATCATTGATCATTTAAAAACAAAGTGATTAAACATCAAACATCAATACACCAATACATCAATTTAACAAATCCATCACGTCTCATCAATAAAATCAGAATCCAGTCTCTATATCCATTTTCCGTGTTCCAATAATCAATTGCACTGCCTAGTTGAATGCCTGTCCAAACAGCCAGGTCTTCACTCTCCTCCGGAATGCCAGTAGGGAGGGGGCCGATCTAATGTCCGTAGGAAGGGCGTTCCACAGCCGAGGGGCCACCACTGAGAAGGCCCTGTCTCTCGTCCCCGCCAGGCATGCTTGTGAAGCTGGTGGGATCGAGAGCAGGGCCTCCCCAGACGATCTTAGTGTCCTAACTGGTTCATAGGAGGAGATGCGTTCGGACAGGTAAGTCGGGCCAGAATCGTTTAGGGCTTTAAAGGCTAAAGCCAGCACTTTGAATTGTGCGCGGTAGCAAATTGGCAGCCATTGGAGCTGGCGCAACAGAGGAGTTGTATGCTCCCTGAGTGCCGCTCCTGTTAGCATCCTGGCTGCTGATCGTTGGATCATTTGAAGCTTCCGAGCAGTCTTCAGAGGCAACCCCACATAGAGAGCGTTGCAGTAGTCTATACGGGATGTGACCAGAGGCGGCCCTAGGTAATTTTCAACGGTAAGCACACAGTATTTTGGCGCCCCCCCCCCAAACCAATCATTGATATATATTTTCTGTTCGTCGTGGGAGTTCTGTGTGACATATTTGGTTCAATTCCATCATTGGTGGAGCTCAGAATGCTCTTYGATTGTAGGTGAACTATACATCCCAGTAACTACACTTGCCGCACTTGCTCCCTTGCCTGGCCCGCTWTGGGTCCGGAGSYGKGYCTGAMGMCCSYRGBRTGYGMHCCAAAAGTCMCCTCTTCKCCTGACTTTCTCCYCAGCCATTGGGACCAAGAGAGAGAGAGAGAGAGAGAGGTGGAGATGCCCACCTTTCCTGAAGGTAGGCACAAAAACAAAGGAGGGAGYGGAGGAGGGAGATACCTCCAGCCGGATGGGCTCTCTCTCTCTCTCTCTCTYGGTCCCAATGGCTGAAGAGAAAGTCAGGAGAYGAGGCAACTTTTGGTGCGCACACTGGGGTCTTCAGACACGCCTCCGGACTCGAAGAGGGCTAGGTGCGGCGGCTCCGCCCCTTGGCCCAYCCACGGATTGGGGAGAGGAGGCAGGTGGAGCGCCGGGGGATCAGGAAAGGGAGCTGGTCATGGGGAATGGATCGAACGCAGAGAACGATTGAGCACCGGCTCTGCTCGCGCAGGAACGAAAGGGGCTAGGCGGGGCTCAAGGGCCTGGCCCCTTTGGGAAGAGGATCACCCAGCAGTGAGGCAAGAAAGCCAAGGCTCCCCCCGGACTGCTAGGGCTGTTGTGAGCTGAGGGGGCGCTCCTCAAGTGGTGGTCGAGGGGCATTTACAGAGGCGCCTCTGCGCCCCTGGCAAAAAAAAGTGTTCTGCAGCCGCTTACTTCGCGTAATGGACGAGCCGCCCCTGGATGTGACCAGAGTGTGATTTTTGATTGTAGGTGAACTATAGATCCCAGCAACTACAACTCCCAAATGACAAAATCAATCCCCCCCCCCCAACCCCACCAATATTCAAATTTGGGCGTATCAGGAATTTGTGCCACATTTGTTCCAGTGAATGAAAAGACATCCTGCATATCAGGTATTTACATTATGATTCATAACAGTTATGAAATAGCAACAATAATAATGTTATGGTTGGGGGTCACCACAAGGTGAGGAACCATATTAAGGGGTCGCAACATCAGGAAGGTTGAGTACCACTGCACTAGTGGATTTGTCACTGCTAGAGCAGCAAAGCTACTAGCTATCCATGCACTGGCCCATTTGGCTCAGTATTGACAGTGGCTCCCTTAGGTCTCAGATGCGAGTTTTTCCTCTCTCTATCATAGAGAGCTTGGACCTTTTGGCATGCAAAGAGAATGCCTCCATGCTTTACTGCTGAGAGATATCCAGGCCATATTGTTTCATCCAAGTAGAGCACTATTCCCTTTACCTCTCATGTTTGCATTAAAGCCATGTATAAAAGTCTTTTCTACCGATAGTGCCTGAAGTCTACCAAAAATAGAGAAGACCCACAACTGACCTGAATTTGGGCCAATACCGGCTGTGTGAAAAGCTTCAATGAAAGCAAACATTGTGGCTAGAAAGATGAATACTCTGAAGTAGATCTCAGATCTGAGGAGGAATTTATCTCAAGGATGAATGAACGTGTTTCAAGAAGAGAAAGAGACCAAAATCCTGTATTGCAAGAATTCTGTACCCTGTAGGCATCACAGAGATGGCATGTGTGTAATCACATTACAAAGTGTTTGAAAGCCTTCCTGGCTCTACAGTACAATCCTGTTCACCTTTGCTTACACGTAAAGCCTACTGTGATCAATTTTACAAATTCTAAGGAAAGTGCTTACAAGAAATCAGGCTTAAGTCTGCCATCCAGGTTTCCCCCATCGTTGCCTATACAACACTGGAAGCCTCCCGTATTGCCGTGGTGGTGGCTTACAATGCTCCCTCTTCACTTGTGGCTTATAATGCTGCCTCTTCACTTGCACCCCTGGCGGAAGTAGAGCTACGTCATGGGGCGGGCTCTGTGCCACAAGTGAAGAGGGAGCATTGTCTGATGTCAATTTTGTCCATCTGATGAGGCCATAAAACTGAAATTCATAAACAGTCTCCCATCCTGACTTTGCTTAGTTTCCATGATCAGATGGGATCTTCTGCCTTAGCTAAAGATAACATTCTCACACTTCCTAGTAGCAACATAATGGACTAATTATGCTGAAGGCTCGAACATTTAAAACAGGGGTCCTCAAACTAAGGCCCGAGGGCCGAATGCGGCCCTCCAAGGTCATTTACCCGGCCCTCGCTCAGGTTCAGCCTAAGTATGAAACTACTTGAAAGCACAATAACAACAACAATCCTATCTCATCAGCCAAAAGCAGGCCCACACTTTCCATTGAAATAGGAATAAGTTTATATTTGTGAAAATTATTCTTAATTTTAATTATTGTACTGTTTTTAAATGCTTTTGCACTATAAATAAGATATGTGCAGTATGCATAGGAATTCATTCGTATTTTTTTCGAATTATAATCTGGCCCGCCAACAGTTTGAGGGACTGTGACCTGACCCTCTGCTTAAAAAGTTTGTGGACTCCTGATTTAAAATGTATATTCAATTCTTAGTCTGTAAAATACTACCAATGGAGATGTGCTTGTGATATACTTTCTTTTGGGGGGAAATATTTGGATTCAGGCCTGTATTGAAGTTCCACTTATCTCAATATGTTGCCCTCTACACCAGTGGTTCTCAACCTGTGGGTCCCCAGGTGTTTTGGTCTACAACTCTCAGAAATCCCAGTCAGTTTAGCATTTCTGGGAATTGAAGGCCATAACATCTGGGGACCCACAGGTTGAGAACCAATGCTCTAGACCAGGGGTCCTCAAACTTTTTAAACAGAGGGCCAGGTCACAGCCCCTTAAAGTGTTGGAGGGCCAGATTATAATTTGAAAATAATGAATGAATTCCTATGCACACTTCACATATCGTATTTGTAGTGCAAAAAACACTTAAAAACAATACAATAATTAAAATCAATAACAATTTTAACAAATACAAACTTATTAGTATTTCACTGGGAAGTGTGGACCTGCTTTTAGCTGATGAGATAGAATTGTTGTTGTTGTTGTTGTGTGCTTTCAAGTCATTCCAGACTTAAGTTGACCCTGAATGAGGGCCGGGTAAATGACCTTGGAGGGCCGTATCCGGTCCCCAGGTCTTAGTTTGAGGACCCCTGCTCTAGACTTACAATCTCATTAGACAGGCTACTTTGCCTGTTTATGATGCTTGTTCTCCCCTTTTGCCATGGAACCCATTACACAATGCATGTGTACTTCCAGCCGGGTTCTGTGGTGAAAGGGGAGAGTAAGTGGTGCATGCCATCATGGCAGCAACATGGAAGGCTTCCCATGTTGTTTTTGAAACAATGTCGGTGGCGAGGGGTGGATGGCAGAAGCTTCCCTCCATGGGATGAGGTCCCAGGCAAGTCAAGTGACAGGTCCCCCATGTCTTCTGACAGGAACCCATATATTTGTCACAATGCATGGCAAATCCAGAAAATAATGTGAGAACATCCTTATTGTAGTATAGCTTGCACCATTCCCTATGATCATGCTATTTGGACATGATGGGAAATGCATTTTCAAGGCACTAAGAAACCAGGTTGTTGAAGGCTAAGGAAAAGATTGTAAATAATCCTAAGGTGTCACCTGAAGTAGAAACCAGTAGTAAAAGGACCAAGGCAGTGACTTCTCCGACTCATCCCCTGTTTGGATATCAACCAGCACGCCAACGACTTAAATCAAGAAATAGTTTTCTAAGATCTACAGAGACACTCACTGGAACACCTCAGCAAGTGAGAGTCCAAAAGTGGCAGGCTCAAACCCAGGACCTCAATCAATGGCTGGTACCAAATGAGAGACTCCCCTCTGAGCACACAGAAAACTGGGCGACTTGGAAGGTACTAAACAGACTGCACTCTGGCACCACGAGATGCAGAACCAACCTTAAGAAACAGGGTTACAAAGTGGAATCCACGACATGCGAGTGTGGAGAAGAGTAAACCACAAACCACCTACTCTAATGCAACCTGAGCCCTGCCACATGCACAATGGAGGAACTTCTTATAGTGACACCAGAGGCACTCCAAGTGGCCAGCTACTGGTCAAAGGACATTTGATAGAATGCCAAGTTTGCAAACTTAGTGTGTGTGTTTTTTTTAAATACAATACAACTGTTTGATTCGCTCCTGACACAATAAATAAATAAATAAGTAAATAAATCTGATGTGTTTAGATTTTAAATGCAATCTACTGGGTTTTCTATCAAACTGAGTTTACTTGGCCATCTTATTCATAAGGGGAAAAGCGTAATCTCTTCTGTGATATTTTTTCTTATCACTTGTAAGTCAAGTTTCATAGGATTGGAATACATATGTTGGAGCTAAAGCCTCTGTCCTCATCCTCAATACTATAAAAGTGTTAACAAAATGGGGCGGAGGGAGCAAATTTTCCCTGTATGGCACCCTGTTTCCTTCTACTACCAATATTGGTTGCTTTACTGTTTATGTTAGTTAGAAATCTGTAAAACAAGGGCTCTGCTGTGTGTAATATTCCTGTCATGATCAAATTATATTAAAGAATACAACTGAGTGCCCCCAAAGTATTAAGACTGCTGTCAAAACATTTGCATAAGAAATGGATCATGAGCCTGCAGGCAAGCTCTTTCTTTTCATTTTAATCTTTGTATAGCACCTAAGACATGTAGGTACTTTATAAATAATCATAATGGAAAGCTCTAGCAATGAGGGTTTAGAAGGATGGAGCTAGATTTCTTCCCTGAAAGTGATCCCTGGGTTGAAGGATCAAAACTTGTCTGCTGGCTGCGCCCGTACCTTAGGAAGCCTGATCTGGCCACAGTGGTCCATGCTCTGGTTACATCCCAAATAGATTACTGCAACGCGCTCTATGTGGGGCTGTCTTTGAAGACTGCTCGGAAACGCCAACTAGTGCAACGGGCAGCAGCTAGATTACTCACCGGAGCGTCATACAGGGAGCTTGCCACCCCTCTGCTATGTCAGCTCCACTGGCTGCAGGTCCACTTCCGAGCAGAATTGAAAGTGCTGGTTTTGCCCTATAAAGCTCTATACAGCTCTGGCCCAGCTTACCTGTCTGAACGTATCTCCCTCTATGTTCCACCTCAAAGTTTAAGATCTTCTGAGGAGGCCCTGCTCTCGGTCCCGCCTCTGGCGCAAACACGCTTGGCAGGGACGAGGGACAGGGCCTTCTTGGTGGTGGCCCCCACCTGTGGAACTCACTCAGGAGGAAATTGAAGACATGGTTATGGGACCAGGCCTTTGGGTAGCTTGCAGATGATTGACAATGACAATGATGATAAGGCTATGGAAAATGGACTATGGATAGGCTTCCAATTGTGTTGTGTTTGCTGAATTTGTCTCTAGATAAGGCTAGACAGCCAGTATTATTGTACTTGTATCATTGTACTTTTTATTTTTAAAGAAATTTTAAGCCAATTTAATGTATTATTCATAGGTAATTGCTGTATGTATTATTTGTTATGTAGTGACATTGAATTGTGCTGCCCTGAGTCCCCCCTCTGGGGGTTGAGAAGGGCGGGGTACAAATGCTTGAAATAAATAAATACTTTCATCAGGAAGACTAAAGCCATGCGACCCATTACCATGAGACAAACAGGAGCAATTCCAGAAGCCATATTTTTTCCCCAGTCTGTACCCACTGAGATAGGAGCCCCCGGTGGTGCAGTGAGATAAACCCCTGTGCCAGCAGGACTGAAGACTGACAAGTCGCAGATTCAAATCTGGGGAGGGTGCGGATGAGCTCCCTCTATCAGCTCCAGCTCCTCATGTGTGGACATGAGAGAAGCCTCCCACACGGATGATAAAACATCAGAACATCCGGGTGTCCCCTGGGCAACGTCCTTGCAATTCTCTCACACCAGAAGCGACTTGCAGTTTCTCAAGTCGTTCCTGACACAACCAACCCCCCCCCCCCCCCCCCCCAACTGAGATGTAATCCAGCCACTGCTAAAAAGTCTATGTAAGATTGTTTGGCAAACAAGGAGTGTGGGCAAATCATTCCACAGTAAAGGTCCCATTCAAGGGACACGCTACACATCTGTGGCAGAATGTGGCAGCTGAATGTTCATAGAATCATAGAGTTGGAAGAGACCCCATAGGACATCCAGTCCAACTCCCTGCCAAGAAGCAGGAAAATCTCATTCAAACATTCTGTTTTCTTCCAGACTACAGCAGATGTGTGGCTAAAGCTTGCCATTTACTCGATCCACCAAGACATGCAAGTGACATAATCTAACAACAGACACTGGATACAGCCAACATCACAAGCAAACGGAGATTGCTTCTAGTATAGTTGCACCTGCTACAATCAAAATGAGAAATTGGATTCTCTTTTCATGATGTCCAGCAGCAGCTCTTTCACTGTGGCTGCCTCTGAAATCATTTTGCAGACTAATGAATACATTTCGGGATGGTAATAAGTGATCTAATGCCAGTTGAGGCTTTGTGCAGGCAAGGGAAGGTGGTGATAATTTGTGTGTGTGTATGGTAAAGATCACAGAGCATACTTTTACCATCCAAGATGGAATAGGCCATATTGAAGTCCAGCACACAGAGGAAGAATGGCCCAGAATGTCATTTGTGGCTGATGTAGCTAGATACATAGATGGTAAAAAGGGAAGACTACTCAAAGCCTTAACCAGAACATTTTGTTTCCAAATTACAGTATGTATAGGACTAGAAAAAGATAGAACAGAAATCATATGGATAGTGAATCTAGAATTACCACCAGGCAGAATGAGGTACCCACCTTGGCCATCCCATTCTGCTTGGCACACAAGGACAGCAATTTTTAGACCATTCTATTGGTTATTGCTGTCTAATTATTTTTTTTACTACCTAGAATGGGGAGAAGTATGTATCTATTTTTTTTACCTTAAAATGGAGAAGTAACCTGGCTTGCTTTGGGTACTGTGCATCTTGGATTTTCTGGATGTAAGCTGCCTCAAGCAATGAAACATCATTTGCCAGCCCTGCAGATCAGTGTCTATTGTTTGAGTAGATTTTGACAACATTCCCAGGTAGTTCAAATCATGTTTTTCCATTTAAAGTGCATGCATTCCATACATTCGCGATGCAGTTCATTGAATCTAGAACAGTGGTTCTTAAGCTGGGGTCCCCAGATGTTTTTGGCCTTCAACTCCCAGAAATCCTAACAGCTGGTAAATTGGCTTGGATTTCTGGGAGTTGTAGGCCAAAAACATCTGGGGACCCCAGGTTGAGAACCACTGATCTAGAAAGTCTTACAATACTGCTTTGCAGGCCTTGATTTGGTGTTACTGTGTCAAGTAAAAGCAAATGTTATGTAGAGTTTTTTTATTGTGTCAGGAGCAAATCAAACAGTTATATTGCATTTTTAACAAACAAACAAACAAAACACAAAGTTTGCAAGGTTGGTAGTTGATTTAAATGTCCTTTGACCAGTATCTGGCCACTTGGAGGGCCTCTGGTGTTACTATGAGAAGGTCCTCCATCGTGCATGTAGCAGGGCTCAGGTTGCATTGCAGCAGTGGTCAGTGGTTTGCTCTTCTCCACACTTGCATGTCATGGATTCCACTTTGTAGCCCCATTTCTTAAGGTTGGCTCTGCATCTCGTGGTGCCAGGGTGCAGTCTGAGGTGTTCCAGCGAGTGTCTCTGTAGATCTTAGAAAACTATTTCTTGATTTAAGTCGTTGACGTGCTGGCTGATACCAAAACAGGGGATGAGCTGGAGATGTCACTGTCTTGGTCCTTTCACTATTGGTTGCTACTCCCTGCATATGTCAGGTGGTGCAATACCAGCTAAACAGTGTAATTTCTCCAATGGTGTAGGGTGCAGACACCCTGTGATAATGCGGCATGTCTCATTAAGAGCCACATCCACTGTTTGGAGGCTTTTAAACAGAGGCTGGATGGCCATCTGTTGGGTGTGCTTTGAATGTGATTTTCCTGCTTCTTGGCAGGGGGTTGGACTGGATGGCTCATGAGGTCTCTTCCAACTCTATGATTCTATGAATAGTCTTTTCTACCCAAAAGAAACCTGAAAGCCATTTGTTCTTCGGTTATCTAGCTAAATCAAAACTATTGTAGAGAAAGGTACTGGATACGACTGTGCACAATGCCTAGGAAAAGGACTATACTGGTGTAACACGTCAACATAATTCTGTCTTTTGTTTTCAAGTATGGTTTTAAATGGTTTATTTTAACATTGAGATAAATGTTTTTAATGTTTATGTATGTGTATATGAATTTGCGTCCCGGCATTGAATGTTTGCTGTAGACATGCTGTGCTCCGCCCTGAGTCCCCTTCGGGGTGAGAAGGGAGGAATATAAATGATTAAAATAAAGAAAGAAAGAAAAATAAATAAGTACTTTGCTTTACTCTTACTACACTCAGCCTGATTTCCCATTAATTGCCCTGGGTCAAAAGGCAGTCTTTAAAGTTATATCTTTTTTTCTTTACTCAAAAGTTAACATGGACACCTTAACTAAATACTAATGGTTGGGAGGGAGGAGGGATTTAACATTCTGGTTTCTACTGTGGTTGAATCTGGATCAGGACCTCCTATTTGCATTACCAAGGCACTCGACCCTAAAAAACAGGTCCCTGGTCTCTTCTGCACTGCCAAATAAAATCCACATTATCTGTTTTGGACTGGATTATATGGCAGTGTATACTCACATAATCCAGCGCAAAGTGGATAATGTGGATTATCTGCTTTGATAATCTGGATTATACGGCAGTCAGGCCCGTAGCCAGGATTTCAATTCGGGGGGGGGGGGGGGGGGCTGAGTCTGAGTGAAAGAGGATCTAGCCTAGCAAACCTTTTGTATCATTACCCCAATACCCCCATGCATATGGGATATATTGAGTATGGTGATCAGATCATGATATGAATAAACATAACAGTGTAAATAATGCACCAGTAAGGCCTTTTCGCGAACCACCATGAGAATTTCGGGGGGGGGGGGCTGACGGCAGTGTAGAAGGGGCCCCTGTGCAAAGGAAGAAGACTGGTTTTGGCAATGCAAAATGCAGGTGCAACGGACCTTATTTAGATCAGGACCACATATGGAGGTCAAATTGTTTACGTCCCACCCCATGACTTCCTACCAGAGAGCCAATGTGGACTGGGTTCTGCACATTTAACTTTGCATTATGTTGGAGAAAAACATAGCTGACAGGCACATTTTAGAACACCATGTAGTGAGGCTTTTGTTTGAAGAACTCCTTGAGGAACCCTCACAGTCCTCTTGTGTTTCTTCCATGCTGAAAGGATCACCTGTAAACATGGCCCCTTCACTCCCTTAACTCTGCCTCAAGTATGCACTTGAACATCATCTTACCTCTCTAGATGCTCTTACTGACTCTCATTATTGTAAGTACAGCGAGGGAGAGACAAGAGTTCTTACAAGTTCGAGAAAGAAAAACAGACAGAAAGATTCATTGTTCCCCATAGCATTCACATTCTTTTATCTCCCAGTTTCTCCTTTTCTATGAAAATTTCATAATTTTTTTGGTATGTTACAAAATACTGGGAAACCCGTAAATGCTAGATGGAACTAGATGTTAATATAATGAAATGCCTCAATTTTTTGACCTATAATGTTTGCAGATAACTCATAAGTGTCACAACATTATCATAATGCAGTTGGTCCTCCACATTTGCAGGTTTCCCTTTCGCAGATTTTACTAATTACGATCTCTCTCTCTAGGAATCTTGAGGTCCTCAACTGCAACTCTACGGTCACCGTCTGGAAGAGGTTAACCATAAAACCTAGAAATTGCTCAAGAGAACACTTCTCTAGGCATTTGCAGGTCCTCCATATGGCATAAGGAATATGGAAATGGCTTGTTACTCTGGCTTTTAAATTTTAATGTTTAACTGTTATTAGTCTCAAATTTTATATTTCGTTTTAAATGTTTATTTATCACAACATGAATTTTCAGTTATGTGATGCCTAATTTGTTGTATTGTACCACTATTGTCTGATGCTGATGTCTAACACAATATTATTTAATTTATGGTTTGTTTATTTGCTTTTTTGGTCACACTTTATGGCATTGAATGTTTGCCACTCTATGTTGTGAACTGCCCTGAGTCACCACTGGAGAGATAGGGTGGGATAGAAATAATGTTTATTATTATTATTATTATTATTATTATTATTATTATTATTATTATTAGCTGTTCCCTGGCATGCGTTGCTGTGGCCCAGTCTGTGTCTGTGTGTTTTATGTGTGTATATATGCATATATGTATGTGCATATATTTGTGAATATGTGTATATCTGTGTGTTTGTGTATATATGTGGTTTTGCACATGCGTTGTAATGTATTTTTTTTGGTCTTTTCTGCTGTATTTTTCAGTGTTTTTATGAGTGATGGTCACTCATTGGCCTGATAGGTGTCTTGTGTCCAAATTTGGTGTCAATTCGTCCAGTGGTTTTTAAGTTATGTTAATCCCACAAACGAACATTGCATTTTTATTTATATGGATTATTATTTATTTCTATGGCTAACTTCTGGCAGAATTTAACAAAAAAGCTGCACTGGGGGGACTCTAGATTTGTAGAGAGATAGAGAGATGTTCTCCCAGGTTTAAAAAAGTGTTTTAAAAAAATCCTTTTCCCTTTTTGCCAGGGCTCTCTGCTTTTAATTCCAAGTTAATATGGAGGGCTGACTGTACTCTCCTGTGCTCTCCATACTAAATGACTGACTGATGTAGGCAGGGTTAGGAAGCCAATATGGGGATGCTGTGAGTTTTCTGGGCTGTATGGCCATGTTCCAGAAGCATTCTCTCCTGACGTGGCGCCCACTTCTATTGCAGGTATCCTCAGATGTTGTGAGTTATGACCTTTGAGGATGCCTGCCATAGATGTGGGTGAAACATCAGGAGACAATGTGTGCTGTCACGCGCTGGGCCTATAGCAGTTGGCTTTTGAACAGGACGTGCTCTTTGTGCCCAGCGGGAAGCCGGGGTGCCTCGAGTGAGAGGCCCTAAGGATTTTCCTATACAGAGTCTTTAGAAGCTTGAAAGGTTTAACAAAGTCCTTTATTATTGCTTAAGTCTTCAACAAACATCAAATACTTCTTAGATCTTCAACAAATTAAACAAATGCTTCAAGGCTTTGAATCAACTGGTGGCTTTCTTAATCTTGTCCACAAGGGACAGGCAACTGGCTTCGTGAACTGTTTCTTTTCTTTAAGAGGAAAACCCTTTTTAACCCCTCCTTGGGCAATCTACTTTCTAAACTTTGCTGGTGTGGGCTCTACTCCCGGCTCCAAACTGCTTCTTGGGTCCCGAGTAGACCTACCAGTCAAGGCTTTGTAGATTCTCCAGCTGGAGTCCTTTGGAACTGTCCCCCGGATGCTGTAATCCACATCCTGTAGCTAAGCTTTCCAATGCAAGACTGACCTAAAATGGCTCCCTCTCCTCCCAGAGCCCTGGGGAAAGGGGCGGAACCAAAACTTAACAATGATTGATGGGTCATTGGCCCTATAATTGCAAACCAAGGGAAGCCACCTTATTGCAAAATGCATGGAACTTTGGAATACATGCAAACACTCGAAGAAAGAAAAGGAAGTTGGAGCTTTTGGTACAGCCGTACTAGCACAGAATGCTTCTGGAACATGGCCATACAGCCCAGAAAACTCGCTGCAACCCAGTGATTCTGGCCATGAAATCCTTCAACAACACAATATGGGGATGCTAAAATGATATGTGGACAACACTATACAAGATTTTGATTTTGAGCAGCCGCCTTGTGCTGAGTGTAACATCCAGTTCTTCTCACTGACTGTAGTGGGATATTTATTTACCTCTTTGTTAGAGAGAGATATTATCATATGGTGTAATCAGAATTTGATAATTTGATTTTTCAGTCCCCCCCCCCCCTTGTGTTGACATGAAAGCCCCAACTACTCTATGCTAACCTAATATCTATCTGACTGCAGTCTCAATGCGTGAAAAATGAGCACTATTATCCATTGGCAATTGGAACTCATTGCTTGGGAATGGGATATCGGAGTCATGGAAAGTCTAATTTTATAAATGTTGTTTTCTGCCTCACATTCAATTGTGAATAAACGGCAGGCAGATTCCATAGTTCTCACTGTCATTGTTGAGTGGGATGTGTAAGGCTTATCACTGTGTCCAGAGGCAAGAGAATCTATTCTCTTCTTCATCCCACTTAAATTACATTTTCCTCTACCCCTTAATCTTGAATCCTGAAGGGTTGAGAGCACGAGAAAGGCACGTGGTTCTGTTTTTAAGCATTCATAACATGGCTTAAGGCGGAACTGGTTGCTAATCTCTGTACTATGTTTCATCAGTACAATATCCTCAATATTGTGACACAGCATGTTATTGTGTTCATGCCATTGCCTGCATACAGTGCTGAAATATTCATAAGACCTGTATCAAGACAGAATACAGTTTCTACCATGGAAATGTGTATTTTCAATAAAACACAATACTGTTAATTAACATTGTGCTCTCGTGAGTTACATGTAAAGGATGAGAGATAAGGCAACCAATCACATAATTCCAAGCACGTAAAGAAGATGGGATGGGTTATTGGCCTTTATAAGCCAGATGACATATCTGTAATTGTCCCAAATTTAATATTCAAATTAGAGTTACCCTGAACATCTTCCAGTTTTGATGTATTGTTAAAGGCTTTCATGGCCGGAATCACTGGGTTGTTGTAGGTTTTTTCGGGCTATATGGCCATGTTCTAGAGGCATTCTTTCCTGACGTTTCACCTGCGTCTATGGCAAGCATCCTCAGAGGTAGTGAGGATACCTCTGAGGATGCTTGTCATAGATGCAGGCAAAACGTCAGGAGAGAATGCCTCTAGAACATGGCCATATAGCCCGAAAAAACCTACAAAAAGCCACCTTCCAGTTTTGTTTTTTATTCTCCACTGGTATAAATGTTTGAATGAACTCCCATGAAAGGATGAAAATTCCAAAACTTTTAATTTACCCTTTTATGTATTTTCAGGACCAATTCAGATTGTTGGAATTTTGAAGTCTAAATTAGAATCTCAAAGCCTGCTGGATCCAGATTTTGAGTATTAGATTTTTTTTTCCATGTCAGGAACAACTTGAGAAAATGCAAGTTGCTTCTGATGTGAGAGAATTGGCCATCTGCACTTGGCCATCTGCAATTGGACATCTGCAATTGGACATTGCCCAAGGGACACCCAGATATTTTACCATCCTTGTAGGAGGCTTTTCTCATGTTCCCGCATGGGAAGCTGGAGCTGACAGAGGGAGCTCATCCGCACTCTCCCTGGATTCAGACATCTGGCTGTCAGTCTTTAGTCCTGCTGGCACAAGGGTTTAACCCATTGGGCCACCAGGGGCAATTTATCTAGTACTAGCCATCCCCTGCCACATACTGCTGTGGCCCAGTCTGTGTATATGTATTTTGTTTGTGTATATATTTGTGTATATGTTGCCTCCAGTGTCATCAGTTGGGAGCCCCCCTCCCCTCCAACACCAACTGCTTCTCTGAGATCAGAATGAAGAGAGGGGCCAGGAAGGCAGTTCCATCTTGTCTCTTGCACTGTGCTTATAATATAATACAATACAATACAATACAATACAATACAATACAATACAATACAATACAATACAATATATTGCATATACATATAATATTGATAATATTATAATGTCATACAATATACTACTACTACTAATATATTATAAAAATATAATTTATATTAAATGTAATAACTATATAAATAAAAATGTTTGTGGGATTAACAGAACTAAAAAACCACTGGATAAATTGACACCAAATTTGGACACAAGACACCTAACAACCCAATGTATGTCCTTCACTCAAAAAGAATTGATTTTGTCATTTGGGAGTTGTAGTTGCTGGAATTTATAGTTCACCTACAATCAAAGAGCATTCTGAACCCCACCAACGATGGAATTGAACCAAACTTGGCACACAGTTCTCCTATGACCAACAGAAAATACTGGAAGGGTTTGGTAGGCAGTGTCCTTTAGTTTTGGAGTTGTAGTTCACCTACATCCAGAGATCACTGTGGACTCAAACAATGATGGATCTGGACCAAACTCTACACGAATACTCAATATGCCCAAATGTGAACACTGGTGGAGTTTGGGGGAAATAGAATCTTGACATTTGGGAGTTGTAGTTGCTGGGATTTATAGTTCACCTACAATCACAGAGCATTCTGAACCCCACCAACTATAGAATTGGGCCGAACCTCCAACACAGAACCCCCATGTGGGCCACAGCAACGCATGGCAGGGTACGGCTAGTTACTAATAATATTACAGTACATTATAATACAATGTAATATATAATATTAATATTGTGCTATTGTAATAATATAATATATTGTATTTACTTTTTACTTGTAAGCCGCTCTGAGAAGGGCGGCATATAAATGCCATAAATAAATAAATAAATAATAATATGTGGTTTTGCACATAAGTTATAATTAATTTTTATTTTTTGGCTTTTAAAGTCTCTTCTGCTATGTTTTTCAGTGCTTTTATGAGTGATGGTCACTCGTTGGTCTGATAGGTGTATTGTGTCCAAGTTTGGTGTCAATTGGATCAGTGGTTTTTAAGTTACGTTAATCCCACAAATGAATATTACATTTTTATTTATTTAAAATAAAGAGAATCAACGAGGTTGTTAAATCCAAGCGTCACATCCAACGGATTCATTCCAAAAAGAGATAAATAATAAGCAATTCCCGCCTCTGCCTCCAATACTTGCTTAAGGATGTATCTGATGGTTTTACTTACGGAGAAGATATTCTGAGCTATCATGGTCGTAGTCATTGTCTTCAGGAAAGTGGTTGATCCGAAAACAATGCCCTCTATATATCCCTGGAAAGGAATACAAACACCAGGTTAGAATGCTTGGCAGAAAAGCCTTTCCGATATGAAACAATGAAGATTTGTCAATTCTTTCATCTTTATCAGGGGGAAAGAAAGCAGGAGACAAAAGTTGCACAAAATGCTTTCTTCTGGCAGAGATCCTTGGCTTCTCTTATTAAAGCAGCAATGGAGAACACGTGACCTTCCAGGCATTGTTGGATTGCATCTCCCTTGATACTTCACCACTCAATACACTGGTTTGGGCTGTATACACTGCAGTCCAACAACATTCAGAGAATCAAGAACATGTTCGTTCTCATTGAGTGTTGTATGGCTACTTTTTCCAGCATGTTTTGTTCTGTTTTTTTAAAAAAGACATATCCACTGGTAATGATTAAATGCCTTTTTAGTATGATTAAAGCCACAAATGTACCATATATTCCGGCATATAAGATGAATGGGCATATAAGACGAATCCCAACTTTTCCAGTTAAAATATAGTTTGGGATATACTTGCCGTGTAAGACTACCGCTCTTCCAACACACACCAAATAAATTTTTAAAAAGAATCAGATTTGATTTCAATACGTTAATTTTCCTATTACTGTACCTCCTTCTCTGCCTCTCAGATCTTACACATGTGTACCTGCACCGCGTCACTGCAGTCTTCAGGAGCGAGATCTGAGAGGCAGAGAAGGAGGTACGTTAATAGGATACAGGGGTGGGCCATACAGGTAAAAGAGTTGTGTTTTTCTGGGCCCAGAGCCACTCTATCTCTTTTTTCCATACCCCGGGCGCCCCGGATGCCTGCAGCTTGCTCCGCCCTTCACTTACACCTTCCCAGTGAGGCGCCCCTTCACCTCACCATCGGGGCTGCATTAAGTCCACGAATCCTGATGAACTGATTTTCTTTTACCATACTTGTACAGCTTCGCCCTTAATGCTTTCATACAGTCACTGCATACGGCAGGGATGCTGCCACTGCCAGTTTTGAGCTCCCCCCACCAGATGCAGCAACCACAGATTCTCCAATCTGGAATGGAAGTTTCAGCACCCGCTCTATAAGACGACCCCCGGCGTATAAGACTACTCCTGTATATAAGATGACTCCCATGCATAAGGCTACTCCAGTGTATAAGACGACCCCCATGTATAAGACGACCCCTGACTTTTGAGAAGATTTTCTTGGGTTAAAAAGTAGTCTTATACAACAGAATATACGGTATATATTTTGCATCTTGAGCCAGCCCCTCAAAGCAGCACCTCACTTTCTACTGCCACAAATAAGAGAGAAAACAATGCACAAAGTCACAAAATGGACGTCAGCTGATGCCCTTTGCATAAAAGTAGCCCCACATCTTCCTTTAGTTTTCTTCAAACCACACCTGATGGTTCAACTATAGCAGTGGTTCTCAACCTTCCTAATGCCACAACCCCTTAATACAGTTCCTCATGTTGTGGTGATCCCCAACCATACCATTATTTTTGTTACTAATTCATAATGGTAATTTCGCTACTGTTATGAATCATAATATAAATACCTGATATGCAGGATGTATTCACTGAACCAAATTTGGCAAAAATACTCGATACATCCAAATTTGGCTGATTCGGTCATTTGGGAGTTGTAGTTGCTGGGATGTATTGTTCACTTACAATTGAAGAGCATTCTGAACTACACCAACAATGGAATTGAACCAAACTTGGCGCACAGAACTCCCATAATCAACAGAAAGTACTGGAAGGATTTGGTGGGCAATGATCTTGAATTTTGGAGTTGTAGTTCACCTACATCCAGTGAGCCCTCTGGACTCAAATAATGATGGATCTGGACCAAACTTGGTATGAATACTCAATATGCCCAATATGGTGGAGTTTGGGAAAAATCGACCTTGATATTTGGGAGTTGTAATTGCTGGAATTTATAATGAGCCTGTAATCAAAGAGCCCTCTGAACCCAGCCTACAATGGATCTGCACCAAACTTGGCACACTATTAACATTGCCAACATTGAATACTGATGGCATGGGGGGGGGGGTGTTTTTGAATTCTGGGAGTTGTAGTTCACCAACACCAAAAAGGAAGAGAAGGGCAGGTGGAGAGATCTTTAGCCTTCTCTGCCAAAGGGGTTCCTAAGACCATCAGAATGGTCTTTGGTGATCCCTCTGACACCCCCTCATGACCCCTGCAGGTGTCCTGACCCACAGGTTGAGAAACACTGATCTATGAGATATATTTACATTGTTACAGCAATTTGACAGCACTTTAACAGTCATGGTTCTGCCTCATGAAATCTTGGGTTGGGAGGTTTGGTAAGATTATTGGAAAATTAGAAAGTTCCTTTCACTCACATTTGTCTGTCACACTTAGGATTACTACAAATCCCAGGACTCTGTAGGCAGTAGCTATGGAAGCTAAAGTGCTAGCAAATTCTTCTCTCTTTCTGTAGATAGATATATTTTTTGGTGTTAGGACTATAACACATGTTAAATTGGTAAGCGTGATGAGGTCCTTAGTCTAAAACAGAGATGGATGAAATTTGTCATCCTTTTCCCTGCATAGTAATCTTTGAATATGAATCAACAGTTCAATTTCACTACTGAAAATGGCATAATGTCCCCATTGTATCTAAGGCTGACTTAGAAGGGAGGCATTCCTACCACGTTCATCATCTGCTGCCACAAAGAGTTGCCCCACTCTGTCTAATGTTAGGGCCAGGCCTGGATCAAGGACTTCATCAGATGGGGAAAAGTGCCTGTCCTGTGACACTTGGACCTCTATTCAGGCAGGAAGCTCACCGGATCACATCACATGATATTGAGCTATTTCTCCTCACTCCCTGCCAGATTTGCCACGATCTATGGTGATTCCCACAGATCAGGGACCTCAATATGATGTGGTCCTTAGAATCATGAGGCTCCCATCATGGAATATTGCACATGAATCCACAATAGAGACCTAACATTTTATTTGGAATTCGTTTTATTTCCCAGTGTCAACTGTTTCTCTGATAGCTTTCATGCTTTTAGCACTTTCAGTTCTAGCTTAAGAAGACGTGAACTCAATCAATGCAGTGGCTGCCTTATGTGGGCTTTAGGTGCACATGGTCAGGCTATAGCTTGTGGATTTACTTTACTGCTTGCAATAATAGCTGTGAGAAGATGTTAATCCCAAGGATTTCCAGAATCCTTTGTGGGCTTACTAAACACACTGCTGAGATTGGCACGGGGCTGTTTTAGCTCTGGTGCTGCCAGGCTTTATTCATGGCCATGTTTTACTGCCACATGATATACATAAAATAGCAAATGCTGGTAGCCGAGTGACACCAGTAGGGTGTATAAAATGAGGCCCTGGGGATTGTCACAAAATGCAGTAAATGGAGCACAAATGAACAGAGTTAGGACTGAACCACAGGATTTTTGGCTTCTGTCTCTGGCTCCATCTACACTGCCAGGTAATGCAGTTTGAAACTGTACTATATGACAGTGTAGATGGAGCCTTCCATAATCTGAAAAATCCTAATTTGTTCCAAATGCCTTCTAGGAGGCATGAGGGGGCACGATTCTGCAACATCCCCCCTGAGGTCCTGGAGTGGACTAATATTTAAGGGATGTACAAGCTAATGGGTTCTGCAGTTGAACCGTCTGAAGTATAAATTCAAGGTACATATAAAGAGCTTTCCATTACTGAAGCTGATTGTGTGCATAAAAATCTACGTTGAACATATTAATAGGCTTTCTTCCATGTTCATGTTTCTATGTTTATTCCTTATTCAGACAAAAATTCTGCCTCATTACTGTTCCCAGTCATCCCTTAGCATGCTATTTCCACAGGTGAGAAGGCATCACAACTTTTTGGAGTGTTCCTTGCAAATCTAATTATTTTTGTGAAGGTGGAGGAATAGAGGGATAGATCCTTCTTGAAGATACCAAAATCTATAAGGAAGAATACAGTCCTTGGCAGCCTTAACTTGAACCACATAGAGCTTTACAGGTCATAAACAACAGTCCGAATTGAGTTGGAAACAGACTGGTAGCCAGTGGAATTGAAATAAGGCAATTGCGTGTTTTGTTAATTACATAAACATTTTCAATTTAAGCAGCTTAATCATGTACTGTAACTATACATGATGCATTTGGCCTTCAAATATTTTCATTTTCAGCTCCCAGAGGCTCTAGTGACTAAGTCAGTATGGTCAGCAGTAAAAGATTATGAGAGAAGTGTAACCCAAAACCTTTGGGGTGCCAAATACTCCCTACTTATTTTTTATTCATTCAGTTGCTTCCGACTCTTTGTGACCTCATAGACCAGCCCATGCCAGAGCTCCCTGTTGGCTGTGGCCACCCCCAGCTCCTTCAAAGTCAAGCCAGTCACTTCAAGGATACCATCCATCCATCTTGCCCTTGGTCAGCCCCTCTTCCTTTTTCCTTCCATTTCCCCCAGCATCATTATCTTCTCCAAGCTTTCCTGTCTTCTCATTATGTGGCCAAAGTACTTCATCTTTGCCTCTAATATCCCATCCAGTCGGTGAAAACAAGACCTGGGGCTGAGTGTAGCTCAGATCACGAACTTCTTATTGCCCAATTTAGAATAAAACTAAAGAGATCAGGGAAAATACACAGACCAGTTAGATATGATCTCACTAACATTCCTAGCGAATATACAGTGGAAATGAAGAACAGATTTGAAGGACTAGATTTAGTAAACAGAGTCCCAGAAGAACTATGGACAGAAGTCAGCAACATTGTTCAGGAGACAGCAACAAAGTACGTTCCAAAGAAAAAGAAAACCAAGAAGGCAAAATGGTTGTCTGCTGAGACACTGGAAGTAGCCCAAGAAAGGAGGAAAGCAAAAGGAAACAGTGATAGGGGAGATATGCCCAGTTAAATGCGCAATTCCAGAGGTTAGCCAGAAGAGATAAGGAACTATTTTTAAATAAGCAATGCATGGAAGTGGAAGAAGACAACAGAATAGGAAGGACAAGAGACCTCTTCCAGAAAATTAGAAACATTGGAGGTAAATTTCAGGCAAAAATTGGTATGATATGAAACAAAGATGGCAGGGACCTAACAGAAGCTGAAGAGATCAAGAGAAGGTGGCGAGACTATACAGAAGATCTGTATAGGAAGGATAATAATATTGAGGATAGTCTTGACGGTGTGGTGAATGAATTAGAACCAGACATCCTGAGGAGTGAGGTTGAATGGGCCTTAAGAAGCATTGCTAACAACAAGGCAGCAGGAGACGACGGGATCCCAGCTGAACTGTTTAAAATCTTAAAAGATGATGCTGTCAAGGTGATGCATGCCATTTGCCAGCAAATATGGAAAACACAAGATTGGCCATCAGACTGGAAAAAATCAACTTACATCCCCATACCAAAAAAGGGAAATGCGAAAAGACGCGGGGGGGCGGGGGGGGGGGGTGGGGGGGGGGGGGGGGGGGGGGGGGGGGGGGGGCTGAGTCCAAAAAAGGGAAATGCTAAACCTTCCGTACAGTGGCCCTTATTTCTCATGCCGGTAAGGTAATGCTCAAGATCCTGCAAGGAAGACTCCAGCAATACATGGAGCGAGAGTTGCCAGATGTTCAAGCTGGGTTTAGAAAAGGCAGAGGAACGAGAGACCAGATTGCCAATATCCGCTGGATAATGGAGAAAGGCAGGGAGTTTCAGAAAAACATCTATTTCTGCTTCATTGACTATTCTAAAGCCTTTGACTGTGTGGATCATAATAAATTGTGGCAAGTTCTTGTGGGATGGGCATCCCAAGCCACCTTGTCTCTCTCCTGAGGAATCTGTACAAGGACCAAGTAGCAACAGTCAGAACTGACCACGGAACAACAGACTGGTTCAAGATTGGGAAAGGCGTACGGCAAGGCTGCATACTCTCACCCAACCTTTTTAACTTGTATGCAGAACACATCATGCGATGTGCGGGGCCTGATGAATGCAAAGCTGGGGTGAAAATTGCTGGAAGAAACATTAACAACCTCAGATATGCAGATGACACCACTCTGATGGCCGAAAGCAAGGAGGAGCTGAGGAGCCTTCTAATCAAGGTGAAAGAAGAAAGCGCAAAAGCCGGGTTGCAGCTAAACGTCAAAAAAACCAAGATTATGGCAACAAGAATGATTGACAACTGGAAATAGAGGGAGAAACCGTGGAGGCTGTGACAGACTTTGTATTTCTAGGTGCAAAGATTACTGCAGATGCAGACTGTGGCCAGGAAATCAGAAGACGCTTACTTCTTGGGAGGAGAGCAATGTCCAGTCTCGATAAAATAGTAAGAGTAGAGACATCAGACTGGCAACAAAGATCCGCCTAGTCAAAGCCATGGTATTCCCTGTAGTAACCTACGGATGTGAGAGCTGGACCTTAGGGAAGGCTGAGCGAAGGAAGATTGATGCTTTTGAGCTGTGGTGTTGGAGGAAAGTCCTGAGAGTGCCTTGGACTGCGAGAAGATCCAACCAGTCCATCCTCCAGGAAATAAAGCCGACTGCTCACTGGAGGGAAAGATACTAGAGACAAAGTTGAAGTACTTTGGCCACATCAAGAGGAGACAGGAAAGCCTAGAGAAGACAATTATGCTGGGGAAAGTGGAAGGCAAAAGGAAGAGGGGCCGACCAAGGGCAAGATGGATGGATGGCATCCTTGAAGTGACTGGACTGACCTTGAGGGAGCTGGGGGTGGTAACGGCCGACAGGGAGCTCTGGCGTGGGCTGGTCCATGAGGTCACGAAGAGTCGGAGACGACTGAACGAATGAACAACAACAAATCCTTCCCTCCAATGAGCAGTCGGGCTTTATTTCCTGAAATATGGACTGGTTGGACCTTCTCACGGTCCAAGGCACTCTCAGCATCTATCTTCTTTTGCTCAGCCTTCCCGATGGTCCAGCTCTCACATCCGTAGGTGACTGTGTGGAATACCATTGTTTTAACTATGCGGATCTTTGTTGCCACTATGTGGATCTTTGTTAACTATGCAGATCTTTGCTTTAAGTATGCGGATCTTTGTTGCGGATCTATGTTACTACAGGGAATACCATTGCCTTAACTATTTTTTATTCCCTGCTATGGTCTTCAAATTATGAGAGGCACAATGCTGCTACTGAGATGGCATTCTCACACTGAGTGTTCCAACCATGCAGAACATATCACAGTATATGAACTTGGTAGGATTGTGCCTACATCACCCGGTGTGTCCTAAATATCTGCATATGGACCTAGGCAACACTGAACTATATGCATGTAGGCCAGGCATGTAGCGGGGGGGGGGGGGGGGGGGGGGCTTGAGGGGCTTCAGCCCCCCCCCCCCCGAAATTCTCATGGTGGTTCGCGAAAAGGCCTTACTGGTGCATTATTTAAACTGTTATGTTTATTCATATCATGATCTGATCACCATACTCAATATATCCCATATGCATAGGGGTATTGGGGTAATGATACAAAAGGTTTGCTAGGGTAGACCCTCTTTCACTCAGACTCAGCCCCCCCCCCCGAAACTCAGCCCCCCCGAAACCCCCCCTGAAAAAAATTCAGCCCCCCCCCCCAAATCGAAATCCTGGCTACGGGCCTGATGTAGGCAATGTGCCCCTGTTATCCACTGAGATTTGGTTCAACATTTGTGGCTGCTTAAGTCCCTTTACATACAAATGGCATTCTTTATATAAAATGGCAAACAACTAAAATGAATGGGTTGTTGTAGGTTTTTCGGGCTATATGGCCATGTTCTAGAAGCATTAGGGGAGAATGATTCTAGAAGATAGCCATACAGCCTGAAAAACCTACAACAACCCAGTGATTCCGGCCATGAAAGCCTTCAACAATACAAACTAAAATGAATGTCAGAAAGAGCCTAAGGATTGTGAAATGGTGGAGAACTGCAGCAGGGCATGCCTACACATAAGTATGGAACAAAATCATTTTGGGCAGGGGGGAGTATTTTTCTTACAATATTTATGATGAATGGTTGGTTGAATCCATGGGTGAAGAACCTATGGACTGAGCCCCCTTCCACACAGCTGGATAAAATCTCACGTGTTCTTTTAGTTCTTGTGGGTTTTTTCGGGCTATATGGCCATGTTCTAGAGGCATTTCTCCTGACGTTTCGCCTGCATCTATGGCAAGCATCCTCAGAGGTGAGGTCTGCTGGAATTGGGAAAAAGGGGTTTATATATCTGTGGAATGACCAGGGTGAGACAAAGGGCTTTTGTAAGTTGGGCTAGGTGTGAATCTTGCAACTGACCACCTTGATTAGCATACAATGGGCTGACAGTGCCTGGAGCAAACTCTTCTTGAAAGGTGATTAGATGTCCCTGCCTGTTTTTCTCTCTGCTGTTTTTGCTGTTGCAATTTTAGAATTTTTTAATGCTGGTAGCCAGATTTTGTTCATTTTCATGGTTTCTTTTTTTGTTCATTTTGTTCATTTTCATGGACCTACGGCCCTTCCACACAGTCCTATATATCCCTGAACATCAAGGCAGGAAATCCCACATTGTCTGGGTGTGGACTCAGATATTGTAGGATTTTCTGCCTTGATATTCTGGGGTATAGGGCTGTGTGGAAGGGTCTTAAGAGAAACATCTGGTTGTGAGGACATAGCCAGATACAAAGTGATCAAAGCATCATTAAGACTCTGGAGGAACCTGGCAGATGCCAGCACTGACATAATCAATTTGCATCTGGCTATGGGGATGTAATCATATGCTTCTCCAAGCTTCTTGCAAAGAATGGAATGGATGAGGCTGCATGGCTTCAGAGATTTTCAGTAACAGAGGGGAGGGGAGGGCTTGGAAGGTGTAGTGGGAGGAGAGAAAAAACTACCCTCCTAACACCTGAAAAGGGAATGTGTATGCACAAGGGACAAGCAATCGGATTTAGTATAAGGTGTCCCTGATTGCACAAGGGACAAGCAATTGCGACAAGCAATTGGATTTAGTATAAGGTGTCCCTCATTGAATTCTGGATTTTTAAAAACTGCATTCCAGGATGTGCTCTGGGGAAATGATGCTGACATGCTTGGGTGATTTTTCTTCAACTAGCTTCTTGAATCTGTGATAATAATGTTACATTTTGTATTCACATATTGTAATGTAATGCACTGTGTCTCGTCATGTAATGCATAGTGCATTTTTGTATGTTAGTGTGGTTGCAATAGTGATGAGGAGCTAGAGAGTGACAAGCAGTTTATCTTGACTAAGCTTTCACGGTAGTGTTAATTACTGAATGTCCATTACAGAATGACAAGCTCTAATCTTTGCTTCATGCATTGTCGAAGGCTTTCATGGCCGGAATCACTGGGTGGTTGTTGTAGGTTTTTTTGGGCCATTGAAATCCATAAGCATGTGGACAATTTCAACAGAAAGGAGGAAACCATGAAAATGAACAAAATCTGGCTACCAATATTAAAAAACTAAAAAATTACAACAGCACAACAACAGAGGGGAAACTATCAGGGACAGCTAATCACCTCTTAACAAAAGATTGTCCCAGGCACCAACAAGCCACACCCAACAACTGCCAGGCCATCAAATGCTAATCAAGGTGGTCAGTTGAAACATTCACACCTAGCTCCAGCAGACAAGAGTTCTTTGTCCCAGCCTGGTCATTCCACAGATATATAAACCCATTTTCCTAGTTCCAACAGACTTCACTACCTCTAGAACATGGCCATATAGCCTGAAAAAACCTACAACAACCCACTTGGTTTTCTCTGCATTGTGTGGCATCCACAATCTCAGTTGACAACAACAGCAGGTCTCCTTCAGGTTGCTTGTCTCCCTGCCTACCCCATGTGGAGGTAGGCTGTTACTTTCCTGATATTATTTAACATAGGCTTTCATTTAAGTGTCTAACCTAATTATTAGTTTTGAGAGACTCTGTCCGGAGATATGTAATGCTGCCATTACGACAGGGTGGCAATTAGGGAGACAAGTGTCTAGAAATAGGAAGAGGAGACAGAGGGAAAAGGAAACATCAGGAGGTAAAATGCACATCGATCTTGTCTCAACAATTTTGAGAGCAGGTGGTTTCAGACTGAGGCAAGTAATAAAGTTTCCTTGAGGAAAAATACACAAACTGTAAGTGGTTGCATCAACCACTTGACGTTTGGCACCCTGGAAGTTGAGACTCTTACAAATGTGCCTGTCCACACATTTTCTCTTGAGGCAGATTTACAGAAGTTTGTATTTTAATAGAAAATAACAGCAATATTGGTGATATGTATTGTCGAAGGCTTTCATTGCAGGAATCACTGAGTTGTTGTAGGTTTTTTCGGGCTATATGGCCATGTTCTAGAGGCATTCTCTCCTGACGTTTTGCCTGCATCTATGGCAAGCATCCTCAGAGGTAGTGAGGACTATACTGGTGATACGTTATGATTTGTTGTAAATCTGAATGTGTCTCTCCTCCTCCAGCATGGCTACAAGGAATAGCAGAGGTATTTATTTTTAGTTTACCACAGTGTAGCTTGCATTCCAACTCCTGCCCATGATTGATCTTAACTATGGTCTACTCTAATTGGGACAAACAATTGGATTTAGTCTTGGTGTTTTTATTCCATTTGAGGAAGCTGAAGCATTATTACACTGTAGTACTCCCTGTTCTACAAGATCTCTACCTTCAGTCAAATGGGTATCAGCCAGCACATCAACGACTTAAATCAAGAAATAGTTTTCTAAGATCTACAGAGACACTAGCTGGAACACATCAGCAAGCAAGAGTCCAAACGTGGCAGGCTCAAACCCAGAACCTCAATCAATGGCTGATACCAAATGAGAGACTCCCTCCTGGGCACACAGAAAACTGGGCGACTTGGAAGGTGCTGAACAGACTGCGCTCTGGCACCACGAGATGCAGAGCCAACCTTGAGAAATGGGGCCACAAAGTGGAATCCACGACATGCAAGTGTGGAGAAGAGCAAACTACAGACCATCTGCTGTGATGCAACCTGAGCCCTGCTACATGCACAATGGAGGACCTTCTTATAGTAACACCAGAGGCACTCCAAGTGGCCAGCTACTGGTCAAAGGACATTTAATCAACTACCAAGATTGTAAACTTTGTGTTTTGTTTGTTTGTTTGTTAAAAATGCAATACAACTGTTTGGCTTGCTCCTGACACAAATAAATAAATAAGTCAAATGTTGTGTATGTGAGGAGCCATTTAAATATGACAATAATCTGAACTGGTGGCTGTTGTAAAAAAGAGCACTATACCCACCATGGATATAGTGGATTTGAGAAAGCTACTGTAAACATGCATGAATAAGTTGACTTGAGGGTGTGTTTTGGGGCTAAACTTATGGATTTGATATGGCCTGTACATAAGTCAAGGATCATTCTATGGAGAAGGGAATGCCCCTGGCCTCCACAGCCATTTCCCCTTTCAGGCATTCAGAAAGGTCAGAAGTGGCACCACAGTAGAGAGAATAGACGGGTCAGTTCTTCTTTTCAAGTTTCTCGGGTCTGATTAAGCTCTCATCTTTAAAAAAGCAAATATCTCAGAAATGTTTGCTTTTTTATATATAAGAGTTAAGATACTGTATTCACAAATGGCCAAAGTACTTGAAGTACTTTGGCCACATCATGAGGAGACAGGAAAGCCTAGAGAAGACAATTATGCTGGGGAAAGTGGAAGGCAAAAGGAAGAGGGGCCGACCAAGGGCAAGATGGATGGATGGCATCCTTGAAGTGACTGGACTGACCTTGAGGGAGCTGGGGGTGGTAACGGCCGACAGGGAGCTCTGGCGTAGGCTGGTCCATGAGGTCACGAAGAGTCGGAGACGACTGAACGAATGAACAACAACAACAATTCACAAATGTGGGTATGTCCAGATTTTTTGGGGTGCCGTTTTTTAAATATAGATTTATACATCAGTTCAATGCAGTAATTGCTACATCCTGCAAGATCTTCTTTGGAAGAATAATTGGTTCAGGATGGTGAAAGAAAAAAATGCAGTTGTTTTTCATAATAATTGTGCATTGTAATTGCTTATTGGTAATTTATGGATAATGTGTTAAGTCAATTGTTATATGTTGTATGGAACCACTGCTGTTTCTACTGTTTTTACTGTTTGTGAACCGCTGTGAGTCGCCTTCGGGCTTGAGATACAGCGGTATATAAGCAAAGTAAATAAATAAAGTAAATAATAATAAATCTTTCCCCAAATTGGACAAAATAGGCATGTTAAGAGTAGACCTGAACTACTCATTCTGGTGTTTTGCTTGGTAGTCTTCCATAGCTCCCTAAAGCCCAGAGAAAGCAACACAGTCCTATCTTGTTATTCTTATTAATGAGTCTGTGTAATTAATACCAATGTACTCATGTATAAGTCTAGAAATTTTAGTTAACAAACCCAGCAAAACTGGGCTGATCCATCCATAGGTCAATGTGTACACTGAGAACAGCGGTATATAAGTAAGGTAAATGAGAAGGCGTTTGAGTAAGTGCTGCAACAATTGGCAATTGACGATTGGAACGAAACATGGATAACGGGATTTGGATTGTGATTCAACGATGAGACGTCGCGAATGATTTAGTGTAATTGTATTATTGATAGTGATGTTGTTTAATGTTGTTGTGATATTGCTTATGTTGTAATTTGTACCTGATTTTACATGTTGTACACCGCCGTGAGTCGCCCTAGGGCTGAGAACGGCGGTCTACAAGTGCAGTAAATAAATAAATAAATAAATAATAAATAAATATATGCTCATATGGAGTTCTACCTCAATGTAGCAGTCTGAAAATTACTATGGGAAAATCAAGAAGTATGGAAAATCAGGACTCAGCACTATATTAATTTGTTTTATTGTATTTATGTGTTTTAATTGTTTTCTAAATTGACATGTTGTATTTATTATGCTTTGTATACTATGGGCCTCATCACACCAGAAGTGACTTGCAGTCTCTCAAGTCGCTCCTGACATGACAAAAAAAAAAATCACACTAGAGAAAAAAATCCACTTAAAATCCAGTTTCTGCCTCCTGTGGAATTCTGGGGTTTGTAGTTTAGAGAGGAGCCTTTAACAGTCTCACTAAACTACAAACCCCAGAATTCTTCAGGAGGCAAAAAACGGATTTTAAGTGGATTTTTTCTATAATGTGATGAACTCTATAGTGTGGCAACGAATTTCTGCCATGATCTGTAAGCTGCTCTGAGTCCCCTTTTGGGTGAAAAGAGCAGGGTATAAATATCCTGATGCAGTTCTAAGGGGGATGGACCATGGATGATGGGATTTGCAGTACCTTCACTCACTTACTGAAACCACTGTGACCCTCATCCAATGACTGATCAAGACCAAACTTGGCACACAGAGCCCCCATGACCCCCTCTACATCCTGCTGCAGTTTGGAGGAGGGTGGACCATGGATGATGGGACTTCAAATACCTTTACTCACTTCCTGAAAACAATGCAACCATCATCCATTGGCCAATAAAGACCAAACTTGCCATACAGAACCGGCATTATCCACTTTATCAAATAACCCGGGCAGTGCCCGGTCCTCAAGATAGTAGTAAATAAAAAATAAACTTTCATTTTAAAAGGAACCATCCCCTTATCTGAACAGAGTGATGAAAGGCAAGACTTTAATGTGTCCTGGGAGACCCCAAAAGAAGCACTTTGTGCAGAAGTTATTCATACTTTGCATGTTTTAAACTGTATATATATATGTGTTTGGGTTAGCTACAGTAACACTGGAGCAGCCTATTTCAGAGATCCTCAGTCAGCGTTACCATGGAGACCAAGGCAAGCTGGCAGAAGGAGAAGTGGGAGGAGCCAAGTGGAGAGAGTTTTGAAAACTGACAGTTTGAGAGTCAGTTAGGAGTTGATTTTGTATCTGAGAGGAGTAAAAGAGAGGAAGTGAAGAGTAGAGTGGGAGAGTGAAGTGTGAAGCAAAGAATTGTGGCTTTGGGAAGCCTGAATAGCTACTGGAGGTTTCTCAGTCTAAGGAGGCTGAAAGGAGAAACATAGCCAGTTTTCTTTAGTCAAGGGAAAGGCTAAAGGATGAGCTTGTTAATTTATTTGATCAAGGAAAGATCAAATAGGGAAGATATTCCTGTACTGAAACATTGTTTAATAATAAGTGCTTCACCTCAGTAAGATACTGCGTAACCTGGAAGAGTGAAATGTTTAACTAACCAAGTACTATTCAAAGTTCTATAAAATAAGAAGTTACAATCTTGTAACCACACGCTTTGTACTCAATAAACCACTTGTCTTTTGTTGAAGACAGTCTCATCTCCATCCATTCTGCGTCTGTATTGCCATATCTCACAGTAATACCTCATATCTCACGTTGGTGGCAGTTACCATAGATTACATATAACAATTGGCCTCCACTATACCAGTTGGTGGCAGAATTCAGAGAAATAAACAATAAACCTCCCTCTACTCTCCTGTCACACGGCAGCATGTGTGCTTTCTCTCCACTCTGATCACCTCCTCGCAACTGATTCCCTTTACTCTCTCCACCTGGGAAGAAAAATGGCAATAGCCACAAGTAGTTGGCCCCATGAATTAGCATTGGTGCTTTTCCATCTCTGAGAAATTATCCTTGACCTACCCATGAGTCATACAAAAATCCATAACTTTGGCCTCCGAACCTGCTCTTGACTTATACATAAGGTTGACTTATACACAAGTATATACGGTACATAATTATTATGTAAATATTTTTTATGGAAAATTTATTTTACGTTGTTCTGGAGAGAGTAATGCTTGATTTTGCAGAGCTGTGCCTATTTTCATTTTGACTTTGACATACCAGCCGTAAGGAAATATATATATGCAGCTTGTTCATTTTATAATTGGGAAAGAGCAACTACTGATCCTGTTACCGCAGGAACAAAATGTCAGCCAAATGTAAAAGATTTCTCAAAATGACAGATCTGAGCCAAAGCTACATCACAACCTGCCCCCAAATAGAAATTTAAAAAGGTCTGATCCAAAAGATAAAAGATCTGGAATTAAAGAGCTATTTGGCCAATTGAGTCTTTCCTTCCTGCTCCTGCCAGCAGCCTGGAAGAAAAAAAAATCTCCAGGGAACTTAAAAACTATTTCCATTGATGTGTTTCAGTTGTGAATGTGAGTGCGTTTGCAAAGCTCTTGGTCTATAGTTAAGTTAGAATTTGGTGCTGCTTGTAAAAATGTTTTGACTTTATTGGACCGAAAGCTAAGTAATTATGGAAAGAAATTAATAAAAGGTTTTTAAAAAACATCTCTTCAATGGGAAGGGTGTGTGATGGCATGAATGTCTGCTTCTTTTTAGCAGTAAGGAAACAGTGATTTGTAAGATTATTGTGGAAGATGGGAGGGTGCACGGAAAGCCTTTCCACACCTCTAGTAAATCCCTTAGACACTGATCCTTCCTCACTGTCAATTGTAATAGGAAAAGGTGATCAGCCAGGTGTGCGGAAAATGGTGTGAGTACAACCAGTTACTATGTGGGGCTGATTGGGGTAAATTGTAGGGTTTGTTGTTGTTCATTCGTTCAGTTGTTTCCGACTCTTCATGACCTCATGGACCAGCCCACGCCAGAGCTCCCTGTCAGCCGTCACCACCCCCAGCTCCTTCAAGGCCAATCTAGTCACTTCAAGGATGCCATTCATCCATCTTGCCCTTGGTCGGCCCCTCTTCCTTTTTCCTTCCATTTTCCCCAGCATTATTGTGTTCTCTAAGCTTTCCTTTCTTCTCATGATGTGGCTAAAGTACTTCATCTTGTAGGGGTGATAAGAAAATATTATGTACATACTCAGTTTTATCATATCTTATCATATTTACTTACTGTATTGTTATCAGTGTCTTATTTTAACTTACCACAGAGTGCAATCAAGTCTTATCAAGCTTTGTTGTTTTGTTTGATATTGTGATATGGCCTAAGGGCTAATCAATACAATTACTACTACTACTACTACTACTACTACTACTACTACTACAACCATTTACTTCAGTGAACTCCCACTGAGAAAACTGTTTCCTCTCTGCTTTTGGCAGAAGTGAAATACTAATCTATTCCCTGGCCCCCATTTAACTGGTGAGGAGAGTGGATTGGGCACCTGAGGACTTCATCAGTGGCTCTCACATGCTTTGTAGTGTTACAACTCTGAATACTTTGGGTATCTAGATGTAGTGGCCAGAATGTCTATACAAAGAAGCATCACTTTTGGAAAGATTTGCAACAATTTCTGCATATTATTATGTATAAGCATTCCACGTCCTTTTTGTGTCTCACCCCATCTTTCCCTCGCTTTCCTTCACATTCAGGAGTTGGGTAACATGGTCTTCTGGCTTTGTTTAAATGTGCTGTGAAAATGAAGCCCCACCAGAAGTATCCATACGCCGTCTGATGGCCTATGTGGGACTCCTGTGGGGCTTTGTTTCCGTAGCACAAGGAAACAGTGCCCAAAGACCATCTGATGACGTCCTTAAGTCACAGATCAGATGAAAATAATTTTGGTCCCCAAACCTGCCCTCATCTTATTCAAGAATCATAGAATCATAGAGTTGGAAGAGACCTCATGGGCCATCCAGTCCAACCCCCTGCCAAAAAGCAGGAATATTGCATTCAAAGCACCCCTGACAGATGGCCATCCAGCCTCTGTTTAAAAGATTCCAAAGAAGGAGCCTCCACCACACTCCAGGGCAGAGAGTTCCACTGCTGAACGGCTCTCACAGTCAGGAAGTTCTTCCTAATGTTCAGATGGATTCACCTTTCTTGTAGTTTGAAGCCATTGTTCCGCGTCCTAGTCTCCAGGGAAGCAGAAAACAAGCTTGCTTCGTCCTCCTTGTGACTTCCTCTCACCTATTTATACATGGCTATCATATCTCCTCTCAGCCTTCTCTTCTTCAGGCTAAACATGCCCAGCTCTTTAAGCTGCTCCTCATAGGGCTTGTTCTCCAGACCCTTGATCATTTTAGTTGCCTTCCTCTGGACACGTTCCAGCTTGTCAATATCTCTCTTTAATTGTGTTGCCCAGAATTGGACACAGTATTCCAGGTGTGGTCTAACCAAGGCAGAATAGAGGGGTATTATGACTTCCCCGGCCCTAGGTTGACTTATTTTATTTTATTTATTTATTTAAAATATTTGTACTTCGCCATTCTCTATGCCCAAAGGGGGACTCAGGGCGGCTTACAGCCAGCAACAATTCAATGCCCCCATATACAAACAGATAAAACAGCAATTACAAAATAGGTAAAACATTCATTTAAATTAAAACCATTGAAAATAGTGCAAATTGAATTGGTTGTCCAAATCTAAATCTGAGTTCTACAATCAACAACTTAGTCCGAAGCCTGTCCATAGTCCATTTACCACAGTGTTGTCATCATTTATCAACCTACTATTCAAATGACTGGCCCTATAGTCACGTTTTCAACTTTTTCCTAAAGGAAAGGAGGGAAGCAGTTGACCTAATTTTGCTGCGGAGCGTGTTCCACGGGTATACACAGGTATATACATTAGGTTGTGTGATCAGGGTATATCCTATACCAATGGTAGCGAACCTATGGGGCACGCAACACCCTCTCCCATGGCACATACACCATCACCTACCTCTACTTGTCATCCTGCCTCCCTGCTTGCCCTCCCCACGCTCCCCGCTTGCCTCTCCTGCTTGCCACCACCCGAGCTCTTCCCCATTTGGGCACTCAATCTCTAGAAAGGTTGCCATTACTGCCCTATACTTTCCTAGTATATGGGGTTTTGTACTTTTGTACCATGAAACAATATTGTAAACCAGGTCTCACTTTGTGCACTTGATTGCTTAATGCTTATGTTAGGTTAAGGCAATTTCCACTGGTCTCTTCTCGGAGCACTAGATAACATAGAGCCACTTACCTAACTCAACAGTATGAGACTTTCTTGCCTGAAGTGAAATTAGTAGTGGACCCATCACTCTGGTGTAACAAATCTTTTAAAAATACACAGTGCTTTCCTCCCTCCCAGCCTGTATAACTTGAGTTTACACAATGTGGATGTCTGATAACCTTTTTATAAATACAAGTGGCTCAGTGACACCTTCTTTTGTCCCATCACTCAGATCTGAGCCTTTGTAGTTTAGCTTTGTTATTGTTCCAGGTCCTTGTGGCAATTTCACAAGCTACAAGAATAACAAAATTTAAAGCAAGTACTCCAATGCAAAGGAATGCCCTTTCAAAACACGGACAACGCAACACTGGCATGTCACAAACAATTAGATTTCATTGTTCCAAGTACACAGTTGTCATACTGCATCTTCTATCAACAGTTTTAACACATGGATTTCCAAATACACATCCTTGTTTTTCTCTCTTACCCTTTTCTCAATAAAAGCATGGCATTTGCCAACCAAATTACCATGAATCATGTGGTTTGTGTGCATGTGAACACACAATTATTCATAGTGGCGGCACATGTTAACCTGCTATACCTTCTCTTGCTGAGGTCCCTGCCATCAGGCAGCAGAGAAATGATAAACAAATATCTATGCAATGCCCTGAGCTTACAGGCTTGTGCGTATATTTTCATAAACTGATTTATGAAACCTGAAAACTGCTAAGACCTATTACAACAGAAACAAAATATGACCCATAGCAAAATAAAATAGAGCTCCTCCTGGTGAAAGCAAAAACAGTGTCCAGGCTCTCCAAACTCCAAATGTGGGGGTGTATAAGGAAACATAGTGATGTAGAGTAAGTGTTTATTCAGCTAGCCACCCCATTTCCAAGGATACCTTGTTCAATTCTCCCATCTGATTTTCTATCTTCTCTGACAATCAGATATTTTGGATTTTCCCTTTCAGAGTCCACCCCTCAATATTTTGTGGATTTCTGCAAGTATTGGGTGCTTCTACCTCCGTCCCCTCCCCCTGTTCATGGATGACACAATTTTGGGTACCTTATCACTAATAATCCACTCCAAACATTAGTTGCAAAACCTTGTTTTTCAGGATAAGGGGAAACCTCTTGCAGCTCAAATATTGCCCTTCCTGCTCAATCTTTCCTTTCCATTGTGTACTCCTTCATCAATCATCAGTATTTTGTAGGAACTGGGCATACTTCATCCTCACTGGGCTTCTTGTGATGGGGTGCTTTCTAGCATAATTCTTTGAAAAGGATTTAAACTCCTATAAACCTCAATGCTCGACCAAGTTAGCCACTACCTTCCTATTGGGTGTACCATTTCAGCTATAATAAGACTTACATACAAGCTGGAGCCCCAGGTGGGACAGTGGGTTAAACCCTTGTGCCGGCGGGACTGAAGACCGACAGGTTTGAGATTCGAATCCGGGGAGAGTGTGGATGAGCTCTGTCTGTCAGCTTCAGCTCCCCATGCGGGGACATGAGAGAAGCCTCCCACAAGGATGGTAAAACATCAAAACATCCAGGTGTCCCTTGGGCAACGTCCTTGCACACGTACAAGCTGTCACTTGGAGAACTGAAGTCACCATCTTTAAGCTGATCCTATCAATCCTCCTACCATGAAGAAACTGACAAGTTCACATCAATCCATATAATTCAGAATTTTCAATAATAACTATGCTAAAGCACTTACTTTATAGCTTCAAATTAGAGGCTGATTTACCTTAATTATTGGGTAGCTGCCATCTACGTGGCAGCTTTAACAGAACATTGGAGAAGTACTTTGTTGCTTATTGAGTATAGAAGACCTAAAGCTTCCCTATTATTTCACTAGTCAAACCAATTACAGCTTCTAATGCTCTCCTGGAAAAAAAATCACTGTGTCTTTGAATGGGAAAAGGAGAAAGGATCATTATATCCATCTAGCACTTACTCATCCTTGAAATCTTGAATTAAGAATGTGTGCTCTTCTGAATGAACCGGTCCCTTTCACATGCAATCTACTTCATTTTGTATTCATCCGCATCATCATCTTTGGCTGCTCTCAAGCAATGAGCAAATTTGGGACTTTCTGAAAGATCCCTCACATTTCAAGAAATCTTTCAATTCTATGAAATCTATTTGTGGCAATATACTGTGAATATATGGCTTCATCAACTGGCCAGCATAATTCCTGGTTTTCTATTTGGAGAACACATATCATGAAACTATGGATTCTATGAAATAGTCATCCAAGGCCCATTGCATGGCTTCAGAATACTGTCCGCATCCCTAGTCTTAAAATTGAGCATGTCTCCTGTAGTAATTTTGTAATTTTTACTTACAGCACTATACCTCCAGTCCTCTTAATGTCTTTCTGAATTTTTCTTTCCAAAAGAAAAGAAAAAGAAGCAAATTAAGGAGTTTGCAAAAGGTGGCTGATGACACTAAATGTACTGACAAAGAGTGTGTCTATGCATAATTGAAAAAATCCAGTGACCTAGGTAATTGGTAGAAACAGATATGGCCAATTTCAACAGTATCTGGGGCAGAGCTAGAACTAGTCGTTCTCAAAGGTTTGTTTAAACCACCAGGTCTTCAGGCTCTTACGAAATCAGGGGAGGGATGGGGCCTGTCTTCTTTCTCCAGGGAGGGTGTTCCAGAGACAGGGGGCCACCACCGGGATGGCCCTCTCACTCGTCCCCACCAACTGTGCTTGTGACGGTGGTGGGAGCAAAAGGAGGGCCTCCCCGGAAGATCTTAAAGTTTGCACCAGTTCATAGAGGGAGATGCGATCGCGAAGATAGGCGGGGTCCGAACCGTTTAGGGCTTTATAGGTAATAACTTGCATCTTGAATTTGGCTCGGCAACTTATCGGCAGCCAGTGAAGCTGTTTTAAAAGGGGTGTTGTATGCTCCCCATGGTTTGCTCCAGTAGGGAGCCTGGCTGCTGCCCGTTGTACCAGTTGGAGCTTCCGGGCTGTCTTCAAGGGCAGCCCTACGTAGAGCGCATTGCAATAGTCCAATCTGGATGTAACAAAGGTGTGGACCATGCTGGCCAAGTCAGACTTCAGGAGGTATGGTCACAGCTGAAGCACAAGTTTAAGTTGTGCAAAGGCCCTCCTGGTTGTGCACCCCTAGAGCCCTTTGGCCATCCACATGGCTGGCTGATCCAAGGGTACACTGAAGGGTACATCCCAGAGGCGTGCTGTCAATTATGCATTTCTGGTCACATGGCCTAGCATCCAACATGACATCAACAGAAATGTGACATCACTAGCAATTATCTGGGAGAGTGCTGCTTGCTGGCAATGACATAGCGACGGGTCCATTGGCAGAGTGGATGACAGATCGAGCCAGGTATAGCACAATACTGCTGTTCACAACTCTGAAACTGCAGGATAGAGCTTCCAGGAAGTTCCAGAATAAATCCCATGTTATGCTGTCATGAATTAACAGCTGTACATCCTGTGGACTCATAGCATGCCTTATGATGGCAAAAAACAAACAAACCTACAAGCATAATATCCTAGGTTCACAGATATACTGATGGGATTTAAGATGGTACTGATAGACCAGACAGAGATCTATGGGTGTAAAAAGGCCAATTTCCACGTTGGGAATCATTGCTAGGGAAACTGAAGCTAAAGTGGCCACAATCATGGTACCCTGATAGTAATGGCAGCTCAGCCACACATGATCGTATAGTAGTTGTGGTTCAATCACACTTGAACGCAGGGGACAACAAAGCTCCAGAAGGATATAAGCATAGTTGGAAAGAGAGAAGGAAAAGGGCAAAAATATTACTCCAAATTTGGCTATGAGGAAAGATCTGGCACAGGGGAAAGGGGACATGAAAAGATGCCTACAGGTATGCATGGTGTGGAGGAGCTTGATCGGGCGGTGTTCATCCAGCAAAGTTAAATGTTAGGAGATGAAGTACAGACACACTGAAGTACTTCTTTGCACAGCACTTAAAGATGGGATTTAGCACCACCACAAGATATTGTTATTGTTGACAACTATCTCAGCGGCTGGTTGGCACGATTATGCTCCAGAATCAGATGTAGAATGGTATTACTCACTACATAGAGCAGTGATGCTCTTTTTTATGACAACATATTTAGTGTGCATGCCTTGTCTTTGTATGTCTTTGTATCTCTTTACATCCACTTGATAGTTATTTGAGTAACTACAACACAAGTAATCATTAGCACAAAGCACCATTTAAGGACCTCATCACATTTTGGCAAATTCCCTGTCCTAGAACACTGTCCTAGAACACCAGCTACTTCTGGTGGGGCTCAGTGATGGCTGCATTGGTGAAGTCTTCAAAGATGGGGAATACTGAATACAGGAGACTACCTGTATTCAGACTGAAAATCATGGGGACAGTGTAGGAGTATGCCAAAAAGGTAGGTTTTCTGGCATGTGATGGACAAGCAGGTGATACAAGCCACGGGAGGTGTTGGGCGATGGATTTGCCACACTGCCTTACGAATCCTCCAGCTTTTCCCCACATCAAGGGTTTCCATGTAATGAGGTCCTAAGCCATCTGGTTTTCTGCCTCTAGTAATTCACTACATTCAAATTCCTTTAACCACAGAAATGATTTCAAAACCTACAGTTTCTTTGAATATAGGGTGTCATAAACTACAAATGTGTATATGTGCCTTCAAGTTGTTTGTTGAGTCATTGTGACTCCATGAAGTCAATAAGGTTTTCTTAAGCAAGGAATACTCAGAGGTGGTTTTGCCAGTTCCTTCCTCTGAAGTATAGCCCACAAAGTCTGGTATTCATTGGCATTCTCCCAGCCAGTATTAACCAGAGTTGGCCCTACTTAACTTCCAAGATCAGATGGGATCAGGTGTCTTTAGGCCGTTTAGCCTTTACAAAATGTAATATAGCAATGAAAGGGATAGCTGAAAAGACATTAGTCATTTGTTATGACTCACAAGCCCTGGGTGGTCTTAGTAGCAGTAATTTTTGTGTGTGCTTGTAGTGGGTATAAAGCTACTACTACAAAGTGCCGTAGACACCAAAAGCTGAGAAGCCCTGGCCCTTGAGCACTCTAACTGGAGGTCAGCTGTGACCAGCAGTATTGCGGAATTCAAAAAGGCATGAATGGAGAGCGAAAGGAATAAACATGCAAAGTGGGAGGCTCATCAAGCCAACCCTGACCAGGACCACCGATGTTGGGAGAACATGTGGATCAAAAATAGGGCTCCACAGCCACCTACAAACCCACCACCAAGACACCAGACTTGGATGACCATCATCCTCAGGCTACGAGGGATTGCCTAAGTAAGTAAGTAAGTAAGTAAGTAAGTATAAAGCTGCTGTAGTCATTGTGAGCACTTTCCACTCTCTGTGTTGTTTTGAGTTATATTATGAACAGGGCACAAATGATTAGTATAGTATGGTTGCAAATGCTTCTGTGATGCTGTAATGTAATTGCCATAGTAAATCACACCCTCATAATAACCTTTTTGCCAATAATATGGAATTGGCTGTATGCCCTTTCCACCTCATTTTATAAAATTCAAGGTCTTAATTGAGAACCTGACAATCTTGCTGGAACTTCTCTCTACCTTCTTTCCTTTCTCAAAAAATATGTTTTTCTTTTAACGTTGGAATTCTGACCCCAAACTGCCATGACCTGCCTTGTATGCCCATTACTAATTCTGAAATGTTCCCTTCTGAGATGCTTTATTCGCCGAATCTATCAGGTCTTTGGGAAAGGGGTGGGAAGGAAGTGTCCTCTCGTTTTCTAGAATGAAATCTTCCTCCGAGCCTTTCCTGCAGCCTGGCTTCATAGACAGCATCTGTTTCATCTTCATCCCTGTTCCCTCTAGCTTCCTTCCCTTTTTATAATACCCATACACTTCAAACACTTTTTAACACCTTGCTTTGACTTTGTCTATACTGTTTGCATTACAGGATGATGAAACAGGACTTCAAGATGTCTTTTTCTCTGCATATAGGCTTACACCTGCCTGTCATCCCCCCACCTCAGCTTTCCAAACTGCAAATTAGCTGGTGCTAGCAGGGGGTAAACACTATTCCATTTTTCTGTACATCTCTTAGCTTGTGTTCTTTGCTAGGAGCTCTTTCCTTCAGTCTCTCTGCTCAGTCTAAATTTATTGTCCCCCAAACACCATTTTCCTCCTTAAGTAGGATCCTTTATGACCCATGTAACTCTGACTCCTTCTACCCTGCTATATAAAATCCAAAATATTTGAACTGGATTATATGGCAGTGTAAGTTAAAGGTAAAGGTTTCCCCCTGACATTAAGTCCAGTCGTGTCCGACTCTGGGGGTTGGTGCTCATCTCCATTTCTAAACTGATGAACCGGCATTGTCCGTAGACACCTCCAAGGTCATGACTGCATGGAGCACTGTTATCTTCCTGCCAGAGCGGTACCTTCTGACCTACTCATATTTGCATGTTTTCAAACTGTTAGGTTGCCAGAAGCTGGGGCTGACAGTGGGAGCTCATGCTACTCTTTGGATTAGAACATGCGACCTTTCAGTGAACAAGCTCAGCGGTTTAACCCACTGTGCCACCGGGGCTCCCACTGCCAGTCTATGGCAGTGTAGACTCATATAATCCAAAGCAGATAATATGGATTATCTGATTTGAAAATCTGGATCATGTGACAGTGTAGAAGGGACCTCTGAGTGAACTAGCATGGTTCACCTCATAGTAATATGTCATGGTGAACAAATAGTGACATCAACAGCTGTATCAGAGGTGGTCCAACTGCACCCCTAGTTTCTACTAGAATTGCTCAAAATTGGGGGGGGGGGGAGTGCTGAAATGCAACATCCATATTTTATTTCCCAAGAGGAAATAGTGAGAGAAAGAAAGAGAGGGAGAAATAGAGTGAATGGTGAAACTTCTTCCTTCCTTCCCCATCAGGGAGGTTTACAGGGAAAATAGGTTGGTGAGAATCAGCTGGTACTAATCTATCATACATTGAAATTATTACATTTGGCCCGGCCATAGGTTTTTAAATGCTGTATGTTATTATTGTTATTGTTTATTGCTTATTGTGTATTTTTGTTTTTGAGTTTTATTTTAATTGTATTGATTATTTGTTATTGCCTTTGTTTATTGATGTGCTGTGGGCCTGGCCTCATCTAAGCTGCCCCGAGTCCCTTGGGGAGATGGTAGCGGGATACAAATAAAGTATTATTGTTATTATTATAATTATAATTGGATAGAAATACCTTAACCAGTTAAATTACCATTTGGGGTGAATCTACACTGCCCTGTATCCCAGGATTGGATCCCAGATTATCTTCTTATCCCAGATTATCGGAGTGTAGACTCATATAATCCAGTTCAAAGCAAATAATATGGGATCTGATCCTGGAATATAGGGCAGTGTAGATCCAGCCCTGGTCAAGAGGTCTTGTTGTTCACCCTGTGACAAATTACAATGTATGATAAAACTATAGAGATGTTCAATGTATTGTCGAAGGCTTTCATGGCTGGAATCACTGGGTTGTTGTAAGTTTTTCGGGCTGTTTGGTCATGTTCCAGAAGCATTCTCTCCTGACGTTTCACCTGCATCTATGGCAGGCATCCTCATAGATGCAGGTGAAAAGTTAGGAGGGAATTCTTCTGGAACATCGCCATACAGTCTGAAAAACTTACAACAACCCTATGGTAAAACCACTTCTAACTAACTACATAAAAAGCACTTCCATAATCCCCGTAGTTTCTTTAAAGGGAGAACTCTAATGCAACTGGCAAAGCTATCGAGGTTAAAAAAGCTTCTCTTTTACAGGGCAGACTGGCTTTTAAATAAATTAACCCAACACTTTTACTTATATTTCATAGTGCTTATTTTAGATCTTAATGCAATTGTCACGTATTTGAGACTGACATTTGATTACCAGACATATCCAGAGTAGATTCGGCTCTCATAAATCATGAATTACTGCATGAACCAGATTCAGTGGGTCTACTCTAGTTGGAGCAGGCAACTGGATGTGGGCTGTAGAATGCAAAATGGTTACACTGTATTTTTCAAGTGCTGTGTCCAATATCTTGAATATACTCTTTCGTAGTTGTGAGTAGAGGCTATGACCAAAATCTTACACATGCTCACTTGGGAACAAATAGTGCTCAAGCATTCTTTTTTTGGACCATCTCTCTCAGGATTCCCCAGCTAGAAAGGGTCACTGGCTATAATTTCCCCCCAAACAGTGGCAGTTGATGGCTTTTTTGCCCGTGGATTGGGGAATTTGCTTTACAGGATTCATCTCTCCAACACTACCTTTGAGAACTCATTGAAAGTTTATGCTAAAACCCAGAGAGAATTTGTCAGCCTCACTGATGTAAAAGCTACCAGATAACACTGCCTGAACAATATCATTTCTGTATACTGGGGGAAAAAACTACCATGGAAATCACTGCATTTGTTTCTGTGGGCACAACAATAATGGCCAGAGAGATGCCATATATTTTAAAGGTTACTCTTGAAAGAGTCTATATTATTTTCTTTTAGGAAAATCTTACTGGAATAAAGCGGAGTAAAGATGAATTGGACTAAACTTCACATTTGCATTTGGCTAATTTGTATTTCATTTTCATTAGCACAAATGAATTTTTAAGCCTCGTGAGACTGAAATGGTTCTGGACATAGCCTCTGCTGATGTATCATGTATTGTTTTGCATGTGGATCAAATATTTAGAGTACAAAGTAACATTTACTAAATATATGTTCGCAAACGTGTATAAATGTTTATCTGAAAATGTTGCAGTTGTGTGCTTTCAAATTATTTTAAACTTATGGTCCCCCTTGATGGACTGTCACCTTGTCGTGGTGAGGGGGCTTGTGTGTTCCAATGAACCTGCGGGCACAACGACTGGAGTCATGCACTCCCAGGAGTGGCCGCGGGGAGGTTCCAGACCAAGCACAGTCCGAAGACCCAAAGACCTCAATGGCGGAGCAGGCGGAGGATAACATGGTACATGTCACAACAGCTGTGAAGGTGGAAGAAGGCTGCAACAGATTGAGAAGTCACGGCCGTCTTGTTAAACTATGCCACCCTTGGCACCTCACTCTGTGGAGACTGTGTGTTGATCAGTCGTGCACTGACCTCCACACATTGAAAAAAATTCACGCACAGGCATCTTCTAAGGGAAAATAAAAACATACCAAGGGCTCCATAGTCAGCTACGGACCCACTCTGGAGGATTATCCTACTCGGTCAATGAGGGATCGCCTAACTGAACTGAAACTTATGGTGATCCTAGAATGGGGTTTCCTTAGCAGGATTTGTTCAAAGGGGGTTTGCTATTGCCTTCCTATAAGGCACTGGTTCCCAATCAGTGGTCTGTAAGAACTAAAAGATGGTCCACGGCCTCACTGTTACTACACCATTGCAAGGAGAGTGACTGGTCTCGTGAAACCCTCTTACAGTGCTGAGGTTTATTAAATACAGTTTTCTGTGGGCGAGCTGACGGCGACTACTGGATGGCATATGTTCTGTATCAGAAACTAGAGCTGATGGGGTCTATCCAATGCAATTTTCTGAATCAGCACCCCAAATTACCAAACTGAATCTAAAGTAGACCAAAAATTGATTTGTAACCCTATTGGGACTAATGTTGGAGAGTGGTCCCTGGTCAAAAAAAGTTTGGGAACCACTTCTTTAAGGCTAAGAGTGCAAGTTGCCCAAGTTAACAGTGTGGACCCAGCACACCATAGGCCTTTCTAATCAAACCCTTTTTTATTTCTTTGTGTCTCATCATTAGTCACGATGGCTATCAGGACATGTCTCCTCTGTAGAAAAAAAAAATCCGTTTCTGTTAGTCTATTTGATATAAGAAAATCAGGAAACATCCAACTTTGTTTGATGAAACTCATGCAAGTGGGTAGTCACCCTGCTGGATGAGGCACTGTTGTGCTCCAAGTGACAATCCATGTTTATTTTCATGTTGTCAAAGTGTCCACTGAGATAGCAATGCCAGTATTGTGTCTCCCTTTGGGGTGGACTGTCATCCTTTTGGCTTCATATCCTCCAGTCTACCATCCATTCTCTCATTAATATGGTGATCACCCACGATTTGATGGACCCATCTCTTCAGCTGCTATCAAAAGCCATCAAGAGAAAATATGAATGAATTGACAGACATGCCATTCCAAAAGGTCTTTTTTTAAGTATACTCAGACACCAGTTAGGCAATAGGTTCCTGGTTTGCCACTTCTGAAAGACCTTGAGCATGTAGTTATTTTCAAGTTTCCTTGCTGCTTTTATTTTCATGCATGAAGCCAACTGTCTTTACTCCTCTTCAGCTCACATGACCCTTGCATTTCATGTTGGCCTCTGGAAAATATTCAGCACGTTTATTTTTTTGTCCAGCAGCATGTTCTAAACAGGACCATGTTACTACTGTCTGTCAATGTCCCCAAATGTATTGTCGAAGGCTTACATGGCTGGAATCACTGGGTTGTTGTAGGGTTTTTTGGGCTATATCACCATGTTCTAGAGGCATTCTCTCCTGACGTTTTGCCTGCATCTATGGCAATCCTTGCCATAGATGCAGGCAAAATGTCAGGAGAGAATGCCTCTAGAACATGGCCATACAGCCCAAAGCTAGGACCCCCCAGGGGGGAGGGGTTACAGGAGGGGTGGTCAGAGGGGTTGGCAAAAACCATCAGGAAACACAGTATGTTCTGTTGGTCATGGGGGTTCTGTGTGGGAAGTTTGGCCTAATTCTCTCATTGGCGGGGTTCAGAATGTTCTTTGATTGTAGGTGAACTATAAATCCCAGCAACAACTCCAAATGTCAAGGTCCATTTTCCCCCAAACTACTAGTGTTCATATTTGGGCATATTGAGTATTTGTGCCAAGTTTGGTCCAGATACATCATTGTTTGAGTTCACAGTGCTCTCTGGATGTAGGTGAACTACAACTCCCAAACTCAAGGTCAATGCCCACCAAACCCTTCCAGTATTTTCTGTTGGTCATGAGAGTTATGTGCCAAGTCTGGTTCAATTGTATCATTGGTGGAGTTCAGAATGCTCTTTTAATTTAACTGAACCATAAATCCCAGCAACCACAACTCCCAAATGACAAAATCAATCCCCTCCCCAATCCCACCAGTGATCACATTTGGGCATATTGAGTATTTGTGCCAAATTTGGTCCAGATACATCATTGTTTGTGTTCACAGTGCTCTCTGGATGTAGGTGAACTACAGCTCCCAAACTCAAGGTCAATGCCCACCAAACCCTTCCAGTATTTTCTGTTGGTCATGAGAGTTATGTGTGCCAAGTCTGGTTCAATTGCATCATTGGTGGGAGTTCAGAATGCTCTTTTAATTTAACTGAACCATAAATCCCAGCAACCACAACTCCCAAATGACAAAATCAATCCCCTCCCCAATTCCACCAGTATTCAGATTTAGGCGTATTGAGTATTTGTGCCAAATTTGGTCCAGTGAATGAAAATACATTCTACATATCAGATATTTACATTATGATTTATAACATTAGCAAAATTACAGTTGTGAAGTCGCAACAAAAATAATGTTGTGGGTGGGGGGGGGGGTGTGTCACCACAACATGAGGAACTGCATTAAGGGGTCGCAGCATTAGGAAGGTTGAGAACCACTGCTCTAGAACATGGCCATATAGCCTGAAAAAACCTACAACAACCCAATGTCCCCAAAGTTTAAAATGACCAAGGTATTGATATATGTGCCTTCAAGCCATCTGTCAACTTATGGCAACCGTTTGGATCTCACATGGGTTTCTTAGTCAATATCAGATGTGATTTTGCCAGCTCCTTCTTCTGAAATATAGCTACAGCACCTGTTGTATGTTTGTGGCCTCCTATCCAAGTACTAATCAGGGCTGGCTCTACTTAACTTCCAAAAGAAGTGGGTTTTAATCCACTTCTACAGCAATATGATAGAAAACTGTGTACAACAGCTCATATACCTCTACTACAGTAATATCGGTTATAGTAAGCATAGTGACAAGGTTCCTTGTCAGTCTGTTCTGGAGGACCGCAAACTTTTTTTCTTTGGAGTAGCTAGTAATGTTTCCCAGAGCCACTTCCCACAATAGTAGAGCTTCTCTTCTGCCCTGGGTGTGTTTAACTTGGAGAAAAGATGGTTAAGAGGAAACATGATTACCATTTTGATCATACTGCAGATGGAACAAGCTTGCTTTGTGTTGTTCCAGAGACCAGAGCATGGAGCAATGGATTCAAATTGCAGGAAAAAAGTGTCTACCTTTTTGACAGTGGAATATGAATATTGGCGTGTCATGGAATCTCTTTCTTCAGAGATTTTAAAGCAGAAGTTGGATGGCCAGCTGTCAGGAGTACTTTGATTATGTGTTTCTGCATGACAAAATGGGATCTGGCTGACTGGTACTTGCAGTTTCTTCCAACGCTATGCTTCTATGATCTGTCTTCTCAATAAATCCCTGATAGATTTTGTTGTCATTATCAAACTTCCTTCTGGCAAGTAATGGACTGGTCATGGGGATGGGTACTTCTAGCTCTCTTCAGTTACCAGTATGATGACATCTACTCTAAGGCCCCATCTACACTGCCATATAAAATCCGGATTATTTGTTTTGAATTGAATTATGTGGCAGCGTAGATGCAACCTAGGATAACAAACAGTTACAAGAAAAAAGAATAGTTATTAAGTAGGTAAAGGTAAAGGTTTTCCCCTGACATGAAGTCCAATCGTGTCTGACTCTGGGGTGTGGTGCTCATTTGTTATGTCAGCTCCACTGGCTGCCGATCCAGTTCCGAGCACAATTCAAAGTGCTGGTTTTGACCTACAAAACCCTTTACGGTTCCGGCCCAGCATATCTGTCCGAACGCATCTCCCTCTACGTTCCGCCTTGGAGTTTAAGATCTTCTGGGGAGGCCCTGCTCTCGGCCCCGCCTCTATCACAAGTGAGACTGGCGGGGATGAGGAGCAGGGCCTTCTCGGTGGTGGCCCCTCACCTGTGGAATTCACTCCCCAGGGAAATTAGATCATCGACATCCCTCCTTTCCTTTAGAAGGAAATTAAAAACGTGGATTTGGGACCAGGCATTTGGGTAATCTGGCAGATAAATAAAGGACAACGACGACTGATAGGAATGGACAGGGTGGAAAGAATTTATGGACTCTGAGTTGGCGAACGTTGAGCATGAGATTTTTTATTGATTGTGAGTTATAATTGATTGTTTTTAACTGTTATAATTGTTTTAATTGCTGTTTATATATGTTTATCTGTATTATTGTGTAGGCATCGAATTGTGCCTTTTGTAAGCCACCCTGAGTCCCCCCTCGGGGGTTGAGAAGGGCGGGGTAGAAAAATGCGAAATAAATAAATAAATAAATCTCCATTTCTAAACCAAAGAGCCGCCGTTGTCCGTAGACACCTCCAAGGTAATGTGGCTGGCATGACTGCATGGAGTGCTGTTACCTTCCCACTAGAGCGGTACCTATTGATCTACTCACATTTGCATGTTTTCGAACTGCTAGGTTGGCAGAAGCTGGGCTGACAGCAGAAGCTCACGCAATTCCCTAGATTCGAACCTGCGACCTTTCGATCAACAAGCTCAGCAGCTCAGTGCTTTAACCTACTGCGCCACCGGGGGCTCCCAGTTATTAAGTTTATCCATAGTATTTTGTGTGTGATCATTTAAACGAGATGGTTATATAGGAACCTTTGGCAAAAAATTCAAACATACTGTATATGCTCAAGTATAAGCCTAGTTTTTCATCCTTTTTCTAAGGCTGAAAAAGCCCCCTCAGCTTATACTCGAGTGAGGGTCCTGGCAGGAAGGCTTGCTTTGTGTCCTGGTCTTCCTGCCAGGACCCTCACCTCTCCGCAAAGCAACTCAGCTCTCCTTCCTCTCCTCCTCTCTCGGTGCAGTGCGCACCTTCCTCTCCTCTCTCGGTGTCAGTCTTTCCCACTTTTCCTTATTCATGTCCACACAGCAGTGTCTCCACAATGTATAGTTAAGATAAACTCTGGTGATTATTGGTAGCATACGTAAGCACATTTACATTAAAGGTTAGAATAATGATTTAATCAGAGTTGGAGAGTCTTATTTTAAATTACAATTTTATGCAAATATTTTTTAAAAATTAACTTATTGATGCCACAATTAATGTAATTTTATTGGTATCAATTTTTATTTTTGAAATTTACCAGTGGCTTCTGCATTTCCCACCCTCGGCTTATACTCAAGTCAATAAGTTTTCCCACTTATCGTTTTTTTTTGTGTGTGGTAAAATTAGGTGCCTCGGCTTATATTCTGGTCATCTTATACTCAAGTATTTACGGTGTATGTTAGATGTTAGGTATATAGTAGTCTACTAAATATAAGACACTGTTATACATAAGCACATTTATCACCAGATTAGGAACGTGTTCCTCTGAAACTTCTCTCCTGTTGGGCAATCCATCACCAGATATCAGCTCTATTTGAAAGGGTTATTTCACTTGAGAAGTTATAGGAAGTTGTCAAACCATAAATCATTTTAATTGAAAGAAATGCCTTCAATATGCTGTCTGGATTAATAAAGGAATGACCTTGATTTTGGCCCATTCCCCCTGTTTCTATAGCTTCCGGTTGGTACATCCTTTAAGGATTGCTGACATAAGATGTTCTGCAGCAAAATAAAATAAAATAAAAATAAAGGAAGGGATGCAGCACTAACCAGCGAAGGTCAGTGGGATTTAAATCTCACATCATTGTGGCCTTCCCTGCAGCTCAAGAGGAAACTTTTGAGAAATACCCTTTTTCCTTATAGTGCAAGCTGTGGATCTGAGGGTTATTCATTAATTTAATTCCTGAAAGATTTGTGCAAATGTATTGCAGATTAAAAAAGAAGGCATGGCCTAAGGCTGGTCTCTGACATGCCCTGGACTGGAGTTAAAGCATGACCTCTAGATGGTAACTTAGAAAATAGTGAAATAAAGACTAATTAGATTGATGGGGCATTTCCTCTGTTTCCATGCTTTCTGTTAAACGAAGGGTAAGGAATTTTAAATGCAAAGGCTGATAGGAAAACTCAGATCTGATCCTTGACCTTTATTAAGTTCTGGCCTGAGCAGTTGTATCTGCCTCCTATTTGTCTGTTCTCATAAATTGAGCTAAATACTGCAGAAAATGTTTTAGTGTGGCTTGCAGTGACTGAATGCAGAAAATAAGGTGTCTATACATAAAGTGTCCTAAAAATTAGAAGCACCCAAGAGTGTCAACCATGCTAACTGAATGCCTCAAACAAATGGTTGCTTGAAAAGTGGTGTTACTGTCTAACCACTGGGCTCATTAGTGAACAGGGTAAGTGAAACCAATAATTTTATCCCATGGTACTTACACTACAGAATAATCTTCTCAACTTTTTTCCTCTGGGTGGTTTGGTCTACAACTCCTAATGGTAGTCCTAATATAAGCCAAGATTTCCCCATCAGTCTGATTCTCCATTCACCATCTTTGGGATTTCAAAGAAGTAGCTGTTGTGACTTCATCACACTGACTTCTTACTCCATCCTATGATGCTTCCAGAACGGAGGAGCCAGGATGGAGACTGTTGGAGCCCTTCAAACAACCTGGAAGTAGTCTGCAGTGCCTTTCATGTTCCTTGAGGAAACACAACATACAAACTATCTACATGTCCACTAAGAAAATCCAACAAATGCTACATTCAGCAAAGGACAAGAGGGATCCTCTCACATCTGCAGGAGTCATTAATAATAATATTTATTTATTTGATCAGTCATATGACCATTTCAAAATAGAACACAAGTAAAAAACAAGGCAACAAGGTGAAGACAGCAACCGACCTTCTATTTATAGTCAGAATCTTATTTTCCTGGTTCTTCTTTCAGGAAATCTGCTCTTTTCTTAATAGCTTTCAGAATAAAAAGGCTTACTCCGATTATGCTGGATCTTTCCTGCCCTTGCAAGAGGGATGTCAGAATATCATTTCTGTTGGGGGACCTGCAGTTGGATAATATTGGATGTAAATATCTGTCTCGCAGTTCAGTATATGCTGGACAGTCAATTAAGAAATGTTCAATGTCTTCCACTGTTTGTTCTCCCCAGACGCAGAATCTCTCACTTCTTGGGATGTTACAGTAACACCCGGTTTGCACCATAGTACCGAGTTGTTCAAACCTAGCCCTAGTATATATTCTTCTTAAGGGTAGAGGAAGTGGAATAGTTAGGTAGTGCTCTAAATGAGTATTCCTTTTGTGGGAAGGTAAAAACCTTGTGGCTGAAGACCTACCTATGCTCTCTAGGTCCAGCTGTGCATAGACATCCCTAATGAGCCGCTTGAGCACTTGCCCTGCCCCCGGACCCAAAACACCCAGAAATTGCAAAGGCAGACCGAATCCAGCCAGCTCATTATTCAGAGCCGCCATCCACGATGACTTCTGGTCATGCTGGACTTGATCCTCTAGACATAGGCAAGGAAGTCTACTGGGATCCATAGAGTTTACTTTTGACCAGTAATTAAACTATCTCATTAAAATTTGAGCTTTTACTGGGAGTATTCCTAGCTCAGCCCTTACTGCCGCCGTCAGCGTTGTTCTGGAAAGGCTCAGGAAGGTGCGAAGCTGCTTCACTTGGAAGGCTTCAATCTTAGCCAAATTGATGTGCCCCCAAATTTCAGCCCCAAATATAAGTGCTGGCATTGTTTTTGTTTTAAAAAATAATGCCAGAAGGAGTCTACTGTATACCATGCAGCTGTGGACAATTCTACATAGGGACCACCAAATGCAGCATTGCCCAAACACGAATCAAGGATCATGAAAGGCAGTGCAGAATACTTCAACCAGAGAAGTCAGCCATAGCAGAGCACCTGATGAACCAACCTGGACACAGCATATTATTTGAGAACACAGAAATGTTGGACCACACTAACAACTACAATATCTACACAGAAAAGCCATTGAAATCCACAAGCATGTGGACATTTTCAACAGAAAGAAACCATGAAAACGAACAAAATTTAGCTACCAGTACTAAAAAACTCTAAAACCAAAACAGTAAATAAAAAAAACAAAAAACAAAATTCAAACACAGGGGCACTTTAGACAAGAAATAATCAGGAACACCTAATTACCTCTCAAGAAAGGATTTTCTCAGGCAGTAACAAGCCAAACCTAAAAACTGTCAGGTCATCAAATGCTAATCAAGGTGACCAATTGAAACATTCACACCTAGCTCCAACAGGCAAGAGTTCTTTCTCCCACCCTGGACCTTCCACAGATATATAAACCCAATTTTCCAGTTTCCAACAAACCTCACAACCTCTGAGGATGCTTGCCACAGATGCAGGCGAAATGTCAGGAGAGAATGCTTCTAGGACATAGCCATACACACCGAAAAACCTACAACAACCTGGTGTTGGACCGTTGTCTCTCTGCCACCTGTATGTAATCTGACTTGTTTAGGGAGACTTGTTCAGAAGTAACTGAACCAGCAATGGGCACCTTTCTAACAGATGTCTATTTTAAAATTATCTGTGTATCAACTACTACGAAAAAACATCAAAAATCATCCGGGCATCCCCTGGGCAACGTCCTTGCAGACGGCCAATTCTCTCACAACAGGACGCTCCTGACACGACAAAAAAGACAAAAAACACAAAAAAAACCCCAAAAAAACCAAACTACTACGAAAGTTCTCAATCTGTCAAGAATGCAAAAAATTAAAAATTAACAATTGGATTGTTGCAAAACACCTTCAAGATAGGAATGAAGCACAGTATTTATCCTGGGTTGTTAGTCTTTGTGTTGCTCACTCTGTATTTAACAGGTTGTGTAATCAATGTTCATATATGCACCAGGATCCTCTGGGTAAAATCTAAGGGAAAAGCTCATGATGGGGTATGGAGAGCGACAACATGGCATGAAACAGTGCCTGTGGAAAGAGCATCAGATGGCAACCTCTGGTCCCTGGGTTTCTCCTTATCCAGCCTCCCCCTGTGACATGCATCTGTGTATGGCAATTTGCTCAAATATTTCCCACCGCTGTTCAGCAATCATTCCTTTCTCTGTTCTCACAGCGCCATGAATCACTACATATAACTGGCTGTATTACTGTTTCACTGCTAATTAACAGTCTGAGAATGAAGCATTTAATTCCCCATGCCTGACAGTTAAATTAAACCATTAAAGCTAACAAGTGAAACAACAGTTGACCACACGGTGCCAACAGGTCCTTCTTTGTGAAATAGCATACATTGGAATCCTTGGTATGAAATGCTGCCTTTAATACAAGCTCCGATGCTCCATATAGGAACAAAAGACAGCAAAAAAAGCAGCATGTGCCCTTTTAGCTTTAATTATTCATCGGATGAGTTCATTTTCCTTTTCCTGCAGAGATTCAGAGCATTGCTTTTAACCATACTGCTTCTGGGTCAGCGTGTTGGTTTGTGCTAACCATCGAAGAAATGAAACAGGAATCTAATTGTATTTGCAGAAGCCCTTCCAGTTACAGCTAATGCCTCTGAAACAATATAATCCATCTGAGTTAGTTGCAAGTAAGTAGCACATGAAAAGAAATGTGAATTTATATCGCAGGTCTGAAATCAGAGATGGATGGATGTTTCTCCCTCCCGACATTCCTAGGCATTGTTTTCAACTATCAGATGTATCCAAAGTGAAAAGAGGCAAAGGAACTAGGACGATATTTTATTGACATCCTTTGAATTAAAATGGCAACTCAGAGGCATTCTGAGCTTCCTTTGTATCATTTCGACACTTCAGATTAAAAAACAAAACAAATCTCTCCCATATTCCAGTCTTTATTTATTTATCGTGTCAGGAGCGAACCAAACCAGTTGTATTGCATTAAAAAAACAGACAAAGAAACAAAACAAAACACAAAATTTGCAGACTTGATATTCTATTAAATGTCCTTTGACCAGTAGCTGGCCACTTGGAGTGCCTCTGGTGTTGCTGCAAGAAGGTAATCCATTGTGTATGTGACAGGGCTCAGGTTGCATTGCAGTAGGTGGTTTGCTCTTCTCCACACTCGCATGTTGTGGATTCCACTTTGTAGCCTCATTTCTTAAGGTTGGCTCTGCATCTCGTGGTGCCAGAGAGCAGTCTGTACAGTACCTTCCAAGTCGCCCACTTTTCTCTGTGCCCAGGAGGGAGTCTCTCATTTGGTATCAGCCATTTATTGAGGTTCTGGGTTTGAGCCTGCCACTTTTGGACTCTTGCTTGCTGAGGTGTTCCAGCGAGTGTCTCTGTAGATCTTAGAAAACTATTTCTTGATTTAAGTCATTGGCATGCTAGTTGATACTCAAACAGAGGATGGGCCAGAGATGTCACTGCCTTGCTCCTTTCACTATTGGCTGCTACTTCCCGGCGGATGTCAGGTGGTGCAATACTGGCTAAACAGTGTAATTTCTCCAGTGGTGTAGGGCGCAGACACCCCGTGATAATGCGGCATGTCTCATTAAGAGCCACATCCACTGTTTTAACATGGTGAGATGTGTTCCACACCGGGCATGCATACTCAGCAGCTGAGTAGCATAGCACATATTCCAGCCTGTCCCATATCAAGGAAGCTAACATAAGGGCATCTGTAGTGGACTTCTCTTTTTCAATATTATCAGTCACTAGAAACTATAACAGTCGTTGTTGAATCACATTGCTGGCCTACTTGGGTTTGGGAAAGAGAGGCTAATTTCCCCCCAGAATCTCCTACAGACTACCAGGAAACACATCAACTCCTTTGTTTTTTTGCAAAGCATATCAAAATGGAAACCAGGAAAACAGTGATATTGGGTACATGATATGATATTCTGAGGTATGAGGGAATTTGTATGCTTTCATGTAGTTGGAGGGTTTTCTGTATAAATTGCTCCCAAACTTCCGACATTTATTTATTTTTTTTAAAATGGAGGGTTTGGAGACTTTGAGAGACTTTTCACTAAGCTCCAGATCTTCTCTAGATGCAAAACAGAACCCTCAGAACATATTTGGGCAAACCCAGGCCCAGGGGCCGGATGCAGCCCCTTGGGCTCTTTTTTCAGGCCCTCCTCTCGCACACCATGCTATCCTTTCTCCTTCCTTCCTTCCTTCCTTCCTTCCTTCCTTCCTTCCTTCCTTCCTTCCTTCCTTCCTTCCTTCCTTCTTTCCCTCTCCCTTCTCCCTCCCTCCTTATTTCTATCTCACATATACTTCCCTCCTTACATCCTTCCCTCCTTACATCTTCCCTCCTTCCTTCCTTCCTTCCTTCCTTCCTTCCTTCCTTCCTTCCTTTCTCCTTCCTTCCTTTCCTTTTTCTTTCCTTCCTTCTCCCTCCCTCCATTCCCTTCCATTCCCCTTCTTCCTTCTCTTTTTCCTTCCTCCTTTCCTCCTGGGATGTTTAGCTGGAGAAGAGAAGGTAGAGAGGGAACATGAGAACCATGTTTCAAAATTTAAAAGGGTGTCCCATTGAGGAGGAGGGGAAAAACTGTCTTTCTGCTTCTTTAGAGACCAGGGCACAATTGAGCAATGGATTCAAATGGCAGGGAAAGAGATTCAACTGAAAAGATTAGGAAGAACTTCCTGAGAGTAAGAACTGTTGGAGAGTGGCATACGCTGCCTGGGAGTGTGGTGGAGTCTCCTTCGCTGGAGGCTTTTCCGCAGAGGCTGACTATTGGGAGTGCTTTGATTGTGCCTTCTTGCATGGCAGGGGGTTGGACTGGATGACCCTTGGGGGCCTCTTCCAGTTCTAGAATTCTATATCAGGAGTAGGCAATATGGGGTCTAATGGATACACCAGTATCTCATCTTGACCAAGGCCAAATCTTTTGGGATCCAAATATTTCCTGTCTTTCCTTAACTTTCTGCCTCTGAAAGAGAAGAGGAAGGGGAGGAAAGGGCATGGCAGAGAGGGGACTTGGGGAGAACCCCCTCCCTTCCAGCTCGCCCACCCTGCCCCAGCCCATCATGTGGCCTCCAAGTTAAAAATTTTGCCCATGCCTGCCTTAGAAGCTTCCAGGTTTGGTAAGAAGCCCCCTTTTTAATCTTTTAAAGATTAAAAAGAGGGTGAAGGAGGGCAGAGGTCTTGGCTTTCTCTGCCTGTGCCAATGCTGGTTGAGCATAGATGGGTATCTAACCACTCTTTCATCAAGAAGGTGAGGTTTTGGTCTCCTGTGTCATCAGCAAATGCACTGAGAACTGGAGGTTTAAACTCAGCACATTTTCTGTTGTGTAGAAGGGCCTTTGGAAGGTTGAGAGAGGACTCATAGGAATAAGAGGAGGTGAAAAAACATTCCCCAAGGCTATCAGTTTACATCACAGATGGGTTAGGATAGGTAGAGGGAGGATATTCAGGTCACTCAAACTAATTCTTTGTGGCATTATTCACACATCAGTGGAAAGTGTTGTTGCATTTCCAATAATGTATAGCTTTAAAACATAACAATCAACTAACTTTTCCTCTCTTTTTAGAATTAACTCCCCTGCCCAAGCTATGGGGAAATGCAAGAAAACTAAACAGATTCCTTGTTAGAACAGCTAAAACCAGACTGATAGATTGCCTAAGATTTCCTAGGTATGTATGTGATCAGAGTCCTCGGAGAGATGTAATGACAGATGTGGTGACTATATGGTGATCCTAATCAAGTAACTACTGTATATGAACAGAGTAAAAGATGTTATATGGTGTGTTGTTGTTCATTCGTTCAGTCACTTCCAACTCTTCGTGACCTCATGGACCAACCCACGCCAGAGCTCCCTGTTGGCCGCCACCACCCCCAGCTCCTTCAAGCTCAAGCCAGTCACTTCAAGGATACTATCCATCCATCTTGCCCTTGGTCAGCCTCTCTTCCTTTTTCCTTCCATTTTCCCCAGCATCATTGTCTTCTCTAAGCTTTCCTGTCTTCTCAGTTATACGGTGTATTCCTCATTATTTCATTCAGAATGATAGCATTTGGTCTTACTGGAAGCTAACCCTTGCACATGAAATGGTAAAGGTAACTTTATGGATACAGAGTTATGTTATTGACTTGTTGCTGGATACACACACACACACACACACACAAGCTGTCCCCTGCCACGCATTGCTGTGGCCCACATGGGGGTTCTGTGTGGGAGGTTTGGCACAATTCTATCATTGGTGAGGTTCTGAATGCTCTGTGATTGTAGGTGAACTATAAAACCCAGCAACTACAACGCCCAAATGTCAAGATTCTATTTTCCCCCAAACTCCACCAGTGTTCACATTTGGGCATATTGAGTATTCTTGTAGAATTTGGTCCAGATCCATCATTGTTTGAGTACACAGTGATCTCTGTATGTAGGTGAACTACAATTCCAAAATCAAAGGACACTGCCCACCAAACCCTTCCAGTATTTTCTCCTGAGAACTGTGTGCCAAGTTTGGTTCAATTCCATCGTTGGTGGGATTCAGAATGCTCTTTGATGTTCTTTGATAAATCCCAGGAACTACAACTCCCAAATGACAAAATCAGTTCTTTTTGAGTGAAGGACAAACACTGGGTTGTTAGGTGTATTGTGTCCAAATTTGGTGTCAATTCGCCTAGTGATTTTTGAGTTCTCTTAATTGCACAAACGAACATTACATTTTTATTTATATAGATAACAGCTACTACGTAAACACTGAATCCCAGCATAACCATTGCATAGATCTACCACAATTCTGTGTTATTGCTCCTTAATTTAAAAAGAACCAGGTTGCCCTTGGATCTCTGCGAAAGGACAAGACAACTAATTCCTTTTCAGAAGAAAAACCCAATCAAATTCCTCAAGGAGTTTTGCAGACGTTTCCCAATTTAAATCGTTTGTAGTCCACCTCAATTTATGCAGAACGTCATTTCAGAATCAATAATGTCACATTTTTCTAAAGTGTGTTCAGACCACATGTGCCACTGATTTCCTCCCAGGTAAAGCTTCTTGTTCTAATCAGCAGAAGACAGGGCAAAGGGGCAGAAAGAAAGCTGTGCACCGGAAGTAGAAGTGTGGATCATTCCTCCTCCAAGCCTTCCTTGAAGTTTGCAGCCCTGCTATTTTCATGCACATCTAATTTGTCTTGCTCTGAGAGAAAGGCTGTGAGCAACCGGGTCCTTCAGGTTTCAACATGCTGAGACTAAGAGCAGCATGAATACTATTCCGAGGCACATCTCCCTCACTTTGTCATTGAGTAATTGCCTTGACAGACAGTCTTACTGGGAACAGTCACCAGAAGGGCAGGCTTCCAGATCCCCAGCCCACTCAAAGGAGACACGATTTTCAAGCAGTTGGGCTATTGGTACTCAATTAGGCCCTGTCAGTATTTTATGGACACAGGTTTCAGGCAAAAGGTCATCATTTCTCCTTTCTAAAATAAAGTAATAATCCCTTGGATGATTTATGTGTGGATATATGAAACAAACTAAGAATACAATGCAAAACAACAAAGCACAGACTAAAACAGAAGAATAAAAATACACCAATCTGGTTAACTCTTTTATTTCCAACAGCAGCCAAATCGGAAACATCTGGGAACAGGCATGTAGCCGGGGGGGGGGGGGGCTCGGGGGCTTCAGCCCCCCCCGCAATTCTGATGGTGGTCCGAGAAGGCCTTACTGGTACATTATTTAAACTGTTATGTTTATTCATATCATGATCTGATCACCATGCTCAATATATCCCATATGCATGGGGGTATTGGGGTAACAATACAAAAGGTTTGCTAGGGTAGACCCTCTTTCACTCAGACTCATCCCCCCCTGAATCAACCCCCCCGAAACCCCCCCTGAAAAAAATTCACCCCCCCCCCCCCCGAAACGAAATCCTGGCTACGGGCCTGTCTGGTAAGTTTAGTCCAAGCGGTTGGAATAGACCAGGGGTCCTCAAACTAAGGCCCGAGGGCCGGACACAGCCCTCCAAGGTCATTTACCCGGCCCTCACTCAGGGTCAACCTAAGTCTGAAATGACTTGAAAGCACACAACAACAGCAACAATCCTATCTCATCAGTCAAAAGCAGGCCCACACTTCCCATTGAAATACTAATAAGTTCATATTTGTTAAAATTCTTCTTCATTTTAATTATTGTACTGCTTTTAAGTGTTTTTTGCACTACAAATAAGATATGTGCAGTGTGCATAGGAATTCATTCATGTTTTTTTCAAATTATAATCTGGCCCTCTAACAGTTTGAGGGACTGTGAGCTGGCCCTCTGTTTAAATAGTTTGAGGACCCCTGGAATAGACTGATCTACGTGGGGTTGCCTCTGAAGACTGCCCGGAAGCTGCAGCTAGTTCAACGCTCGGCAGCCAGACTACTAATGGGTGCTAGGTACAGGGAGCACACCTCTCCGCTGTTACACCAGCTCCACTGGTTGCCAATTAGCTTCCGAGTTCAATTCAAAGTGCTGGTGTTAACCTTTAAAGCCCTAAGCGACTCCGGCCCTGTTTACCTCTCCAAACGTATTCTCCCCTATGAACCATCAAGATTCTTAAGATCGTCTGGAGAGGCCCTGCTCTCGGTCCCACCGGCCTCACAAGCGCGTCTGGTGGGGACGAGGGACAGGGCCTTCTCGGTGGTGGCCCCGCAACTCTGGAACTCTCTCCCACCGGAGATCAGAACCGCCCCTTCTATCCTGACTTTTAGGAAACAGGTGAAGACGTGGTTATGGAGACAGGCTTTTGATGAGTGAGACAACACCCTAAGACATGGATGGAAGATGATGTATAATTGTTTTTTAGTATGACGACTGACCACTGTAGTTTTGGATATATTTGTTGTTTTAATGTGTTATTGTAATATGAACTATGATGTTTTTACCGATTGTATGTGGTTTTATGGTTGGAAACCGGTCTGAGTCCCTCAAAAGAGGTGAGAAGGTCGGTATATAAAACTCTGAAATAATAATAAATAAATAAATAATCTAGGAGGCCTGTTTTTATGAGTAGGCCCCCCGGTAGCACAATGGGTTAAACCCTTGTGCCAGCAGGACTGAAGACCGACAGGTCGGAGGTTTGAATCTGGGGAGAGCACGGATGAGCTCCCTCTGTCAGCTCCAGTTCCCCATGTGGGGACATGAGAGAAGCCTCTCACAAGGATGGTAAAACATCAAAACATCTGTGTGTCCACTGGGCAACATTCTTGCAGACAGTCAATTCTCTCACACCAGAAGCGACTTGCAGTCTCTTAAGTCACTCCTTATATGAAAAAAAAATTATGAGTTATGGAAAGGGTATGTAGGTTTTCCCCAGGAACTCTTGAGCTTTCAATTATTTGTCAGAAACGAATTCAAAATTGAACTGGTCTTTCATGTGTTTCCATTTTTGTAGAAGCAAAAAGCCAAGCCAAACCAAACCAAAATAATTGTTTTCATGGCCAGAAGAAGATACCTTATCTCATGCTGTTTCAGCATGCAAAGAAGTTTAATATTTAATATGCTAGTACTGTAATTTGCACCTAAATAATACACTGATTCTGTATTCAGTGAGACTCTTGTGGTGCCAAAGCACAAGCCTGTACAAAAATAATTGCAAAAAGAAAAACAAAAGAATATGTTTGTTCCCCAAAGGATTTTTTAATTTTTATTTTTTTTGTTAAATAACCATTTCAGGCTATATTAGAGATATAACACTTCTGCATTGTGAAAAGCAATGCACATGAAACCTCTTTGTGTGTGTGTGATGATCCCACACAATCTTTTAAGAAAACTAGAAGAAAGGCTCTCTCAATACCACGAGACACCCTATGAGGAAACTGGTCAAATGTGTTTTTGTTCACATTTTAGGATTTGTTGAGAAAATTCATTTGGGCAGGAAATAAGACTGTGTTTGTATAGAATGCATTTTTGGACAGGAAAAAGGATTTTGCAGAAAATATTGTTATATACACAATGTTGCAGCTAAAGAGCAGATACACTCCAATGTCCCTTCTCTTTCTCCTTTCCTTTTTAAAGTAGGAGATTTGATATAGAAAGGATTGTCAAGCACTTGTATGAATAAAAATGTTGTCTATGTTGGGGGAAACATGCTGTTGGGGAGAGATGGGAATGATACAATCCTTCAAATCACATTGGGCTACAATTCCCAACATGTCTTGCTGCTAGTTATGCTGTCTTGGACTGCTAGGACTTGTAGTCAAAAGCCCCTTCTATGCTGCCATATCATCCAGAATATAAAGGCAAGTAATCCACATAGAATCATAGAATCAAAGAATCCTAGAGTTGGAAGAGACCTCATGGGCCATCCAGTCCAACCCCCTGCCAAGAAGCAGGAAGATTGCATTCAAATCACCCCTGACAGATGGCCATCCAGCCTCTGTTTAAAAGCTTCCAAAAAAGGAGCCTCCACCACACTCTGGGGCAGAGAGTTCCACTGCTGAACGGCTCTCACAGTCAGGAAGTTCATCCTCATGCTCAGATGGAATCTCCTCTCTTGTAGTTTGAAGCCATTGTTCCGTGTCCTAGTCTCCAAGGAAGCAGTAAACAAGCTTGCTCCCTCCTCCCTGTGGCTTCCTCTCACATATTTATACATGGCTATCATATCTCCTCTCAGCCTTCTCTTCTTCAGGCTAAACATACCCAGCCCCATAAGCCGCTCCTCATAGGGCTTGTTCTCCAGACCTCTGATCATTTTAGTCGCCCTCCTCTGGACACATTCCAGCTTGTCAATATCTCTCTTCAATTGTGGTGCCCAGAATTGGACACAATATTCCAGGTGTGGTTTAACTAAAGCGGAATCGGGGGGTAGCATTACTTCCCTAGATCTAGACGCTATGCTCGTATTGATGCAGGCCAAAATCCCATTGGCATTTTTTTGCCATTATCTGATTTGAACTGGATTATCTGAGTGCACACTGCCATATAATCTAGTTCAAAGCAGGTAATGTGGATTTTATACAGGTGTACAAGGGGGCTCAGTTTGCCCCTTCAAAAACACTTAAGAACACTGCCCCCAAGTGCCATTCTTGAGAGGTGGCTTGGAAGATAATATCATGGTTGATAATATCAAAAGCTACGGTAAGGTCCAGCAGAACCAAGAGGAACAAATCCCCCTATCCAGTCATCCACCAAGGTGACCAATGCGGTCACTGTTTCACAGCCTGAGTCCACACTGCCATATAATCCAGTTCAAAGCAGATAATGTGGATTTTATACAGCTGTGTGGAAGGGGCCTATGAAAAAATCTGGAGGGAGCTGGATTCCCATCTTGTTGTTGTTGTTCATTCGTTCAGTCGTCTCCGACTCTTCGTGACCTCATGGACCAGCCCACACCAGAGCTCCCTGTCGGCCGTCACCACCCCAGCTCCTTCAAGGTCAGTCCAGTCACTTCAAGGATGCCATCCATCCATCTTGCCCTTGGTCGGCCCCTCTTCCTTTTTCCTTCCACTTTCCCCAGCATAATTGTCTTCTCTAGGCTTCCTGTCTCCTCATGATGTGGCCAAAGTACTTCAACTTTGTCTCTAGTATCCTTCCCTCCAATGAGCAGTCGGGCTTTATTTCCTGGAGGATGGACTGGTTGGATCTTCTCGCAGTCCAAGGCACTCTCAGAACTTTCCTCTAGCACCACAGCTCAAAAGCATCTATCTTCCTTCGCTCGGCCTTCCCTAAGGTCCAGCTCTCACATCCGTAGGTGACTACAGGGAATACCATGGCTTTGACTAGGCGGATCTTTGTTGCCAGTGTGATGTCTCTACTCTTTACTATTTTATCGAGATTGGACATTGCTCTCCTCCCAAGAAGTAAGCGTCTTCTGATTTCCTGGCCACAGTCTGCATCTGCAGTAATCTTTGCACCTAGAAATACAAAGTCTGTCACGGCCTCCACATTTTCTCCCTCTATTTTCCAGTTGTCAATCATTCTTGTTGCCATAATCTTGGTTTTTTTAATGTTTAGCTGCAACCCAGCTTTTGCGCTTTCTTCTTTCACCTTGATTAGAAGGCTCCTCTGCTCCTCCTCGCTTTCGGCCATCAGAATGGTGTCATTCCCATCTTAGCTCTACATAAACTCTCATCTCCCCCTTCCCATATGGGCTTCCTGGTGAATCTTAGCATATTTGGTAAAGACAGAATGCATATGAAAGTCTTCTCACCAGCTTCAAAACCCCCTTTTTTCCCCTGAGAGAATATAATATTTGGATTTCAATCAGAATTTTTAAAAATCCAGGTCCAAAGGTCAGTGAAAACGCAAGTTTTAAAAACTCATCCTACACCATAGGGTGGCTTTCAGAATGCTGAGCTCTAAAGAAATATAAACTTATTTAAGCCACAAAGTCCTCTTTGCCTCCTCACCTGCTGAGCTAGAAAGGCCTCTGCCTCTGGTCTCTAAAGAACAAGCTTGTGAAAAACCTTTTCTATTCATCCTAAGATCTCTAATGTTTTTCAGGTCAGAATTTCCCAGAAGGTAGAGTGAGCAGCTGAATGTAGCTGCATTCCCTTCTATCTCCTTCTAAGATCTGATGTAAGTAGCTCATCCGGCGAGTGAAACCAGTCTGTTGGATGAAAATCTCTTGAGGGTGCAAATGGCTCTGTGGGTAGGAACTTCTGAAATAATTCAGGGTGCTGCTTTGCTTTATTTTTAAAGATATAATTTACATATTTGTGAGTTAGACCTCATTATGAATAGACATCAAAAATGAATTTGAGAACCAGAATGATCATATATGTATGTGTGTGTGTGTGTGTGTGTGTATATATATATATATATATATTATTTATTTATTTCAAAGTTTTATATACCGAGCTTCTCACCTCATAAGAGGGACTCAGCCCGGTTTCCAACCATAAAAACACATACAATCGGTAAAATATCAAAATACACATTACAATAAAACATTAAAAAAGCACATATATTTAAAACTACAGTGGTCAGTCGTCATACTAAAAAAGAATATACACCGTCTTCCATCCAGATCATTGTCTCATTCTTCGAAGGCCTGTCTCCATAACCACGACTTCACCTGTTTCCTGAATGTCAGGATTGTTGGGGCGGTTCTAACCTCTGGCGGGAGAGAGTTCCAGAGTCGCGGGGCCACTACCGAGAAGGCCCTGTCCCTCGTCCCCACCAGCCGCGCTTGTGAGGCCGGCGGGACCGAGAACAGGGCCCCTCCAGACGATCTTAGTAATCTTGATGGTTCGTAGGGGAGAATACGTTCGGAGAGGTAAACTGGGCTGGAGTCGTTTAGGGCTTTATAGGTTAACTCCAGCACTTTGAATTGTGCTCGGAAGCTAATTGGCAGCCAGTGGAGCTGGTGTAACAGCGGAGTGGTGTGCTCCCTGTACCTAGCACCCGTTAGTATTCTGGCTGCCGCACGTTGTACTTGCTGCAGCTTCCGGGCAGTCTTCGGAGGCAACCCCACGTAGAGAGCGTTGCAGTAGTCTAAACGGGATGTAACCAAAGCGTGGACTACCGTGGCCAAGTCAGCCTTCCCAAGGTACGGGCGCAGCTGGCGCACAAGTGTGTGTGTATATATATATATATATATATATACACACACACACACACACACACATTTCAAAACTCCCTTTCACAAAGACTAGAGTGGTGTCCCAATATAGTTAAAATAATAAAAAACACACTGGCTCAGCACCACCACTATCATCATCATTAATATTGGGAGCAGGCAGCAAAAGCTGTAAAACTTTGCAAATCAATTATTAAATTTCATTTGCCAAAATCAACAAAAATGTTTGGAATTAATGCCAAAAGGCTTGCACTGTTGACACCAGTTGAAGGACAAGTTGGGTCCCTGTCTCTATCCCTTTCAGACTTTAAAGATTAGCAATGACACGAGTTCTTTAGATTGATTTCAGGTGCTTATTTTATTTATTTATGTCAAAAAGTATTGCATAAATTAGTATAAAACTGATAAAAATAGAAGGAGTGCAGGTGGCTAAATATCTTTCGACCAAAAATGGGCAACAGCAATGGCATTGTCTGTAGCCTCCAACAATTCTTCCTCAACAATTCTTCAACAATTCTTCAAACGCAGCATTGCCCAAACACGAATCAAGGAACATGAAAGGCACTGCAAACTACTTCAACCAGAGAAGTCAGCCATAGCAGAGCACCTGATGAACCAACCTGGACACAGCATTTTATTTGAGAACACAGAAATGCTGGACCACTCCCACAACCACCACGTCAGGCTACACAGAGAAGCCATTGAAATCCAAAAGCACGTGGACAATTTCAACATATAAAGGAGGAAACCATGAAAATGAACAAAATCTGGCTACCAGAATTTTAAAAAAAAACCTCTAAAATTACAACAGCAAAACAGCAGAGGGGAAACAATCAGGGACATCTAATCACCTCTCAACAAAAGATTGCCCCAGGCACTGCCAGGCCATCAAATGCTAATCAAGGTGGTCAGTTGACCCACATCTTTAGATCTTTGCGTAAGGTAGACAGGGTGGGTGCTAGTCTTATCTCCATGGCAGGGGAGTTCCAGAGCCAGGGGGCTACCACCAAAAAGACCCTCTCTCTCATTCCACCAACCGTGTCTGTGATGGGGGTGGGAGCAAGAGAAAACCTCCCCAGAAAATCTTAGAGACTGTTGGTTCATAGGGGAAGATGCGGTCACGAAGATAAGCAGGTCCAGCACCGTTTAGGGCAGTGGTTCTCAATCTTTCCAATCCCACGACCCCTTAATACAGTTCCTCAGGTTGTGGTGACCCCCAACCATAAAATTATTTTTGTTGCTACTTCATAACTGTCATTTTGCTACTGTTATGAAACGTCATGTAAATATCTGAAATGCAGGATGTATTTTCATTCACTGGACCAAATTGGGCACAAATACCCAATAAGTCCACATTTGAATATTGGTGGGCTTGGGAGGGGGTTGATTTTGTAATTTGGGAGTTGTAGTTTCTAGGATGTATAGTTCACCTACAATCAAAGAGCATTCTGAACTCCACCGACAATGGAATTGAACCAAACTTGGCACACAGAACTCCCACGGCCAACAGAAAATATTGGAAGGGTTTGGTGGCCATTGACCTTGAGTTTGGGAGTTGTCGTTCACCTACATCCAGAGAGCACTGTGGACTCAAACCATGATGGATCTGGACCAAACTTGGCACGAATACTCAACATGTCAAAATGTGAACACTGGTGGAGTTTGGGGGAAAATAGACCTTGACATTTGGGAGTTGAGATTTATAGTTCACCTACAATCAGAGCGTTCTGAACCCCACCAACAATAGAAATGGGCCAAACTTTCTACACAGAACCCCCAAGGCCAACAGAAAATACTGTTTTCTGATTGTCTTCAGTGACCCCTCTGACACCCCCTCGCGACCCCCTCAGGGGTCCCGACCCCCAGGTTGAGAAACACTGGTTTATTTAGGGTTTTATAGGTAATAACCTATAAGCTGGATGGCAATGTCAGTCTCCCCTCACTGCACCCCATTCAGCCCTTAAAACAAAACAAAAGCCTCCCTAGGAGACAAAAGCATTGCCTTATCTACCTGGGTTCAGAAAATAAAATTAAAGCTCTGGCTTAATTTTCAATCTCCATGAAGGTAAGGCAAGCCTCCTGGCTCTTATGGGGGCATTTCTTTTGTTTTTAAAGGCTATAATGGGCGGTGGGGGGTGTGTGTGTGTGTTATCATTTATCCACAATCCTCATTTTAATGAATCCCCCTCCGCAATTAACCTGCTTCTCCTTTTATCTCATCCAGGTTTTTAATCAGTTTTTAATAATTTTTTAATTATTTTCTCGCACATGTAGCCGCCTACTGATCATGGGGGCTTCTAGCATGAGTCCATTGTCTTCCACTTATTTACATAAGTGGATGCCTTGTCATCTTTGCCAGAGGATTTCTAACATGACTAAAAAAATCTGTAGAAAGTCAGTTGTGTTGGGAAGAACAGACTCTTGTCTTCAGGCATTCAAATTATGTGTGGAATTGGCTATTATGTAGGTCAGTGGTACCCAACCTTCGCTCCTCAGTGTATTTTTGACTTCAGAAGTCCCAGCCAGCTTCAGGAGTTGCTCTGGAAGCTGAGGTCCAAAACATATTGAGAATTCAGTGTTGGGATGTGCTGATGTACAGTAGGTAAAAAAGAAAACGGAATTTCTGCTGGAATTTGTACCCCTCAAACCCCTGCAGTGATGACATGTATGTACATGAATTAGTAACTATCCTTGTTCAGAAAAGGTGACGGTGAAGAAATTGCTGTTCTGAAAATTTGCCTATTTTTTCCCCTGTATAAATGTTTTCGGCAGAATCTATTTTAACATGTTGAAGCAATTTATTCAAAAGGCCTCACTATTCCACTGAGACAAAGCAATTTAAAAGTGTGCCTTCATATTGAATTTTATAAAGGCTCTGTTTTTCTAACATATTCTGCTCCCTTTTCTCAGAAGTGCAGTATGTGTGCGTGTGTGTGTACACACTTCTGTATCAACACCTGAATACAACTTGAGAAAAAATGAGGCTAATCCATTTTTAATATTTAAATACATGCACAAAATAAGTTGAGCTTCTGTGTTGTGTGCCAATAAGGTAGATCAGTGTGGACAACGACCAGGAGTTGGGGAGCTGCCTTTGCCCCAAGGAGAACTTTGTGGGTCAGGCATACCACCTCCATTAAAAAGGACTTTTTTGCACGGTGGTGTTGGCTTTGCATGCTCTTATGAGGCAAGAGGCTATGAACATAGGACCCATACAAAATGTGCCAAAAAGCTACTAGGCAGCAGCAGTAGTTGGAGAATCTCTCAGGCCCTATCTGCACTGTCATATAATGTGGTTTGAACTGCATTACATGGTTTGTGTATGTATTTACTTACTTACTATTTATATTCTGCCCTTCTTACCCCATAGGGGACACTGGGTGGATTACAATGCATACATACATGGCAAACACTCAATGCCATAAGACATACAACATATACAGACAGACACAGAGGCAATTTAACATTCCAGCTTTCTGGCTTCATGAGGGCATGCTCAGTTCCGGCCACAGGAGGAGCTGCTGCTTCACTGTCCACTTGTGACACCGTGTCCTTGATAGAGTACTTCTTCATTTTTATGCACACTTTTGGAAGGCTTTATGGTATTGTAAATTAGTTAAATTAACCTCCCCACATAGTGGTGCCCAAATTTCCTACTTGACAGATGCAACTGTCTTTCAGGCTGCATAGGTCTGCAAGCTAGACTATTAATGGTCGGGAGCTCACTCCAACCCAGGCTGGCTTCAAATTCATGACCTCTCGGTTAGTATTGATTTAATGCAGCTGGCTCCTAACTAGCTGCACCACAGCCTGGTCCAGATTCATATAATGCAGACTGAACTGCATTGAACTGGATTATGTGAGTCTACACTGTCATATAATCCAGTTCAATCTGCATTATAATGGCAACGTGGATGGGGTCTCCAGTAACAGCAGCTGTACTGTGCAAAAGGAAGGATTCATAGAATAATAGAATCAGAGTTGGAAGAGACCTCATGGGCCATCCAGTCCAACCCCCTGCCAAGAAGCAGGAATATTGCATTCAAATCACCCCTGACAGATGACCATCCAGCCTCTGTTTAAAAGCTTCCAAAGAAGGAGCCTCCACCATGCTCCAGGGCAGACAGTTCACTGCAGAATGGCTCTTACAGTCAGGAAGTTCTTCCTCATGTTCAGATAGAATCTCCTTTCTTGTAGTTTGAAGCCATTGTTCCATGTCCTAGTCTCCAAGGAAGCAGAAAACAAGCTTGCTCCCTCCTCCCTGTGACTTCTTCTCACATATTTATACATGGTTATCATATCTCCTTTCAGCCTTCTCTTCTTCAGGCTAAACATGCCCAGCTCCTTAAGCCCCTCCTCATAGGGTTTGTTCTCCAGACCCTTGATCATTTTAGTCGCCCACCTCTGGACACATTCCAGCTTGTCAATATCTCTCTTCAATTGTGGTGCCCAGAATTGGACACAATATTCCAGGTGTGGTCTAACCAAAGCAGAATAGTGGGGTAGCATTACTTCCCTACATCTAGACACTATGCTCCTATTGATGCAGGCCAAAATCCCATTGGTTTTTTTTTGCCGCCACATCACATTGTTGGCTCATGTTTAACTTGTTGTCCGCAAGGACAACAAGTAGTTTATAAACTACTTCTAAGGCTGGATTTCGACTGCTACATAATCCAGTTTCTGAATCCAGATTATCTGCCTTGAACTGAATTAGATGAGTCTACACTCCCACATAATCCAATTCAAAGCAGATAATCAGGATTCAGAAATTAGATTATATGGCAGGGTCAACTCAGTCTTATACTGACAAAACTCCATAAGGAAACATGGGATAAGAGGAGGGTTAAAATTCTGCAAAAAGCTACTGCGTGTTGGTGGCTCCCTTGGCCTTCCAGGTCCAGGGAGAGGCCTTCTTCTAACAAGGAACTAAACTGGAAGTTAGGGGATATGGGGAACAGTAAAACGATTGACCCCTTATCCCTGGTATCAATGCCTGCAGCTTCATTTATCTCACACCCAATAAAACGACTTCTCTAAGCATTTTTAGGTCCTCTATTTCTGTGGTACTCTTGACCTGGCAGACCATCCTTTCAATAGTCTTTGATATGATTCTTGGTTTTGTGTATTCATGTGAAGCCCAAAAATATATTCCACACGGATATAGGGGTTATATTATATAGGACAAAATGTTTGGAGGTCTATTAAGTTGGCCTAGAGATCTCAAAAACAGACCCATGCAGCCAGATGCCATGCGATAGATGCTAAGCAGGGCAAGTGACCTAAGCAAGGTGTCCCCTAGCATTTATTTGGGACTGGAAAGGAATACTACAGATGTAATTAAGCCCACAAAATAAACCATACACATTCAGGTACTGCCTGACAATTAATGGGAACTGACAAAATAACCCTAGAGAATCCAGTTATCTTCCTCAAGTAATCCTGGTTTTTGAAGAACATTTTCTTTGTTATAGTTCCAGTAACAAGTAACAACCAGGAGACTCAATAAATTACAAATAGAGTCGTGACTGTCAGCAACAGGTTGAGTTAAGAAGCCTGAGCGTCAAGCAGCTTCTGTGCCCTGTCTCCTAAAGCAATTTCTCAGGGGGGGGGGGGGGGAACTCAGAAAAAGAGGTGAAATCCAACATTACTTCTATCCCGACCCAGTGAAACGAATAGCACCAGTTATTCAAAATTAGCTTAAATTCCATTAATTTTGATGGTTTTATACAAGATACAATTAAAGTTGGATTTAGCCAATGGTGAGAAATGACAGCACTGTCCAAACTATTATTGTTGTAGTAGAGTCTGCTGGCAATGATACTACTACTAGTGGGAGTAGTAGAGGAGGCAAATGGGGTGCTCAAGTGCTTGAGCAAGAACAACAAAGGAAGCGTATCCAGGAGATACTTATGTCTCCCACAGATTAAGACTCTTTCAAAGGTTTTTCAGAGAGTGAAAAGTGTGAGGAGGAGGAGGGAGATGAGAGTAGAGGTGTCAAACGGATTACTCGAGAGCAGGAGTCAGACGAAGAACGTCAGAGGAAAAGGATCCAGGACATACATAGTGCTCCCACTGAAGATGAAGATTTCATGGGCTTTGCTAGAAGTAATGGGTCTGGGAGTAGTGAGGTTGAAGGGGAACCAATGGATTGGACTCAAGCGCAAGAAGTCAGGAATGTGTGCATGCAAGCCACATCCAGTGATACATTTGAGGGCTTTTCTGGGGATTGGCAGTCTGAGGATACCAGAGATTCATGGGGAGACTTAAGTCTTGATAAGAGGTGGAAGAGTTGGAGAGATGGGTGTTGGCGCTCAGCTGTAATGGGTAAGACAGCTGACAGCAATAAGGAGAGGGTGGAGGGCAGCTCATCAATGGATGATGAGTTGTAGGATAAAGGAAGGCACTGAAAGTTTGGAACTTTGCAGTAGGCAAAGTGTTGGATACGTGCCTTAGGCTTTGTTTCTGCCGCTTCTCTTGTTGGGCTTGGGTCCTGGAACTGCAGGTTGCTGTATTCTTCGTGTGCTGACTGGTTTGGACTCTTGTAAGCGTGGATTTCCCCTCTCCTTGACCACAGACTGTTTCTGACGATGACGCTGTTTCTTGGACTTTAATATCTTCAGCTGGGACTTCTTCGACCTTGGACTGCTTTTGGACGATGGCTTCTCTTCACAGCATTTTGTTTTGGCTTTATCTTTGATCTGTGTGATTTTGGTGCATTTTGCTTGAACTCTTGTTTAATCCGGATTATTTGCCAGTTTAATCCAGTTTATTTGCTTAGTTTGTTTTTTAAGCTGCAAATTGCTGCAAACTTTGAGTTTTGGCCAGAGACACTGAAGGAAGTGTCTCTGAGTCTTGTTTGCTTTGATTTAATAAACTGTTGATTTGTTTACATTACTGTGTTTGGCTCTTTAAGGCTTCTGGGTTCCGACAATTATATGTTGAGAAGTGTATGATTTCCACTCTAATTCTCTCCAGTAGAATTATCACCCTTAAAGGAACATGCATATGTATATGTTGTTCATCACCAGATAACTCAATGGCCTTTTATCTGGCATTCTGTATGGGTTTGCATTGGTTTCAGTAATGTTTTCAGGTGGTTAACTAGGGTCCCTTCTGCACTGCCATATAATCCAGTTCAATATGGATTTTATATGACAGTGTAGAAGGGACTTGGGACTCAGTGCCCTGAGTTGCAATCATTTGATCTCCATATTTCATGTAACATTCTTTGTAATGGTGCACTCATACATACTCACACACCACAAGTACATTCATCTTGGAGTTTGGAAATGTTACTTGTTTGGCTCACAGCTGTCTAGCAATGGGTATAAGATTTGAGAGATTTAATCCTCCAAAATATTGTGGCTTTTTCAAGCAGAGATCCCAGTAAAACACACTGCTCCAATTTTTTTGTGTGTCAGGAGAAACTTGAGAAATTGCAAGTCGCTTCTGTTGTGAGAGAATTAGCCATCAGCAAGGACATTGCCTAGCAGATGCCCAGATGTTTTGATGTTTTACCATCCTTGTGGGAGGCTTCTCTCATGTCCCCGCATGGGGAGCTGGAGCTGACAGAGGGAGCTCATCCACGCTCTTCATGGATTCGAATCTCAAATTTTAAAAAATTAATTTCCGGGGGGCACTGAGTAATATTTTTTCTGGAAAGGGGGCGGTAGGCTAAATAAGTTTGGGAACCACTGCTCTAGACTAACTTCCCATCCACACTGCAGAATCGCAGCAACTTGACATCACTTTAATTGTCATAGCTGCACCCTATGGAATCATGGGATTTAGAGTTTGCGGTGGCAACCAGAGTTCTTTAACAAGAAAGGGAAATCTGTCACAAAATTAAAAATCACAGAATTTTATAGCGGTTGAGCATGGTAATTAATGTGGTATCAAACTACTACAGTTCTGTGCGGATAAGGCCTAAGTCACAGAATCAACACAGCAGACAGTGCTTTGCTTATATACCAAGTTTGGGCAGGTGACAACTAGGTGTGCTAGCCTGTTTTTAATGAAAATGGATTCCTTCCAACAAACCCATGTAATATATACATGGCTGAGTTTCCCTGTGAGTTCCTTGTGATGAATCAAACTGGCGCTGCTATTTATGAAGCAGTCAATTATTGCAGGAAATACTACATGTGTCAAAACCATTCCATAAAGTTCTAGTTTGTCTTTTTGCAGTCCTCCAATATCAAGTGTTTGCTTTACTTAATATTCAGTTGGCCTCACTCTCCTGTTTAACACCCGGCATTGCTCTAGAGAGTTTGTTTCCATGCCCTTTAAAAATTGCTTGATCCCTGTCATGATTTAACATTTCAGTTTCCAAGTCCAAAAGACTGAGATACTGTTAAAACTGAGATTCCTTGTGAAGTTTTCCAAATGATTTCTAACCTCTTAAAAGCTTTATTGGCAACAAAAAGATATTAATTTTGGACGTTTAAAAGTTTTCTCCAGGAGCTTTACAAAAAAATACTTTTTTTCATAAGTATCGTCCTTCTCCGTACACAATTTGAGTTTTAGTTTTTTGAAAAAGTAAGCACAGTTTAAAAAGGAGGCCGGAATCTAAATACAGACAGAGGGGAATCAAACTTCTGGGATGATATATGGCTGGCTCAAATGAAAAATGGGTAACCATATTCTAGGTTCCTACTCAGATTTAGCATTCAGTTTTCCCCCTGTTTAATATTTATTTATTTATTACAGTATTTATTTTCCGCCCTTCTCACATCGCAGGGGACTCAGGGTGGATTACAATGCACATATACATGGGAAACATTCAATGCCACAGACACACAACATGTATAGACAGACACACGGAGGCTATTTAACATTCCAGCTACATGAGGATATTCCGGCCACTGGGGGAGCTGTTGCTTCACCGTCGACTTGTGACACCGATGGAGTTCTTCCTCATTCTTTTGCACACTGCTGAAGATTTTTATGGTGTTGTAAATTAGTTAAATTAGCCTCCCCGCATAAAGCAGTACCTAAATTTCCTGCTTGACAGATGCAACTGTCTTTCAGGCTGCAAAGGTCGACAGCAAGCTAGACAAATGGTCAGGAGCTTACTCTGACCTGGGCTAGCTTCCAACTCATGACTTTTTGGTTGGTAGTCATTTTAATGCAGCTGACTCCTAGCCAGCTGCGCCACAGCCCAGTCCGAGCACGTGTCTCTTTCTGTGTGCAGTTGCTTCTGTAAGAAAAGAGGTTGTGTCCTATTAGGAAGGCACAAAAGTGTGCTTACTTTCCCTATCAATGTTTTCTTACCCCTGGTGCATGAGGGCAAGTCCACACAAGCATGCAAAAGGAAGGAAGGAAGGAAGGAAGGAAGGAAGGAAGGAAGGAAGGAAGGAAGGAAGGAAGGAAGGAAGGAAGGAAGCAAGCAAGCAAGCAAGCAAGCAAGCAAGCAAGCAAGCAAGCAAGCAAGCAAGCAAGCAAGCAAGCAAGCAAGCGGCTGAGGACGGGGAGCTCTTGAGAAAGGAAGCAAAGGTGTTAGAAGCCCAATCCATAGAATCATAGAAACATAGAGTTGGAAGAGACCTCATGGGCCATCCAGCCCAACTCCCTGCCAAGAAGCAGGATAATTGCATTCAAAGCACCCCTGACAGATGGCCATGCAGTCTCTATTTAAAAGCTTCCAAAGAAGGAGCCTCTACCACACTCTGGGACACAGAGTTCCACTGCTGAACGGCTCTCACAGTCAGGAAGTTCTTCCCAATATTCAGATGGAATCTCCTTTCTTGTAGTTTGCTATTTCCATTGCTGGTTCATTCCACATTATGATTATTAGAACAAATACTATACGATTTTTCAACAGCGACACTTTAGGAAAAATGTTTTGCTTATAACCTGAACAGCATAAGCCATCTTATTCCATATGTCTAACAATTATAATGTAACCCTAACAGGGGTTTATGGTAACTATGCAGCATTCTCCTCAATTGATTTCACAAGCCCAGTTCTACAGCTCACACTTCAATGAAGTTTTATCTAGATTATAACTGTATTATATGAGTATACACTGCCATATAATCCAGTTCAAAGCAGCTACTGGTTGCTAGCAAGTAGACAGCACACAGATCTATCATGGTTTGAATGCCTGACTAGGACTTTGGGAAACTAGGGTTTGAATCCTTGCTCAGCCATGGAAGCCCACTGAATCATCTTGGGCGGGTCATGCTTGTTCATCCTAAGAGGAAGGCAGCAGAAAGTATCCTCAAATAAATCTTGCCAATACAGCCCTAAGAAAAGGTTGCGATAAGCTGGAGCCGACAGGAAGGCACATAGCAACAACACATAAATGAGATTAGGAAAATACAAGTTGTATGTTCATCTAGGTGATGAAAGGCTGCCTATTCCATGTTCTCTACACAACACTAGAAATATAGCTCGTGGGCACTGGGAGGATCATGTGAACGGTCAGAAAATGGCATTCACTGCTTTGACCACCTCTCCTTTATCCTCACAGCCACAATTAAGGATGACAAACTTTGGCTTAAGTCTTGAGCCCCAAGGCAAAATTCTGCTGTCTGGAGGGATTTGTACAGAAATGAAAAATCAAGCTTGTCTCAAGCAAGGCTCGCTGCATCGTTCTCTAAGAGCAAGAAAAAGATGCCGGCTGGAATCAGTCACTGCCTACCAGTTTTGACAAGCAAAGGACAATGCTTTTTTGGTCTGGTTTGTGTGTAACACTAAACTGAGTTTTCGGTTTGCGCTAAATCCAATCATTTGTTCCAGCTACAGTAGAATCAATACACTTCATTTAAGTTTTGTCCTATCAATGTCCCATTAAATTATGGTTCAGCACCATGGTATAAAGTGCTTCATCTGCATTTGGGCTCTTTGAATAGTTAACGGACAAGCATAGGTACCATATCAACATATGCTCTTACATATTCCATCTCCTGATATGTTTCAAACAGATAAATCCTGTAGATAGAAATAAAAATGTTAGGGTAAAGGCAAGTGTGGAACACTTCATGTGACTCCATTCAAGGTAGTCCAACTAAGCTGCAAGTTTGCCACTTCACTGAAAAGCAGGTGAATTCAACATTTGGGGGCAAGAATCTCAAAAATGCTGCTCTTTATCTACATAGATGTGACTTCTTCAGACAGGCTTGGTTTTGACAGGATGCATCAGTGGCATGCATTGGTGGCAAGGCTTCCTGAGTTGCCTTTGAGACAATGGGGGAAAAGTCAGGTGCGCGACGCTTTCCCCCTCCTGTAGGAAATGGCAACTGTTGAATTGGGCAATGCGAGACGTGGGGAAATGAGTTCCCCACAAAGGGCACCACCAGATTCGCTATGATGCATGCCGATTCCAGCAGCCTGTGTGAAGAGGTCCATGGAGAAGGGATCCACCAAGGCTTGATTTGCACTGCCATATAATTCACTTTCTGAATCTAGATTATAACTGTATTATATGAATCAGACATGACTGGACTTAATGTCAGGGGACTACCTACCTACTACTATATGAATCTACATTGCCATATTATCCAGTTCAAAGAAGGTAATCTGGATTCAGAAACTGGATTATGTGGCAGTGTATGTGGGGCCATAGTAGTCTATCTTCTTCACTGAGCTCACGAGGAAACAAAAACTTCAGCGCCCTTCTACGCCGACGACTGATACAGGCCCAACCCAACATTCTGAACACTGGATCGGGCCTGCATTGTGTCTTTACAAGGACTTCTTCAAAAGCCTTGATGGTGAACTCTTCTCACTCATCTCATGCATTCCCCAAGTTGATGCCCAGGGACATGGAATGGCGATCCCCTCCCTTTGTCTCCCATGTCACAATGATCTCCAGCCACAACACATGATCTACTTTTCCCTATCACTTGCTTTCACATCAGTCAGTGTTGTAGGAAACACTAGGGAGCAAGGGGAGAGCGGAAGGGGAAATTCCTCTTCTCTCTCAGTATCTCAGGAATATAATAGGAGGAAGAGGTAGATCCTGTGTTGTGGCTGGAGACCACTGTGACATGGGGGCGAGCAGGGGACAGTTTGAATGAATGTTAAGTAACCTTCCCCTTCCTACACACTGTACCCTATAACCATCACCTCCAATACGAATTGTGTATGTAAGCCCGTGTTATACAGACCAGAACTACTAGTCTCCCCATAGGCTGAATCATAGGATTTCATTGTATCTGTTCATTTCATTTCCATATCTTCTTAACAACCTGAGAGATTTCTCCCCCTCCCTCCAATTAAAAATAGGCTTTTTAATAGAGTAAATGAAAGCACATTGAAAATATATTTTTCAGTATAATATAATTCAAAATACAGTTAACTTATGGCACATTTAATGTAATGATTAAAATTGTAACTCATTAACAAGCTTAAAAATTCACGGTTGAGTTTTCGTTAATGCCAACCTCATGTCATTCTCAGTATATTTTTATTGATTTTCTTAGAATATATCAATACATCAATACCTTCAATACTCTTATATTCCATCCTTAATTCATTACATCAACTATAAGTGTATATATACCTTGTGTGTGTGTATGTGTATGTGTGTGTGTGTGTGTTCACCTCTGTATTTGGAGAGATAGAAGCTATAATGGATATGAAGATAGGGAAAAATGCAAGCATTGCATTGTTGTCACTATATAATGTTAAGAAATTGAAAAAAACAGAGAAAGATGCAATAGATAACAAGTTAACCGCAGCAAGATTACTGATAGTGAAGAATTGGAAAAGTAAAATAAATATATCAATTGAAGAATGGTATAAAGAACTATGGAAAATAGCAATAAATGATAAATTGACATGTAGGTTAAGAATCAAGAAAGGGGTATGGAAGGAAAACGACTTTGATAAAGTTTGGGGAAATTTTATTGTGAATGGCTTAAAAGAAGTAGATGGGAAATTACCTCCACAAGAAGAAATGGTATTTTGGAAAGAAAATGTAAACTGAAGTGGTTCGAAGGGGTGGGGGTGGGGGGCACAGAGGTGAACCTGAGAGATTTCTAATAGGAGAAAACGGTAGCTTTTTGCATGCCAAGCACAAGGTAGACTGCATAGGCAATGTGGAACAAGCACACTAAATGATATTACTGAGAAAACTTCAGTAAGAGAATTGTGGCCTAGGAGATGTGAATAGGTGCCACTAAGGACCTCATCAGACAGGCAGGGGGAAAGAGGGTGAAAGTAGAGGGAACCATCCTTCTTTGGTTCCTACTGTCTTTCCCTGTCTTCTGGGATTGCCTCCCAGTTCCTCTCATGTTCTCCAGTGAGAGTGTTAACTGATTCTTTCATAAGTATCCTCTTCTCCATTTCTCCATGTTGCCAAAACGAAGCCCCACAGAGTCCTGTCAGAAGTTGTCCTGAATGTGATTTCTGTGGAACTCAATTTTGACAATGTAGCGAAACAGGCAAAAGATGCAAAGAAGACTGCATTTGATAAGGTCTGTGTACAAACCCACACGATCGCTTCGTTCATCTGGAGAGGCCCTGCTCACGATCCCACCTCCATCGCAAGCGCGACTGGTGGGGACGAGGAATAGGGCCTTCTCGGTGGTGGCCCCTCGACTCTGGAACTCGCTCCCCAAGGACATTAGACATGCCCCAACTCTGGCAGTCTTTAAGAGGAGCCTGATAATGTGGTTGTTCCAGCGTGACTTCCCAGAATAAGGAACCCTAAGCAACATGTCCCTAATCACACTTTACTAATGATCTAATTGTCTGCTCACTCCACTTCTCTCCAAATACCTATCCTAGTTATATGACACCTTGTCATGCCCAGTATTTTAAAATTTTTAATTATTACATTTGGCTCTGCCATAGGTTTTTAATGCGTCGTGGTGTGACTGTTATTGTTTATTGCTTTGTTTATGAGTTTATTTATTGTCTATATTGCTGTGTTGTTTTATTGATGTATTTGGGCTTGGCCTCTTGTAAGCCGCACCGAGTCCTCCGGGAGATGGTAGTGGCGTATAAATAAAGGTTTATTATTATTATTATTATTATTATTATTATTATTATTATTGGTAGAACAATATGCTTTGCGAACAGAAGGTTCAATCCTTCACCATAGGCACAGCTGAGAGACAGTCTAGAATCCCAGATAGAGGCTACCTGTCAATATAGACATTGCTGGACTGAATTGATCAACAGTCTGAGATTCCATACAAGGTAACTACCAAGAGATGTCGTTATTATTATTTTAAGAAATATCATTCGAAGAACATCTGGCACTTTTAACAATTTAAGTTGTTTTTCCCAGCTGAAGACCCATGTCTTTAAGAAAAGCAGGCAGTTAACCACCCTGTCTAGCCACAAACTGTATTTTTCATGCAGTCCAATGAAAAAAGATCAGTGACACATTCAAGAATTTCCACATTACAGCACCAGATGCTGATCTCAGCAGTGCCAGCATGCAAATGGCTTGACATTATTGCTATGATGTGGTTGGCATGGTGCCCAGAACCTATTAAAGGAAGAATATAGTGTTAATATTTAGAAGTACAATGAAAGAAAGGTTGAAATGGCATCCTTAATTATGCATTTTCAGGCTTTTATGGGCTCACTGCAAAGCTCAGTTGGACACTGTGATTTGTTGATAGTTTTGCAAATGCTGAGAGAATAGGAGAAAATAAAAAAAAGTATAAAACATGTTATTATGACAGGCTGAAGGTTCTTTAAGTGTAATTTCCCCCATGTGCTGTAGAATTAGTAGGCCCTCTTTCTTTGGCTGACTGAAATATTGAAGAAGTAACATCTTTTGTAAAAGAACTGTCATTTACTTCTCTTTTTAAATGTTTTAGAGGCCAGGTGAAGTAAAATGCAGCACTTGAAGTGAAGCCTCTTAACCATGGTCCAATGACTAGTTGATTCCATTGGTTACAGTTTTTGAAAAAGAGAGTAAGGAAATGGCTTAGCTTCTGGGAAAGGAAAGGGACAATTAAACCAGTTCAATTTATCATGCATTGTCATCCAAGAGAGTACAGAACTCAAAGGCAGGTTCAATATGATCTCCGTACCCATGGGAGACACATTTCAAGACTTCCATGGAGAATGGTGAACCCTATATTTTGCCTATACTTGGACTGGAAATATACAATTGAATCACTAGAGAGTATTTTCTGGAGCATGAGTAAGGCTGGATCTACACTGCCATGTAATCCAGATTATCAAATTGGATAATCCAAATTATCTGTTTTGAACTGGATTGTATGAATATAATAATAATAATAATAATAATAATAATAATAATAATAATAATCGGAAAATCAGGTGGCAGAGGGCTACTGCAAGTGAAACAAACAGTAGAAGAAGAGAAACATGCACTGGCAGATTATGTGAAAGGCAGTCAAGAATCAACATTGAGGGAAGTCAATAGTAGTAAACTGCTTCAAGTGCGAAAGACAAAGAGTGAATACTATAAAACCACAATGCAGAGCAGAAGAGAAAACTGGTGAAAGAAGGCTCTCCGTGGACAGTTCCTGGGGAAAATTGAGAGCCAAATTGACAAAAAAAAAGTGCAAAACAAAACAAGCAAAACTAAAAACAAAAAACAAACATAAACATGGATGCAGCTCATAAGTGGAACTTTGAAAAAGGAGACGGAAGGCCTGATCCTGGCAGCCCAAGAACAAGCCATTAGAACCAATGTCATCAAAGCCATCTGACAACAGATCTCAAGTGTAGACTCTGCAAGGAAACAGATGAAACAATAGATCACATTCTCAGCTGCTGCAAGAAGATCACGCAGACAGACTACAAGCAAAAGCGTAACACCATTGCTCTGATTATTCATTAGAACCTGTGCCACAAATACCCTCTGCCTGCGACAAAGAACTGGTGGGATCACAAGCCTGAAAAAGTTACAGAAAATGAACACGTCAAACTACTCTGGGACTTCTGAATTCAGACAAACAGATTTTTGGAGCACAATACTCTTGACCTCATGATCGTGTTAAAAAACAAAGTATGGATCGTCAATATTGCAATTCCAGGCAACAGCAGGCTTGAAGAGAAACAACTGGAAAAGCTGACACGGTATGAGGATTTAAAGATCAAACTGCAAAGACTCTGGCACAAGCCAGTAAAGGTGGTCCCAGTGGTGATTGGCACACTGGGTGCAGTGCCTAAAGACCTTGGCCTGCACTTAAACAAAATCGGCACTGACAAAGTTGCCATCTGTCAGCTGCAAAAGACCACCTTACTGGGATTTGCACGCATTATTCGCTGATACATGCACACAGTTCTAGACACTTGGGAAGTGTCCGTTATGTGATCTTGTTTGCTGTGGACTCATCTTGTTGTGTCAAATAATGATGATGATGATGATGATGATAATAATAATAACAACAACAACTTTATTTGTATCCTATCCTATCCTCCCATTAATCTACATTGCCAAAACAGATAATCTGGATTTTATATGGCAGTGTATATGGTGCGTAAGTGATTGATTCTCATGCTGGTCTCCAGAGGGAGGGAATTCCATAACACTTGGAGCAAGACCCTTGCTTTCTATTTCCATTTCTTTTACCTTAAAATCTCACTAATAAAAATATCAAAAAAAAAATTAACAAGTCTGTTGAGTGTGACATCTGTTCATCATAGGAAGATACCCTTCTCCTCTTGGTACTCCCCCCACAATCCCCAACTTGGCCACTTCAATGTGGTGCCCATGCAGAGTACAGAACCACTTCCTTGGGATTTAACACAGCCAGCATTTTCAGTTGAATGGTACCGAGACGGTCTTGGTCGCCTTAGTGGATGATCTGCGCCGGGAGCTAGACAGGGGGAGTGTGTCCCTGTTGGTGCTCCTGGACCTCTCAGCGGCCTTCGATACCGTCGACCACGGTATCCTTCTGGGGCGCCTTGCGGAAATGGGTCTTGGGGGCATTGCTTTGCAGTGGCTCCGGTCATTTCTGGAGGGTCGCACCCAGAAGGTGTCATTGGGGGACTCCTGTTCCGCACCACAACCTTTGACTTGTGGGGTGCCACAGGGTTCCATACTGTCCCCCATGCTGTTTAATATCTACATGAAGCCGCTGGGTGAGATCATCCGGAGTTTCGGGGTGCGGTGTCATCTGTACGCAGATGATGTCCAACTCTGTCACTCCTTTCCACCTGCTACTAAGGAGGCTGTCGAGGTCCTGAACCGGTGCCTGGCCGCTGTAATGGTCTGGATGAGGGCGAACAAACTGAAACTAAATCCAGACAAGACAGAGGTACTCCTGGTCAGTCGCAAGGCCGAACAGGGTATAGGGTTACAGCCTGTGCTGGACGGGGTCGCACTCCCCTTGAAGGCGCAGGTTCGCAGCTTGGGTGTGACCCTGGACTCATCGTTGAGCCTGGAGCCCCAGGTTTCAGCGGTGACCAGGGGAGCATTTGCACAGCTTGGCTCGTGCGCCAGCTGCGCCCGTATCTCGGGAAGTCTGACTTGGCCACGGTTGTACACGCTCTTGTCACATCCCGCCTGGATTACTGCAACGCTCTCTACGTGGGGCTGCCCTTGAAGACGGCCCGGAAGCTTCAGCTGGTTCAGTGTGCGGCAGCCATGTTACTAACTGGAGCGGGTGGCAGGGAGCATACAACGCCCTTGCTGTCCCAACTCCACTGGCTGCCGATCTGCTACCGGACCCAATTCAAGGTGCTGGTTTTGGCCTTTAAAGCCCTAAACGGTTCCGGCCCAAAATACCTTGCTGACCGCATCTTGGCCTACGAGCCCACGAGGACCTTGAGATCGTCTGGGGAGGCCCTGCTCTCGATCCCGCCTGCCTCACAGGCACGCCTGGCGGGGACGAGGGAGAGGGCCTTCTCGGTGGTGGCCCCCCGGCTGTGGAACACTCTCCCGGCACACATTAGACAGGCGCCCTCCCTCATGTCCTTTCGAAAAAGCCTTAAGACCTGGCTGTTCGAGAGGGCATTTAATTAAGTGCTAGCAATGTCATTACGGTAATGAGAATTGGAATGGTATAAGGATGAGGAGACTGGCCTACGATTCTACTAAGAGACGAAGCGGATTTTTATGTAGTTTGTATTTGTTGTATTGTGTGTATCGTGGATATTGGCTTTTGTAACTGTCTTTTTACATGTACTGTACACCGCCATGAGTTGCCCGTAAGGGCTGAGAATGGCGGTTAATAAGTGCATCAAATAAATAAATAAATAAATAAAATCTCAGCTCTGACTGGCTAGAAAAGGGTGGTAGATTTTGTCAGGACTCGGTCTTTTGTATCTCACACTGTCACTGTTCTGAGCCAAAGCAAGCGCATCATCTCTTGTTATGTTGGCATACTTCACTGCAACCAGATTTTGCTATAAAAGTTATGCAAGGCCATGGAAAGTGAGAGCAAGAGAGGGCAATGCAAGTGAAAAATTCTGTTAGAAGTGTGAAATACCACTGAGTGGTCACAGTGGTGATGTTTCAACACCACAGAGAATGTTCAGCTAAACCTGTGAGTAGTTCTGACTCACTTCAAATGGATTTGGACACAAAGAACGTCAGACTGCTTCATAGATCAAGAAGACTCTAATAAAGATCTGATCAGCCTCTCAGCAGCTGCCACCCCACCCAAGCAATGTCCGATATGATTTAGGCAGAAAGTCTAAACACCTTGAAGGCTTTGGATTCCACCTGATATCAGAAGCAAAGGAGGGTCAGGTCTCATTAGGACTTGAAAAGGAGACTGATATGGGAAGCCAGATGTTGCAGGCTGTATGTCAGAGAAAGACAATGGCAAGTCATTCCTGTGTATTTTTAGCCCTGTGAAATTCATGCGACTGTGATTCTCAATCTTTTTAATGCCGTGACTCCTAAATACAGTTCCTCATGTTGTGGTGACCCCAACCATAAAATTATTTTTGTTGCTACTTCGTAACTGTAATTTTGCTACTGTTAGGAATCGTAATGTAAATATCTGATACTTTCTATGTTCTGTGTTTTTTACCTGGGAACCGCTCTGAGTCCCCTCGGGGAGATAGAGCATTATATAAATAAATTATTATTATTATTATTATTATTATTATTATTATTATTATTATGCAGGTTACATTTTCATTCACTGGACCAAATTTGTCATGAATACTCGATATGTCCAAATTGGGCTGATTTTGTCATTTGGGAGTTTTAGTTGCTGGGATTTATAGTTCACCTGCAATCAAAGAGCATTCTGAACTCCACCAATGATAGAATTGAACAAAACTTGGCATACAGAACTCCCATGACCAACAGAAAAATTGGAAGGGTTTTGGGGACATTGAGTTTGGGAGCTGTAATTCAACTACATCCAGAGCGCACTGCAGACTCAAACAATGATGGATCTGGACCAAACCTGACATAATAATAATAATAATAATAATTATTATTATTATTATTATTATTATTATTATTTATTTGATCAGTCATATGACCATTTCAAAATAGAACACGAGTAAAAAACAAGGCAAAAAGCTGAGGACAGCAGCTGACCTTCTATTTATAGTCAGAATCTTATTTTCCTGGTTCTTCTTTTAGGAAATCTGCTCTTTTCTTAATAGCTTTCAGAATAAAAAGGCTTACTCTGATTATGCTGGATCTTTCCTGCCCTTGCAAGAGGGATGTCAGAATATCATTTCTGTTGGGGGACCTGCAGTTGGATAATATTGGATGTAAATATCTGCCTCGCGGTTCGGTATATGCTGGATAGTCAATTAAGAAATGTTCAATGTCTTCTACTGTTTGTTCTCCCCAGATGCAGAATCTCTCACTTCTTGGGATGTTACAGTAGCGCCCGGTTTGCACCAGACATGAATACTCAATGTGCCCAAATGTGAATACTGGTGGAGTTTGGGGAAAATAGACCTTGACATTTGTCAGTAGTAGTTGCTGGGATTTATAGTTCACCTACAATCAAAGAGCATTCTGAACGCCACCAATGATGAAACTGAACCAAATTTGCCACACAGAACTCCCATGACCAACAGAAAATACTGTGTTTTCTGATGGTCTTTGGTGACCCCCCCCCCCCCAGGGGTCCCGACCCCCAGGTTGAGAAATGCTGCCTTAACAGGTGATTTGAAGACATTCATCACTTGGAGAAGGGCCAGGGAATTCTTCATCAACAGACCTGCCAATTTTTTTCCAATGGCTCTTCTGATAGGACAGAGATGGGACAGCCTTTTTTCTCCTTCAGAAGGGGAAGGCTGGGTTCCCTTGGTAGGCTATATGGTGGGTGAGGCTGAAGCCAATGGTGGGTGGGCACAGAAGCAAAGTGGGAGGTGGCAACCCGTTTTATCTCTCTCTTCACTCTGTTTTTAATTTATCTCTCCCGCCTTCCCCTCTGGCTCAGTAAATTGCTTGGCAGAAGGACAGATTGCTCTTGTCAAAGGGTTGAACTGAATTGTTAGCAGACAGTTTTTGAGATGAAGCCAAGGGCTACATGGAGTAAGGCGGAGGCAATATGTTCACAAGACAAATTTAGCATTTTTTTAAGAACCCAAAATTTTGAGTTAGCAACACTTTAGACAGCATTGAGTGCATCCAAAAATGGCAAAATTCATGAAAATTTCGGTTTGGTTGAGGCTACTGTGTGTAAGAACACAGGTTTTTCATTTTCACTAAGTAAGATATAATTATGTATTTGTCAGGTATTATTGAGCTTAGGATTCAGTCTAATCCTTACCACTAACCCAGGGTGGCCAAAATGCAGTCCTCCAAGCCCTTTCTGTCAGGGAGTCTTAGGATTTTGTTTAATTAAAAGTACGGCTTGCATCTGAAAGACGTCCTCACAAAATAAACCAACTAACCCTGCTACAAGTGCCATTGTCAACAGGAAAAAGAGCTAAATTCACTATAGTCAAATGGAACAGTCAATATTGTAGTCAATATAATTGATTTAAGTAAGTTTAAGTACTTTAACAGTTTGATTCTATATAAATATAAATTAAATGAAAGTGGCTGGGGATTTTATTTGATTGCAATAAGTGAGAACACGTTTACAGAATTTTGTAATATCTAACCATGAATTTTAATTTCAGTGCTTTTGAAAAGATCTATTATACCAATAATCCATCCAAAGGTATCTCCTTCTATGAGCCATCTCAGAGATTAAGATCATCTGAGGAGGCCCTGCTCTTGGTCCCACCTCCTTTGCAGGTGCGGTTGGTGGAAACAAGGGACAGTGCCTTCTCAGTGGTGGCTCCTTGGTTGTGGAACTCCCTCCCTAGTGATGTCAGATCAGACCCTCTCTCCGAACCTTTAGGAAAAAAACTGAAAATGTGGATTTGGGACCAAGATTTTTGTTTTTGTTTATTCATTTGGTCACTTCCAACTCTTCGAGGCTTAATGGACCAGCCCACGCAAGAGCTCCCTGTTGGCTGTGGCCACCCCTAGCTCCTTCAAAGTCAAGCCAGTTACTTAAAGGATATCATCCATCCATCTTGCCCTTGGTCAGCCCCTCTTCCTTTTTCCTTCCATTTCCCCCAGCACCATTGTCTTCTCATGATGTGGCCAAAGTACTTCATCTTGGCCTCTATTATCCTTCCAGTGAGCAGCCACATAATGAGAAGACAGGAAAGCTTGGAGAAGATAATAATGCTGAGGAAAATGGAAAGAAAAAGGAAGAGGGGCCAACTAAGGGCAAGATGGATGCATGGTATCCTTGAAGTGACTGGATTGACTTTGAAGGAGCTGGGGGTGGCCACAGCTGACAGGGAGCTGTGGCGTGGGCTGGTTCATGAGGTCACGAAGAGTCGGAACTGACTGAATGAATAAACAATAACAACATATTCATGACAAATAGCCATGAACTATTTAAGCACAGCCTTGAGTGTGCATGATCTTAATGTCTTGTCAGACTTGGCCCTGAGATGATGGACTAGTAATATTCAGCGTATTTTCTGTAAATTAATTTACATATATCATAAGTAGCTATGCTAGGTATACAATCTTGTCAACCAGCTTTGACTCAGATAGACACTAAGAGGAAGTGTTTTGCCCAAGGCCACACAATTTACATGGATGAATGGGACCCTGAAGCTGTACTTCTCCAGTTCAAGCAGAACAATCTCTTGCAATACAAAATACTTGCTATCAATCACATGTCTTTTAATTTCTATTTCATCCTCTTTGTTGGCTGTGGTTTCTGTAAAGGAATGTTATCTTTTAAAAGGCTGCCAAAGAGAGAAACATGTTCTTGAACAAGTGCTGTGCAAGAGAGAAAATCTTCGAGCACCAACACTGTACACTTGGGAGTCTTCTCTCCACCTGTAGGAACGGCGGGGAGCTTTGACTTGGTACGCAACTCCCACTGGGCCAAATTAATCCTAGCTGAAGTTCACAGACTTGAATAGTTTCTCAACAAGGATAGAACTATAAAAGAAGTTATTGCATATTTTACAAAAGCCAGTCCTTCAAATGCAAATTAATCTGTCAACAGCTGCATGAAGCCACAGTAGAGGATTGCTGTATAGCAGTGGTTCTCAGCCTGTGGGTCCCCAGATGTTTTGGTCTTCAACTCCCAGAAATCCTTACAGCTGGAAAACTGGCTGGGATTTTTGGGAGTTGTAGATCAAAACATTTGGGGACCCACAGGATGAGAACCACTGCTGTGGAGGGAAGACCCTCAGCATCTGCAGGCTTAGTTAGGACATCATTTCTTTATACATTCCTAATTGGGTATGCTTAATCTGAAACAGTATCAGTGGCACAATCCTATGTGTTATGTAGTAGTGGCTGAAAATCTCAAGGATATGGGTTTCCAACCAGTTATGTTGGTTGTGTTATATTTTGCTACATAGCAAAAGTTTCCAAAGATTGGGGTGGGGGGTGGGGAATCAAGTTAGTTTAAAAAAGAAAGACTGTTGTGACACTGTAAAGACCAATAGGTCTTAACAACGGTTTTTAGGAACTACCTGTGATGTTAAAAAAAACTTACCCCAAATAAAACTCAGCAGTCTTTAAGCAGCTACAAGATTCTTGTTCAAGATATCAAAGATGTGTTTGTCAAAGCTTACAAACACCATGGGGTGATGCACTGGGGTTATGGATCACTGGGATTACACCAGTGTTAATCTGTCACAAATGAATTGCATCTGGGAAGAAGCAAAAGTAAGGATCATAACATTCCCCAGACTATCCTTACTAATAGCTCTAATGCAGTGATTCTCAACTTGTGGGTCCCCAGATGTTTTGGCCTTAAACTCCCAGAAATCCTAACTGCTGATAAACTAGCTGGGTTTTCTGGGAGTTGTGGGCCAAAACACCTGGGGAACCATAGGTTGTGAACCACTGCTTTAGCAAATTATTTATAAGTGGTGCAACTGATGTCTAAAGAATGCCGAATACCATTGTCTTCCATCTTTTTTTATCACAATACCTGGCACAACTTGGGGGTCACAACCAGACACAGTGAAGACATCTGCCCTTGTGCTATGCTACTCTGCTGCTGAGTACACATGCCCAGTGTGGAACACATCTCACCACACTAAAACAGTAGATGTGGCTCTTAATGAGACATGCCGCATTATCACGGGGTGTCTGTGCCCTACACCACTGGAGAAATTACACTGTTTAGCCAGTATTGCACCACCTGACATCCGCCGGGAAGTAGCAGCCAATAGTGAAAGGACCAAGGCAGTGACATCTCCGGCCCATCCTCCCATCCTCTGTTTGGGTATCAGCCAGCATGTCGACTTAAATCAAGAAATAGTTTTCTAAGATCTACAGAGACACTCGCTGGAACACCTCAGCAAGCGAGAGTCCAAAAGCGGCAGGCTCAAACCCCAGAATCTCAATCAATGGCTGATACCAAATGAAAGACTCCCCCCTGGGCACACAGAAAACTGGGTGTCTTGGAAGATGCTGAATAGACTGCGCTCTGGTTCCACAAGATGCTGAGCCAACCTTAGGAAATGGGGCTACAAAGTGGAATCCACAACATGCGAGTGTGGAGAAGAGCAAACTACAGACCATCTGCTGCGATGCAACCTGAGCCCTGCTACATGCACAATGGAGGACCTTCTTGCGGCCACACCAGAGGCACTCCAAGTGGCCAGCTACTGGTCAAAGGACATTTAATCAACTACCAAGCTTGCAAACTTTGTGTTTTGTTTGTTTGTTAAAAATGCAATACAACTGTTTGGTTTGCTCCTGACACGATAAATAAATAAATCACAATACCCACACAGCTATGATAGAATAGAATTGCTTCCATAGTGGCAACAAATGTGCAGATAATGCCTGTGTCCGTTCATGTTGGAGAGCTGAAAAACTGTGCAGATACTTAGGACCCTCTGTAATTGGACAAAATCTGGGCTACCTCACCACTGCAGGGAAGAAAGCAGAGGGGCAGTTTAAGAATGAGTAATTTTAGTCTAGGCAGACAGGCTGCCTCATATAATGGCAAAAATAAGTTGTCTGTTGATATGATATAATTTCCTCTTCTTTTGATATCATTTTCAGTTCTTGACATGTGGAAACTCTCCCTGATTGCTCTCTGGAGCTCAAGCCTTGCCAGCAATAACCTCCAGCCACAAGGCTCCCCGCAGCTTCATAACTTACAGTTCATTGCAGCACACAGGAAGGAATATAGAACCTCTTTCCATATTTGAGTTCCTGGGAAAATAGATCCAATGCTATCCTTTGGGCAACCAAATTTTAGATATTAAGGATCAGTCTCCAAACCATCTGAAATCTTTGAACTCTCTTACTCCTGTGTTCTGCATTTTTTAAACCATCAGGATGTGTTTACAAAATCTATTTTCCATAGAAACAACCCTCTTTCTCATCCCTTTTCCATGAGAAAGGGTGCTTTGGGCACTTTATACATAAATAATGCAACAAAAGCATTTTAAAAACACTTCTTAAAAGGTCAGAGAGATGACATATTGTATTTCTTTTTCCACTCCTAACATCCACTCTTTCCTTCTCCTCTGCCCTGGCCTCTCGCTCAAAATGTAAGAACTATCAAATAGCCTCACAAGGGTTTTGCAAACTGGGATGCAAAGTGGTTTTTTAAAAAAAAGAAATAGCATTGATAGATTTCCATTTCAATCAATGAAGGCATCAAAGGCATGAGTCTTAATGGAGGGATATGACATGAACTGTGACTATCCCTTTGGTCTTGCCCCACTAACCATGGAGGATGACTTCCAATCCACATGGAAGCAGGTGGTAGCATCCAAAATCTCCTCATTGGGATTTTCTCCAGGTCTACTATTTGCTATGGATTACAATCAAGCCAAAGCACTTATTAAACAACGTATCACAGACACAGAGCGCCAACTAGATCTAGCCTCGGTTCCAACCTTCCTTATCAATGAAGACAGCAGATATCTTGCCTCCCCTATGGCATATTTAACAAACTTAGAGGTTCCTCTTCATCGAAGGGCTTTCACCCTGGCTCGATGCCATGCTCTCCCATCAGCTGTACTCGAAGGGCGCCACCGGAAGATCCCTTTCCCAGAGAGACTCTGCCCCTGTGACTCGGGTCATGTATAAACAATAGAACATGTGCTCCTTCAGTGCCCGTTCTACAGGGATATCCATGCCAGGCTTATCTAACCTCTGATATACAAGCACCCAGGCCATTCAGGACAATTTTATACCTCCCTGCTACTTGCAGATACTAATTCGGCTACAACCTACAATGTTGCAAAGTTCTGTGCAGCAGCATACAAAATCCGTCAGGGAATGACTAGTCTCAAAAGTTAACTGTGTGTCCAGTAATCTTCTTCCCTGAATCTACAATTTGGTGATGGATCTGTGCATTGTATGTTTTGACCCTGTTTCCCCTTCTACTCTCTCACCCATATTGTGCTTCAGTTGTTATATTTATATTTTTAATGTACCAAACATACCAAGTTTGCATGAAAATGTGACTTCTATTTCCTGTGCTGGTCAATGACCGAAATAAATGATTTGATTGATTGATTGATTGACATGAACTGTATTAATGCTCATCTGTATCATAAATTAGTGGAATAAACCAACATTAATTCTTCTTTATATCTTTACTATGCAGAACTGAAATTTCCACTCAGTAGTGTATTCCAGATCTCTGCATGCCTGCACAGATGCACCTTGCCCTGAAAATATGAACCATGGTTAATTAAATTAAACAGCATCAGTTTACTGCTGCCCTGATGTATTGATGTGGCCTATTAAGGGGGAGATAAGGGTCCTTTAATCCTGTTGCTTTGCAAAGAAGCACAGTGCTCTATTGAGTGCATTCCCTCCATAGCAACAGCAGCGGTGTTTCAAGAATTAGATTTCCACAATGCCTCTGAGCATCATTTTGACATCTTCATTGTTCCATAGTATGTATCTGTGTGTGCATATAAAAGTTCTCTAGCTAGGATAAATACAGAGCAGATCATATAAGACAATGCAGGGAGGAAAATAAAGATGATTCTTTGGAATAATAGAAAGGAAGTTATGATTAGAGGGAATGTGCCAACGTGATGCTGTATAAATATTTAATGATCACCTCACGGCACTTTATCTGTAGTCCGTGTACAAAAACACAAAATAAATACTTGGCTAATAAGTGTGTGCGTGTGTGTATGTGGGGAGCACTACAGGCAGATTTTTTTTTAAAAAGACCACCCGCTGGGCTTTCTTGGAGGAAGAGCTGCTGGCTGAGTTCTTGAGTTTAATTTTACCAGCATCACTGAGGTTAAGCCAAGGATGAATTTGGCCTTTTCTGTTAAGTGTAATTTTCTCCATGGTTAGTTAATAAATGCAGTCAAGAGAAACGACTGCTGCTTGGCATGTGCCATAGAGGTCATCCTCCTCTCCTTCGGAAATAGAACACAAATGAAACACAGCATATCCCCAGCTTTAACTCATGCCGTTTGTCACTTCTTGAACTAAGAATAGGAAGACAAGTCACTTCTAAAAGTTTAAACCTTAAAGGTTACAGCAGCGTCCCTCTGCATTAAAGAGCAGTCTGCTGCTTAAAATATGGGACACGCAATGCTACTTGGGATGATCTTTAGATGTTTCCATAAGCAAGTGTCACATTCAGTTGGCTGTTGAGTAAAGTTGGCTCTTACACAGGATCCAACATATTCAAAGGACCATATGTCCCTATTTGAGTTTACCAATCTCCCTGTTCCAACAGAGGAAGGTTTCCCCTGTTCCAAAGGGGAAACCTTCCTCTCAGTCCCACCACAATCACAGGCATGTTTGGCAGACACAGAGAGAAGAACCTCTTGGTTGTTGACACTCTCTCTTTAAGGCAGTGGTTCTCAACTTGTGGGTCTCCAGATGTTTTGGCCTACAACTCCAGATGTTTTGGCCTACAACATTTCAGCACTTTTAACCTTGTACCCATTTACGCCGGCCGAACCAGTTTTAATATGTCTTGATGTATTGTCATTGCTGTTTTGCTTAATTGTTGATTTGCTTTGTTATTGCTATGTTATGTTTTCTATTATATTGTGTTTGTGGCTTCGGCCTGTGTAAGCCGCATCGAGTCCTTCGGGAGATGCTCGCGGGGTACAAATAAAGTTAATAATAATAATAATAATAACTCGCAGAAATCCCAGCCAGTTTACTAGCTGTTAGAATTTCTCGGAGTTGAAGGCCAAAATATCTGGAGACCCATAGGTTGAAAACCACTGCTTTAGGAAGACTAAGGATGTATCTACACTGTAGAATTAACACAATAATTAACAGTCCAATCAACTAACAAATGGCAGAGCCAATGGCAGGGGTCCTCCGACTTTTTAAACAGAGGGCCAGGTCACAGTCCCTCAAACTGTTAGAGGCTGGATTACAATTTGAAAAAAATCATTAATGATTTCTTATGCACACTGCATATATCTTATTTGTATTGCAAAAAACCCTTAAAAACAATATAATAATTAAAATGAAGAACAATTTTAACAAATATAAACTCATTGGTATTTCAATGTTAAGTGTGGGCCTGCTGATAAGATAGGATTGAGGTTGTTGTTGTTGTTGTGTGCTTTCAAGTCATTTAAGACTTAGGTTGACCCTGAGTGAGGGCTGGGTAAATGACATTTTAGAGTTGATTTTAGAGTTGATTTCCCTCTCATATTTCTGATAATAATCTCACACTGATGCACACATCAACTTAAGAACATACAACCCAACAAAAAATTATTGATGTCTTAGTTTTTAGCCCTGTTCCTGGGGTTATTTGAGGCACTGATTCAGAAAATTCCACTGGATAGACCACATCAGCTATAGTTTCTTAGATATGATTATCATGGTTTTCTATGGGTGAGCATATGTTCTGTATCTCAAAAACTAGAACTCATCATCATCATCATCATCATCATCATCGTTATCATGTCAGAAGCGACCTGAGAAACTGCAAGTCGCTTCTGATGTGAGAGAATCGGCTATCTGCAGAGATGTTGCCCAGGGGATGCCCGGAAGTGTTGCCATCCTGTGGGAGGTTTCTCTCATGTCCCTGCAGTTCAAATCGCACAAGGGTTTAACCATTGCACCAGCATGGCTCCAATAATAATAATAATAATAATAATAATAATAATAATAATAATAATAATAATACAGACTGACAAAGTTTTGGAACACAACACACAAGACATCACGATTGTGGAAAAGAAAAAAGTCTGGATTATTGATTTTGCCATACCAGGTGACAGTCGCATTGAGGAAAAACAACAGGAAAAACTCAGCCACTATCAAGACCTCAAAATCAAACTGCAAAGGCTCTAGCATAAACCAGCACAGGTGGTCCCAGTGGTCATTGGCACACTGGGTGCCATGCCAAAAGATCTCAGCTGGCATTTGGAAACAATAAACATCGACAAAATCACAATCTGTCAACTGCAAAAGGCCACCTTACTTGGATCTGCGTGCATCATTCGAAAATACATCACACAGTCCTAGATGCTTGGGAAGTGTTCGACTTGTGAATTTGTGATACTAAATCCAGCATATAGATTTAGTTTGCTGTGACATACTGTGCTTTTTTGTCAATAATAATAATAATAATAATAACTTTATTTCTATCCAACCCTATCTCCCCAATGGGGACTCATAGGGGGAAACTGGCACTATTTTAGAATCAGAAGGCCAAATATACTCAGGAACAGGGCTAACATTTTGGGCACCAAATGTCTGTTGGCCTGTGTAATCTCCAAATAGATGAATGAATAAACCATGCATCTAAACAATTCAAAAAGATTTCACCAAATAAAGGTCTTTAAGGTGCCAGAAGACTTTTTTTTGCAGAAGCAAAGACTAACATACAACTCTCTAGCCCTCTGTCTTTGTGCATATATGTTCTTTCAGGTCACCTACCAATTTATGGTGACCCATAATATTAATTAGATAATGGAAGATAAAGAAAAAAAATTAAAATAATTGGGCAGAGAAATGAAGAAAGCCAAGATCTATAGATAATTTATACTGAATATAGGCTCAAAAGCTGAGGAGGGGGAATAACTATTAGCATTTCTTGTAACTGTGGATCATAATTTTCTCTGCAAATTGTGGAATGAAAGGACTTTATGCAAGGCATTTATTTCCCTGTATTTTGGCAATGATTTCCTTCGTATTACAGGTATTTCTGTTGATTATATAATGCACAATTTGGTAAGAAAACCCTGCTTATTAGACTGTAATAAAAGCAGCTAATGACCCATTTAGTGTTTGGGTATCCCATGCACCTGGGCACCACCACAAAAATATGCCTGTATAGTGAAACAGAAATGATTTTTTATGTCAGAGGAGGTGAACATTGCTAAAAATCAGAGAAGCCTTTGTACAGCATGCCAAGCTGCTGAAGCGAAAAACTGTCTCAAGTGAAAGGGCTCAGATGTGAGCATGTTTCAGTGCGCTGCTCCAGTGGGAAGAGGGGGTGGTGAATGGAGAACCCACTCTGATCATAAATGTGAGCTTGTTATCGTTGCTTTTCAGTGGGGAGTAAAGCCGGAAGCAGGGTCATGCTGGCTAATTGAAGCTTACAATACATTCAGTTTCAAGCACTACATTTTAATTATAAACCGGTGCCATAGTACCCTTGCTAGGTTCTTAGTCCATTTCGCGCACACATATGTTTCTTTTTAAAAGGGGTTATTAACTTACTATCGGGGAGTCATTATGTTCATTATCCTGCAGGTGCTTAATGGTGTATTTGATGCAAGCTGAATATAATGCTTATTTTAACAGAGGGATTTAAAGCCAACTTTTGATTGGAATTCACTAGCTGCTGGCCGCCAACACAGGTACGCTATTGCCAACATGCACCAGTCCATATCCTGGTCTGCTGTAGTTTGGTGCATATTTCTCATCCACAGCAACATCAGAAATAGCTAGTGGGTGTGATTTGTGCTGGAAACGTCCTTTGATCGTCATATGCACATTTCCTCTCCGCCTCCAGCTGCAAAATAGACCCAAGAGAGTATGTACCCTACATAAATCCTCAAGTCTTCAGGGAGGCTGGGAGAGGACTTGGCAGCTATGATTGCGGTGTTGTTTTTTCTGCTGATATTATCCATGCCAAAACCAAGCACATGCAAACCTTTCATGGGAGTTATTTACATGCACCAGAGTTAAGCACACACTTAAAACCTTGCCAAAAATGCTAAGCTACAAGAGGGAAAGGGAAGCAAGTGCAGAGGGAGTTTAAAAGCCAGGTGGACCTGTGTTCACTTTGGGTCTGAACTTGCTCAAGGTGGCACTGATGGCACTGATTTTTTGAACCTTCCACAATATTAAAATACAACACTTGATTTCAGGAAAGCATATGTGGACCCGAAGGTACTGCAATGGGATTGCATGTGAATAAACAGTTGCTGGTTTGGACTTTAACCAAATCAATGATTTCAAAGAGAATAGTTTCGCTTCTGAAACACTGCAGTTACTTTAATAATAATAAACTTTATTTGTACCCCGCCACCATCTCCCCAATGGGGACTCGGGGTGGCTTACATGAGGCCAACCCAACAACGCAATACAATAAATGAAATCAACACAAACAACAACATAATAAATTACATAAAACATAAACCACAAGAGTACAGCAACCAATATAAAATTGCAATAAAATCATTCATGACACAGAACAGTAGGTGGGCCGCATGTACAGAATGAAATACTAATACTAAAACCAAGGGGTGAGACGACAATGTATCGATTATTTGTGATCACAAATAGATGACAATCTGACCATGCCCTCCTCAGGAAGATGACAAATCATTCACAAATCTCTCAACAGGTCAGTCATATAACCAACAACAGACACAAGAGAAAGAAAACCATAAGAGACTTCCATGCATCAAGGTAGGCAACCTGTTAAATGTTGATGATCTACAACTCCCATTAGTCTCAGCAGTTTTGGCCAATGGTCAGGAGTTGGAGAGGAAAATGGCGATTCAGTGTTTTAATCAAATATGAGAATTCAGCCGTAGACCTGCTTCACACATTATCAAACTCCAACAGATGCCTTTCCCCAATAGAAATTTGTAGGAAGGATCATATGGAGTTTTTAATTATAATTTGGGGAGAATTCAGAGCAATCAGTTAATTTTGTTAACATGGCTGAATGGTGTGTTAATCTGAATCAATTCCAGCCGCCATCAAGGAAATGCGCCCCCACTTTTGGGGAAATTGGTCAGCCTATCAGTGGTTCTCAACCTGTGGGTCCCCAGGTGTTTTGGCCTACAACTCCCAGAAATCCCAGTCAGTTTACCACCTGTTAGGATTTCTGGGAGTGGAAGGCCAAAACATCTGGGGAGCCACAGGTTGAGAACCACTAGAGTTCCCAAAGCATCTTTCATTGTGCCATAAAACATGCATGTGGTGCAGTTCATGTTAGATTTAATTTCAGGATTACTCCTGTGTTCAATATCTTGCCTAGCATCTTAAGTGTTACAGTATAAGGCACAGTATCTGTTAGATAAGTCAGTAATACATGGTTATGCCTTTGGGAATCCAAGATGACATCAATGCTATCTTAACTTTGCTGAATGTTACAATTTGGGACAAGAGCAAATGTTCAACCATCTGTATGTTTAGCAAAATGTTTTATTTAAGCCCTATGAACACAAAAGAGCAGATCAGAAATTGTCATTATTATTGGTCAACTATAAACAATTGAAGGAGAATGATTTGAAATGCAGACACTAGCTTCTGCTGAGCGTCTCTGAAATGCCCCTTACTACCAATGTAATAAGACCAAATAAATGGGAAAAATTCAAAGGGCATAGCTGAATGAAATGTTTAAAAATGTAAATTAAGTAGAGTACCAGAGATCTTGACAGAAAGTGAACATTTCCTTTCTTCCTTCACATGTCTTTCCCATCTACTCTTCTTTATTTCTTCTTCACTAGAAGACACAGAGGCTGAAATTCATTTAGCTATGAAGATGTGTGTGCCGTCACGCTTGGGGGCTATTAGTCTTAATGAAGGAGGGAGGATGTGGCATCTTTCCCCCAAGGGATTGCTTTTTGCCCTCCTATAGGAAACTGGAACTCTCAAAAACCCAAAAGTTATTGAGTAAATAACTCAAAATAAGTTTTATTGATCACAAAAAGTTATTTCTTAAAGCAATAAGCTGGAAACTTCAGAGGAGTGAAGGAAAATATACATTACAATCTCAATTAGTTCTGTGTCAAGGTGTTTGAAGCTGAGAAGCCTCACCAAGTTTCCTCTTTCCTCAATGGCTGTGAATGCCGGAGCAAACCACAACCCCAGTTCAGATGGCCTATGTTTTGAAGACTCAGGATCTTCCTTTGGTGCCAAAAGAACCGGTTTGAAGGTGCTTGAGACTTCCAACATCATTCAGGTTGGTCTGAACATGAAGCACAAGTCTCAAGGGTAAAAAACCTCAGAACTGGTGCTAAGAGGTAACTTAAATCAAGGTCTTTTAGAGTCAAGTCTCTTTCTCACGTCCATATGGTAAGAACTCTGATAGCAGAATGAAAAGAAAGGGAGCACTCCCCTCCTGCAGGAAGAGGTGGAGCCAAAGAGTACTGATTGACAGCTATAAGTAACCAATCCATACAACTATACATAAGCAGGGTAAAAGGAGCAGGATTAAGCATGATACAACAGTTTAAATCTTGCAACTAACAGTTCTACACATAGGTGGCACCACTCGCGCCGTCACAATGCGTGCAGAAAATCAGTTTCCATAAGTCCAATCCTACATAATATTCCTCATAAGTTAGTGTGCAGTGCTTATTCTGAACTAAATGTGCATACGATTTAGCTTCCAAATATTTAATCTGGGGCAAGGGGGGTAATCATACTTATTAACAAGATTAGAATCCTATCCCTTCTCTTTAAGACACACTTGAGATTATCCTGAATTGATGAGGCAAACTGTCAAACAAAATTCACACCATCCTTCAGAGAAGTGAAAGGAAAACTACTTTTTGACCATATTTCAATCTTCACAAAACCTCAGGGAATGCGTTTTACTGGGTCTATGTTCAGGATGGATGTATTTAAACTGGAACAGGAACAAAGCAAACTAGAATACCTACAGGTATAGAAAAGAATATTTTTCAACTGAAGATCAAAAACAATGTGGCCCAGTTGTCTTATAAAAAAGTTATCTTGACAATGAGGAATTTGACACTTTTGGGTTTTTTTAAAACATCTGGAATGCCATAATTTTTCAGATTAAAGTGGAAAAACTCTCAAATATGAAATATTCTTTATTTGATTGAACCTGAAAGGGTCAGAAAACGGTCATTAGAAAACAGTGGCTAAATATGAACATAATTGCTTGCATCTCTATGAACTGTAAATTCTAGAACTGGATATGTAATATAGTTGCAAAGTAAAATCATCCCACTACTAGATGAAAGACAAATATATTCTTCATGTAGATTCTTCAAACCTCCCAAAGCTTGTTTTAATCAACACCACCCTGATTGATCTACACCTAGTGAAAACCATGTTTCTGTGTGTGTACCGTATATATCGAGTTGCTATATAGTGCTCCTTATTCATTGTGAAAGTGAAAAACCATGAAAGTGAAAAAATGCAAATATAGAAATTGTGCAAATAAATGCATTTTTTAACCTGAGAGATCATTTCTCTAGGGGCCCTTCCACACAGCCCTATATCCCAGACTTTCAAGGCAGAAAATCCCACATTATCTGAGTGTGGACTCAGATAAACCCAGTTCAAAGCAGATATTGTGGGATTTTGTGCCTTGATAGTCTGGGATATAGGGCTGTGTGGAAGGGCCCTAGGAATTTATAGGTCTTTTAGCTCTGTGGTCAACTTCTACTGGAAGCTAACTACAGAATTGTAACAGGTCCCAGAGATTCCTAGGACCTCATCCAGAAGGTGTGGGAAGCAGGGAGAACTGCCTTTTTACTGTAGTGTTGCATTCTGTTTATAAGGAAAATAGATAATATATTTACCCCCATCACACATTATGTACTTTTGTCCATTTCTTCTGCATTCTGAACTATCACATAGATGAGTGTAGTTCATGCCCATTCCACATTCATACAGATAGATAGATAGATAAGAAATTTCTCAACTGTATATGAAAATAAAGGGACCTGTATCTACACCTATACATAAAAATGCAAACAAATTAAAGTCCAATTACATACTTACAAATTCTTTGAGAGCTTTCAGGAAGCATGACCCTGGCCTTTCCAATTATTTGTAATATAAAAGGGGGAAAGCATAATTGACATGCTATGCTAACACTTGGAACTCCAAGATTTTAAGAAAAGGAAAAACATAGCTACAGCAAACTGGTGATATATCAACATTGCACAACTCCTAGAGATTTAAAAAAATACTGTAAAAGTTTATTGCAAGAGGATTACTGGTGAGAAAATTTAGCATTGAGTCACATTTTGAGACCACCCACAGGAATGCCCAGTCTTTTCCATCACTATAGCAATCAAATGTAGGGCACTCTGATAGTTCCCATCCCATGTTAAAATATGTGTCTTTAGCTGTTTCTGCATGAATCATGCACTCTGAAGACAACTGCTCCCCAACTCAAAAAACGTCTGTTTCTACACACTTTAAACACATTTTAAGATGGAGTCCCATGGACAACTGGCGGAAGTAGTTTTGTGTCATACGATGAGCTCCATGGGACTCTATCTTTAAAATGTGTATAGAAATGGGGGGGGGGGGGATCCTATGTCTGATGCCGTCCCTAAAGAGGTGTTCTCCCTAGAAATATCTAGATAATCCAGCATGATTGGAGAAAGTTGACCACAGTGTCACATTGGAGGACCTAGAAATTCCTAGAGATAGTTTTTTTAGTCATGCATAATCAAATATTCAAAAGTGAAAACTGCAAATGTAGAGGGACAACATAGGACTAGAATGCAAGAGCTGTATACACTGCAGCCATTTGAATCAGAAGGCATATTTATGCCACCAAGGTTAGGAAGATATTCATTTTTTACACAGTGTCATAAACATCATTGGGTTTATGGAACCAACAACAATACAGCACGGCCCTGTATCTGTGGGAAATATGTTCCCAAACCCTCCATATTCACCTGAAACTGTAGATAACGTTGAATCCTTATTTTGACTATACTTGCCTGGGGGTATACCGCAGAATATCCTGGAGAATGTGGAGAGGTCCACAAACACTTAGGAAGTGTGTGTGTATATATATATTGAAATGTGGGTTAGTGAAACTATGAATATCAAAACCATGGATAAGGGTATTGCACTGCAATATAATCATCTTTTGAAGCCTGAAGAAGACATCTGGAATTCCAATCAATTCCAGAATAGTAGATAACTTCATTTTGTTTTTAGCTGTCTTGCATCCACAAGCATTTCACAACCATACTTTCACATTATTGACTGGCACAATAATTTAAAATAATGTTTTAGGATTGAACAAAAGGCAACGTGGCACGCATGGAAACATTCCTGTCTAAGCATCATTGACTGACCAAGATGTTTTCCAGGCAATGTAAGTCATCGATACAGCCATACCAGTAGAAGCCTCAATCACCAGATCAGTTTCTGGCAGTGTTCAAGGCATTTATATCACACAATAATAGACAAGGTTGGCATGGCATGTAATACGTGGGGTACAATGGAAGACCACAATGGGTGGAATCTATGTTAATGAAATTCTAGGTCCATGGTTTTCATCCCAAAAGACTGTTACTGAATGGAACAGAATGTCAGAAATGATGTCAACATGGAGCGACAAGAGAAAATGTATTCTCAGTATTCTGCATGGCAATTAGGTCAACATTAAGTTATATATATATATATATATATATATATATATATATATATATATATATATAACTTCATTGACTTTGATTCATTTAATCCAAATGCTTTTATGACCAGCAGGAAACCATCATACAGAGAACCATATAGGGAACAATAAACATCTATTCATACATTCCTTGGGTTCTGAGTAGACCAGCAGTAGTCACTTGATATGATTCAGAGTGCCATTCTGAATTAAAAACACTGATCATAGCCATCTGCTTGCTTTTTATTCTTTTGTCAAGCAGAAATAAACAGGTGTATTTTGGGAAAACAGGGTAAAATGCAGGCCAACATATGTAGCAGCCAAGGAAACCTGGGAAATGGAGACGTCAATCCATATATACTACAGCAGGGACAAAGGAAAATACAGATTTAACATAAATAAGAACATTTGTGATCTGATGGGAGGCAGATGAGCAGTTACTCAAATTATGATTAACTTGTTACCAAACCCATAGAGAAACATTAGAGCAGTGTTTCTCAACCTGTGGGTCCCTAGGTGTTTTGGCCTACAACTCCCAGAAATCCCAGCCAGTTTACCAGCTGTTAGGATTTCTGGGAGGTGAAGGGCAAAATATCTGGGGACGCACAGGTTGAGAAGCACTGCACTAGAGTGAACCATCTCTCACAAGTGCATACACTCTTGCTAAACAGTTCTATGTATCTCCATGTGATGAAGAAGTCAGCAGGTTTAAGGCTTGTAGTACCTTGCATTGCCAATGTACAGCTAAGCTACACTCACTGTCAGAGTCAGGGCAAAATCTCTGACACACAAAGAATATACAAGTATGCATTATGGCTAGCACCATGTTAAGACCATATACAGAAATATCCACTTTATGCAGGAATGTGGCTTTGTGTGGGATGGAGGATGGTATTCTCTTCCATCTTTGGCGAAGGCCAAAGCTCTGCCTGGGCCCACATTTTAGCTGCTTACGCCCCTGCCCTTTTCCACAATGGCCATTCTATGGCAGCTTGAGAGTAGACTGTGAGTACTGGAAAAATGGACAGCCATGTCCTCATTGCCATATATCAGGGGTCCTCAAACTAAGGACTGAGGGCCGGATGTGGCCCTCCAAGGTCATTTAACCGACCCTCGCTCAGGGTCAACCTAAGTCTGAAATGACTTGAAATCACACAACAACAACAACAACAACAACAACAACAATCTATCTCATCAGCCAAAAGCAGGCCCACAATTCTCACTGAAATACTAATAAGTTCATATTTTTTTAAAATTGTGCTTCATTTTAATTATTGTATTGTTTTTAAGTGTTTTTACAATACAAATAAGATATGTGCAGTGTGCATAGGAATTCATTCACGCTGTTTTCAAATTATAATCTGGCCCTCCAACAGTTTGAGGGACTGTGACCTGTCCCTCTGCTTAAAAAGTTTGAGGACCCCTGCTATATATCATCATCACAGACCTGTGTAGACTTCTGAAGGATTTCAACAAATAATGCACTGTACAGACTCATGTATATGTTTAGAATTTTTAGTCAGAAAATCAAGACAAAAAAATCTGGCTAGATTTATCTATGAGTCAAAGGCAGCATCTGCACTATTATATTATGTAGTGTGGCAATCACATTGGCCTAGTATATCCATACAACAGACACAGGTTAATGTGATTTAACTCAGAGTGAGTCACTTAATACAATTGAACACTGGGTTAAAAAAACACCTGAAGTAGGATCAGGATCTTCCCGTGTTGAGTGGAGACAGCCATCCCAGATCCCAATGTGGGATCCAGGTGTTACTGAGCTGCGGGTTTACCATTATTATAGTTCACCAAGGGCTCAGAAATAAATATATAATTATTTTGTTTTAAAATACCCTTTCTGGACTTGTGCAAGTTCAAAGCATCAGAAGATCAAAACTGAACCAGCAGCTGCTGTAAATCTCTAAACTATATATCTAACCCTTTAATTAATTGTATCTATTTCTCATGACATTTTGTACAACTTGTATCTTTCTGTGTACTGTATCTATTTCTTATATCTAAAATGTATAAATCACTTTACCAAAATGTAACCTGATAAGCCCAGAGACAGTCATCTCTTCCTAACCCTCCTGAGAAATTTCCTCAGAACAAGAATGTTGGGCAAATCCCTCTAGCTATTTCCCAGCCAGGCAACAATCAAAACCCATTGTTCATGTATATGCAGAGATGGCTGATTTCTCTGTAAGTCCAGATAAATCCAAACCTGTTTGTCTAGTCAGAAGGGGTCCTTTCACACAGACATATAACCCAGAATATCAAGGAAGAAAACCCACAATATCTGTTTTGAACTGGGTTATCTGAGTCCACACTACCATATATTCCAGTTCAAAGCAGAAAATGTAGGATTTTATTCAACTGTGTAGAAAGGGCCATGGTTCATTTGAAGCTGAGAGATTGCTGCCCACAGAAACAGAAGACCAGAGTATGTGTATTTGTTAAACCTCATTTATTGATAGCAAAGCCTTTGATTACCCAAGATCAGCACCTTTGTCCCTTGCGTTTTACACTTTTGTTTCATAAGATCCATACCTTTGTTTGAAACAGAACTGGACATCTAAGCTAATCTAAAGCCATCAACATATGCACATCAGCTACAGAGATGTGCCCTCCCAGGGGGCATCTCTGCAGCTGATTGATCCTTCACTCTAACCAATCCCTGCCTAGTGCCTACCATTGTCCCTCCCAGGCAATCCTGACATGGATCCTAGGCACCCTCTTTTCTGACCACACAGGGGAGGGAGTGGGAAGTCTGAATAGCTTTCAGAACTGTATAAGATTTTTGTATTTCTCTGTATGCTTATGCTTGAAGCAAATTGCTGAACTTGCATGGGTTTTGGTCAAACCATAATAAACCAGTGGTTTGTCTTCAAGCTGGTTAGTTGGTTTCTCTGACTTGGCCTATCTGGTATAGCATACGCTCACCAGGCATGGGGTCTCTTATTCACCATCCTAGTTATCCAAGACACGGTGTCCCCACAGTCATCCTATACTCCCAAGGCTCAGGAGCCTGGGGAGGTGGGATGCCAATCCCTGCCTGTCCCCCAGGATCCCCATTTTCAAAACAGCAAGGAAATCTTCATTTTAATCACTAGAGAGGGTTTTGGGGAGTTCCTGTCTGAGGAATCTGAAGAGTCTTTAAAAAAAAAAAACCTCTCTCCTGAACATGCGATTTGAGGATCAGTATCTGACTTGAAACTGAAGTTATAATTGCTTAAATGCCCTGCTCCAGGCATTTATGACTCTGGGATGGAAACAATGGTCATCCGATTATTGTATCCTTCACCACAACACTTTTGCATTTTGCAGATTTCATCTGACAGCTACAAAACACAAGTTACATTTTTTGGACAACTCCCAGAATTCCCAGCCAACATGTGGGATTCTGGGAGCTGTATTTTTGAAAAATAAATGTTCCCAAGCACTTCTCAGATCAGCTTGCCACTCTTGATATAAGTGGAGTCTGGATGAATGCCTTTTAACAAAAAGGAGATAGGAAACATTTCATTTCCCTGTAATCTCTAGGATTATCCAGACGTATTGAAAGTAAAACTCCTTGCACATGTGTCAAATTCTGCTGATATGATATTTCCAAAGGACATTTTGGCTATGCATCCCCATGAAGCTGGAAGTGCCTCATGCTGCTCCATTCATCTAATAATTTATTTCAGATTTCCTTATAGCGAACAACATCTTAACAGGGTAATCTTTCATTTCTAGATGTAAACCTATATTTCAGGTATAATACATCAGTTTTCAGACACAAAAGGAGCATTTCATTTCCCTCCTTTATCCCCACAATTTCTTCAAAACCTTCTTTGGTTCCTGTTTTTTAAGGATGAATAATTACTAAATAACACTATTTAAAAGCATGGGTAAATCATTTCCAAGAAAATGTAAATGAAGACAAAGTGCTATTTAAAGCATCAAGAACAATAAGCAAAATAATAATAAAAAGACTGTCAGTGATTAAAAGATTGTTAGAAGGAGCAATCTTCTAGTAGCAAGTATTCACTAGGACTTTGAACATTGATCTTGACGATGGATTTTCTCTTATTCAAGGTATGGATGTAAATAAATCTTAGTTTTTCTATTGTTGAAACTAAGAATGAAATATTTGATTCCCCATTTTTCTACTGGGCAACATTACAAGAGGTTTTGCTCATTTTAATGATTCTTTCTATTTCTGGGAAATTTGAACATGCATAAATGTCATTATTTTTGTGTAGGCAGTGGAAAAGTATGTGTGTCTGGGCAAATACATTGTTCCCAGTTGATTTCCTATGCAGAAAATCCAAAAAATGTGAAACATCTCACAATGTTTCATAATTTCTATGACACGATAACTAGATGTGTTGACATCCATTTGCACCGAGAAAAGTTTGTGCCTGGATCAAATAATTTCCTTACTAAGTTTGGACTTAACATATGAGACTTAACATATGAGACCCTTCCCAACATGGCTGAAGCCATTAAGGTGGTCCCAGGGAATTGTGAAATTGGATGAATGTTTGAACGGTGGGGAAATAGAGCTAGTGATCCTGTTGAAGCCTTGATCTAGAAAAAAGGTGAAGTAGGAAAGTGTGTGCACATGTATCTGCCTTCAAGTTACCTGTTGACAGATATGTAGCTGGGGGGGGGGGGTCTTCATGATATGAATAAACATTATTTAAACTGTTATGTTTATTCATATCATGATCTGATCACCATGCTCAATATATCCTATATACATGGGGGTATTGGGATAATGATACAAAAGGTTTGCTAGGGTAGATCCTCAGCCACCGCCCCACCGAACCAAACCCAGCCCCCCCCAAATCAAAATCAGCTCCCCTCAAATCAAAATCCTGGCTACAGGCCTGCCTGTCAACTTAGGACCACCCCCCCCCTCAGGGCTTTCTTAAGCAAGAAATACTCAAAAGTGGTTTGCTAATTCCTTCCTCTGAAATATAGCCCATAGCACCTGGGATTAGTTGGCAGTCTCACATCCAAGTACTAACCAGGGCTTAGTTTAACTTCCAAGATCAGAGGGGATGATCTGATGTTGTGGTGCCTGTAATGCTGCATGGCTTACTGAAGATTTATGATTTATGGGCAAGCCAGACAACAGCTAGAGTTCGTAAGCTGCAGACTGTGGGCCTGAGCCTGACCAAAAAGAGGTGAGAACATGGCCTACTATGGACATATTCTCTTTCTTTCTCCCTCCCTCACTCTATCCCTCTCTGTCTATATCTCTCTATAGACACACACGCCTGTGTGTAAGGTAGAAAGAGAAGTCAAAGGCTTTAAAAGGTCTTTTTCTGCTCTGTCATTAAGTCTTCAAAGCCTTGTTTGACAGCACTGTTCTCAGTGGCAGTAAGCTTATTGGACTGGACTGAGAACACCTGCTGTGATAAATGTCCATGGCACTTCAAAGGGCAAGGCTTCATCTTTTCTTAGGGTTTTCCTCTGCTAGTAGTGCCGGAACCTAGAGCATTACTTGGGGTGTACCTAAACTGTAGAAAATCCAGTCTGACACCATTTTAATTTGCCATGGCTCAATGCTTTGGGATCTTGCGAGTTGGAGTTTAGTGAAGCACCAATAGTCTTTGGTAGAGAAAGCTAGAAACCTTTCAAAACTACAATTCTCATTATTCCATAGTGCTGAGACATGGTAATTAATGGGATGTCAAAATGCATGAATTCTGCAGATGCAGAAAAATGATTTCTTCTCGAGGGAAGATTAGGGGAAAGACCTGGAATGCTCTACTGTGTATCCTATGGCTGGTAGCCATGATATTAGTCATGCTATCTGGACTAATGGGTGTTGTGGCTAAAATAACCGGAGAGCACTAAACTGGGGGTGCCTGGCCTAAGGTAACAATTTTTTTAAAGGTCACACAGTTGCATGCAAAGTGCCTTCCTAAGATTTTCAGATTGAATATTTTATCCTACTGGCAATGTTCTTATAGCTTATACCAACACAGATGGAGTGATCAACATTATGCCTAGAAAGAAGTGTGGTGGCCAGAGCCAAAGATGAAAGGGTTGGATCAAAATAACCACCGTATTTTTGCTTATTGCTCTAACTTTATTTTTTATTTCGTATCAAAAGTATTGCATAAATTAGTATACAATCCTTAAAAATAGAAGAAGCACTGGTGGCTAAATATCTTTTGACCAAAAACGGGCAACAGTAATAGCATTGTCTGTAGTCTCCAACAATTCTTCCTCTGTACATGAGGCAGGGCATAGTGGACAAGCATGCAGATGTGGAGTTGTCTGTTCTGCTCCACAATCACACAAGTTGTGGGATTCTTTTAGGTAGTGCCATTTTGCCAGGTTGTCTTTTGATGTGCCCACTCCACTTCTGACAGTAATTAAGCCCTAGGGGAGGTAATTCTATCTTTTAGAATTGGAAACCTCCCACAAATACTAGGAAAACCAACCAATGGTATCTTGAAATAGGGTGAATGTTTGGACAACCTCAGGGAATGAGTTGTCTCTCCCTTGCTCCTGGAGGAGTGGATTCTCTAATAAATAGAAATCTCCCCCCCCCCCCTAAAAAAAACAAAAACAACAACTTCCAAGCTGAATTTGTCACTCAAAAGATTCTGGGAACAACATTCCAACACATCTTTGTGACAATATATATACATTTTCAAAAAAAGTATTCCATCACCACAACCCAGCAATATCTGCCAGAGGCTTCACTTTAACAGGAGGAAATTTGCTTTGGAATGAAAAGGAGTCACAAGGATCACTGTTGGCAGGCATGCAGCCAGGGGGCTTCAGCCCCCCCCCCCCCGAAATTCTCATGGTGGTCCCCGAGAAGGCCTTACTGGTGCATTATTTAAACTGTTATGTTTATTCATATCATGATCTGATCACCATGCTCAATATATCCCATATGCATGGGGGTATTGGGGTAATGATACAAAAGGTTTGCTAGGGTAGACCCTCTTTCACTCAGACTCAGCCCCCCCCCCCCCCCCCCCCCCCCCCCCCCCCCCCCGGAAACAAAATCCTGGCTATGGGCCTGACTGTTGGTAAGCTATTATGATATTGGGTTGCTGTGAGTTTTCCGGGATGTATGGCAATGTTCCAGAAGCATTCTCTCCTGACATTAAACCCACATCTATGGCAGCCATCCTCAGAGGTTGAGGAATCTGTAGGAAACTAGGATGGTGGATGGTGGTGGCAAATGATGGCATAGACTAGAATATCAGTGGTCCATTAGTCCACCTTGGTTCCACTATCATTGCTCGTAAATAACTCAAAGAGGGTTTCCTATGAACTTCAACATTCCAAAATGTGTATGCTTCTTATATTCTCTATCAGACTGTAGTCCTGATGATGACACAATGTGCCCTTTGTATGGTGGGAGTGTAAAGAGATACCATAATACTGGAATCAAATTCTAAACCAGGTAGAATTACATACTAAAATAAAATTTGATATAAATATGCAAATTTTAATAGGGCTATATAGTGATAGAAGAGTTAAGCATCAAGACCAAGAATTAATGCTGATGTTTAGAGCAGCATACGCCGTAATAGCTTGGGGGTGGAAAGATAAAAAGAAATGGACACTTGAAAAATGGTATGAATATGTGTGGGACCAAATACAACTGGATATTATGGACATTATAAGAAGCAAAAAAACATGGTCAGACAAACAGAAGAAAATTAAAGAAATTTGGACTCCATTTAACAGATGATTACAGGTCATTAACCAGATGATGAAAGCTGGAAGAAAATATTGGACAGAATCGAAAAAAAGCTCATGTAATGGGAAACAAAGGGATAACGTTGTCAACATGGAAGAGGGAGGGGTGGGTGTGGGGAGGGAGAAGGGAATGAAAAAGGTAAAAAAGCATGGTAATTATGGTTATGTATATATATTTTTAAAGGCATAAATAGAAAAAATGTGCTAATAATAATAATAATAATAATAATAACTTGTGCAACAAATACCATCTGCCTGCGACAAAGAACTGGTGGGATCACAAGCCTGAAAAGGTTACAGAAAATTAACATGTCAAACTACTCTGGAACTTCTGAATTCAAACTGACAGAGTTTTGGAGCACAATACTCCTGACCTCACATTCATGTTAAAAAACAAAGTATGGATCGTCGATGTTGCGACAGCAGGATTGAAGAGAAAGAACTGGAAAAGCTGACATGATATGAGGACTTAAAGATCAAACTGCAAAGACTCTGGCACAAGCCAGTAAAGGTGGTCCCAGTGCACCTTTACTGGGTGCAGTACCTAATGTCCTTGGCCTGCACTTAAACATAATTGGCGCTGACAAAATTACCATCTGCCAGCTGCAAAAGGCCACCTTACTGTGATCTGCACGCATTATTCGCTGATACATCACACAGTCCAAGACAGTTGGGAAGTGTCTGACTTTTGATCCAATACAACAGCCAGAAGAATGATCTTGTCTGCTATGGACTCATATTGTTATGTTTCAAATAATAATGATGATGATGTACCCTTTCTTCCCAGAATGCCACTGTGATTAGGATTAGGGTGTTTAAGGTTTAAATGTCAATTAAACCAAAAACTCATTGGGTGATTCAGTACCAATTAATGGTCTGGATCGTATTGCTGGTTCTGACCAAAACAGAGACATTGAATCAACCAGATTTGCTTATGTGTTGACTCACCACTGAACAATTAATTCCATGGGTTAACAATTGATTCAATGGGTTAACAACTATTGTATGTCAGAGCCCTTCCACACAGTCATATAACCCAGAATATCAAGGTGGATAAAACCATCATCTACTTTGAACTGGATTATCTGAGTCCACACTGCCATATAATCAAGTTCAATGTGGATTTTATTCAGCTGTGTGGAAGGGGCCTCAGACTAATCTACCTCATAGGGTTTCTATGAGAATATAACAGGTGGATGGAGGAGAACACAATTTAAATAGTAGTTAAAATTAAGACCAAGCTGCTTATGCCATTCAGCCAAATGTCTTTTACTCCAACTGCTCTTTCGTTGCTAGTCTTATAAGTATGCATAAGTTTAAATCTACGAGGTGTAAGTTTTCAGACCTTATTTGGTTAAACAAACTCACGAGCTTTCCTTGATGGCATCACTTTAATTGCTCATCCCATTTCATTAGCTTGTCACAAACATTTGTTCAAGCAATTACTTTCGGTTAACTAGAACATCTGTGAAAGCCGAATGTTTTGCCAATACCTACCTTGCTCTCTCGTAGCAGCAATTATTCACATGCATACAAGAATTGCCATGCCACTGCAAGCCAAACATGCACCTGTGTGCCAGCGTTATTGCTAAATTGTGAAGGTTACCAACTCTCTATTTGTATTATAACTATTTAATTTGTGTTTACATCTACATTTCACCATCATTGTAGTATTACCTTCTTAGAAACAAAACACATAACACCTTGGCTAATACTCTGTAAAATAGTATATTTAGACTGCTTCTCTTCAATGTAAACAAATGGCAAAATCATGAGGCATGGACAAATTTGAGTTATAACCAAGCTTTCTGTTGTGTGAAATGAAGCTGAGCAGCTGATTACAGTGTACCTACAACTGCCCAGTTACAGCAGTATCATGTCACTATAGTTGTCGTGATTCTACCCTAAAGAATCCTGAGATGTACAAGCAGTCCCCAAGATACAAATATCCGACTTACAAACTACTAACAGTTAAGAACGAGGGTGAGACAACAGGAAACGAGAGAAATCTAACACTCGGAAGGGAAATTCACTCCTGTAAGAGTTATGAAGAAAAGGTGTGTCCACTGAAGCTTTCTCACCAATCCCTGTTTCTACAACAAGCCAAATTTTTCAAGATCCAGTTATCACATAGACAGAAAGTGAGGTGAAATCTGCTGAACAGAAGCACAGGAAGCAAAACAAACACCACAGGGGTGTTGACCTTTCCCTAAAGCGAGATAAGATGAATGGATAGATGGATATGGCTGGAGTTACACTTTAAAATGTATCTGTTTCAACTTACATACAAATTCAACTTCAGAAAGAGCCTACAGAACCTATCATGTTCATAACTTGGGGACTGCCTGTATAGTTTTGTTGTGTTGTTTTCCTCCAGAAAGTTCTACCAGTGCAAGGGAAGCTGGCTAGTGTTCTCTCAAGCAGCGAATTCTGCATGGTGGAACCATGAAAGTTAAAGTAGTAGCAACCTCCAGTTAATATTTAATATAGGCATGCTCTTAGCAAGTATATAGAGTGCTGAGTATAGACTGATACATACGAGGGGCTGCTGATAAGTCTGTGGCTTTGTGTTCTTGTTTTGTTTTTATGGTAACAAATGTTACATCACATGAAAGCCTTATTATTATTATTATTATTTGTTCGTGTCAGGAGTGACCTGAGAAACTGCAAGTCGCTTCTGGTATGAGAGAATTGGCCGTCTGCAAGGACGTTGCCCAGGGGACACCCGGATGATTTGATGTTTTTATCATCCTTGTGGGAGGCTTCTCTCATGTCCCCGCATGAGGAGCTGGAGCTGATAGAGGGAGCTCATCCGCCTCTCCCCAGATTCGAAGCTGTGACCTGTTGGTCTTCAGTCCTGCCGGCACAGGGGTTTAACCCACTGCGCCACCGGGGGCTCTGGGAAAAGCCTTATGTGTCTAATATATGTTTTTAAAATTTTGTGTTTGTAGCTTATGGCAACAGTGAGCTAGGCACGTGGGAAAACAAAATGGCAGAGTCTAAGGCGATATTCACAGCAAATGAGAGCAAAGGAGTGATAAAATTCTTGTTTCTACATGGAAAGTCCACAAAGAATATTCATGGTGATATGTCACAAACATTGGGGGATGAATGCCCTTCAGTTAAGAACTGGGTTGCAAAATTTAAACGGGCCACATCAGCACCAATGATGAGGAACGTCCTGGATGACCAAGAGTGGTGGTTGTTCCGGAGATTGTCAATGCTGTGCACAACCTCATGCTGGATTATCAGTGAATTTCAGCTAAAGGTATAGTAGACATCATGGGGATTTCTCACAAATGCGTTTTTTGTCATTATCCATGAACATTTGAACACGAAGAAGCTCTCTGCAAAGTGGGTCCCCAAATGTCTGAAAACAGATCAGAAAAGCATGCAAGTGAAAACTTCCCGGTCTATTTATCAGCATTCCTGGACTGATAAGAACTTCCTGGGTCTACTGGTCACTATGGATGAGACCTGGATTTATTTGTATGACCCTGAAACCAAGGAGCAGTCAAAAGAGTGGAGGCACAGTGGTTCTCCTCATCCAAAGAAGTTCAGGGTGCAAAAATCAGCCACTAAGGTGATGGCATCTGTGTTTTGGGATAAGGAGGGTGTGCTGCTAGTGGACAACCTTCAAAATGGTTCCACCATCAATGCAAGGTATTACACTGAACTTTTGGACCAATTGAAGGCAGTTCTGAAGGCCAAAAGGCATGGCAAGCTATCCAAAGGAATCTTGTTCCTACAAGACAATGCCTCCACTCACACTACACAAGCAACCATGGCAAAACTGGTGGAGCTAGGCTTCCAGTTGGTTGACCACCCATCTTATTCACCGGATCTAGCTCCCTCCATCTATCTTTTGTTTCTAAACCTGAAGAAACACCTCAAGGGTACCAAATTTCACACCATTTGTGATGCCATGACTGCTACGGATGACTGGTTTGAGGCACAACCGAAATCCTTCTTTTTGCAAGACTTACAGAACTTGGAATATCGATTTAAGAAGTGTGTTAATATCAGGGAAGAGGATGTGGAATAAATGTAAAATTTCATCTTCCTATCTTGTTTCTTTCTGAGTAAAGCCAAAGACTTATCAGTAGCCCCTTGTACATAACCACGTAATTTGCATTTTGAGACTGAGGCTGGATATACACTGCCCTAAATCCCAGGATCTGATCCCAGCTCATCTGCTTTCAACTATATTATATGAGGCTCCTTCCAAACAGCTGAATAAAACCCCACATTTTCTGCTTTGAACTGGAATATATGGCAATGTAGACTGGGGGCCCTTCTGCACAGTCCTATATCCTGGCAGAAAATTCCACATTATTGAATTGGGTTATCTGAGTCCACACTCAGATAATGTGGGATGTTCTGCCTTGATATTCTGGGATACAGGGCTGTGTGGAAGGGCCTTCAGGTAGCCCAGTTCAGAGCAGATATTGTGGGATTTTCTACTTTGATATTCTGGGCTGTGTGGAAGAGCCCTAGGACTGGGTTTCTGTCTGGTATGTTACAATGTATTGTCCAACAAAGCCTTGAAACTCTCAAAATTGCTAAGACATCTTGATAAAAACATGCCAGAAAGAGCATATTTTCCTTTCAAAAGTAAGAAGCAAAGCTTTGGGAAAGTAAGGAAATGCTTGAAAGGACTATAACAATGAAGACACAGTGAAAGCTTGATTTGAAGTTTCGCTCCTAATAACAAAACCCGAAAAACCACACATAGTATTTGAACTTGTATTACCTGCAGCAAAAATCACGATTTCTGCCTTGATCATCAAGAAAGCTGGCAACGGCCTTTCCCTAAAACCTTTGTCAAATGTCACAATTACAAAGCAAATTAATATTTTGTCAGCCAACATGTAGGATGAGCTATTTGAAATAATTTACATAGCCTCCTATATAGCTGTACAACTGGACAAAAGCACACACATAATAAGCAAAGTAAACAATGTTAGATATGAGCATGGGAGACATATTTTTGAAGACTTACTAATCATGTCCTTGTTGGAACAGGCTACAACTGAAGAAATATTTAGCATGTTAAATTAGTTTATAACTTGTCATTACCTAGTGTTCAGCTACACAAACATAATAACCTATACTCACCATTAGTTTGATCTCGGCTGCCATTTAAACATTCTTTAATTTCTGATACATACAGTAGGGTAATGGTTCTAAACCTGTGGGTCACCAGGTGTTTTGGCCTACAACTACCAGCTGCTAGGATTTCTGGGAGTTTAAGGCCAAAACATCTGGGGACCCACAGGTTTAGAACCACTGCATTAGGGTAAACCAGGGGCCCTTCCACATAGCCCTATCAGAATTGGAGCTGATTCTGCTGTCCTTGCTGCTGAAGCTGTAGGGTTGCTCCAGAGTTTCAAGAAAATATCAAGGCAGAAAATCCCACAATATCTGATTTGAACTGGGTTATCTGAGTCCATGCTCAGATAATGTGTGATTCCTGCCTTGATATTCTGGGATATATGGCTGTGTGGAAGGGACCTACGATAATCTATTTTAGCTATGTGTTGAGCAGGGGCGGCTCAACCCATTACGCAAAGTAAGCATTTGCAGTATAGTTGATTTTGCCCAGGGGTGCTCTTGAGGTTCTCTTGGGGGAAAATAGACCTTGACATATGTGAATTGTAGTTACTGGGATGTATAGTTCACCTAAAATCAAAGAGCATTCTGAACTCCACCAATGATGGAATTGAATCAAATATGGCACACAGAACTCCCACAACGAAAAGAAAATATATATCAATGATAGGTGGGGGGAAACAAAAACAAAAACTATTTAAAGGTAAAAGTGCACGGTAAAAAAAAAAGCAAAGAACTGCTCTTCTAGAGGATTATTAAAGGCAAGTTTATTGAAACATGTTTCATTTGTATCTCATGAATAATATCAAATATGCAAATTCTGTTGCTGACACACTCTTCCTAAAGGTAAACACCAAATTGTATTTACTAGTCTGATAGTTATACATAATATACTAGGGGGAAAAATTAAATCCTATCTGTGCTGCAGGAGTGGCATGCCAGCAGTAATTCTTTTGTAGGACTTTGTACTACAGTTCAAGACCAAATTATGTTACTTTTTCTGCTATACAAATTGCAGGATTAAGAGAACTGGGAGAGGTTGGTGGTGGGGGAAAAGTTCCTTAACCTCCCCACAAAACTGTCAATCCAATTTAAAGGTTGACCACTTGCAACATATGAAAACCAGTCTTTCTCCCTCTCCTTCCTCTCTATATTGCCTCTCCCAAACCACAAGGGCTTTCAAGAACAATTACCTTGCACTTAACACTACGACTATGTTCATATTCTTTGGCCTCAAGGTATGTAGATCATCATTTGGCCTCAAGGTAGGTAGATCATCATGTTATCACTATAGAAATACATATAATCCTACAAACACATGAGCCTTTTCCTTTTTCCTTGTTGAGTCCAGATCACATATCATCTCAATCCCTTTCTGTATTGTGTGAACAAAGATGCACCAAAGCGCAATGCTTAGACTGGGAGAGGAGAGATTGAACATTCATATTTTGCTCAGCCATAAAGCTGACTGTACATCCTTGTATCAGCCACCCATTCTCAGGATAACTTACATTAGAGGATTGCATTATGAGAATAAAATTACAGTGCAGAAAGAAACACAAATTATCTTGAGTTTCTTGGAAGAGAGACAGGATATCACTGAAATAAACAACAGATCCACACATTATACAATTACATAGCTATGGACAATTGTGTTTGCTGTAAAACAGAAGAAAGGAACCTTCAACCTTCAGTATTTTTATGAACTTTTCACAACTCACCAAACTGACTGGAGCTGATGAGGACTGAAATTTAGCAACATCTAGAGAAGTGGTTCCCAACCTTCCTAATGCTGCGACCCCTTAGTACGGTTCCTCATGTTGTGGTAACCTCTAACCATAAAATTATTTTTGTTGCTACTTCATAACTGTAACTTTGCTACTGTCATGAATCGTAATGTAAATATCTGAAATGAAGGATATGTTTTCATTCATTGGACCAAATTTGGCACAAATATCCGATATGCCCATATTTGAATACTGGTTGGGTTGGGGCGGGGATTGATTTTGTCATTTGGGAGTTGTAGTTTGTTGGGATGTATAGTTCACCTACAATTAAAGAATGTTCTGAACTTCACCAATGATGGAATTGAATCAGACTTGGCAGACAGAACTCCAGGACCAAGAGAAAATACTGGATTCGGTGGGCATTGACTTTGAGTTTTGGAATTATGGTTCACCTATATCCAGACAGCACTGTTGACTCAAACAATGATGGATCTGGACCAAACTTGTAATGAATACTCAATATGGCATATCCAATATGGTGGAGTTTGGGGGAAATAGACCTTGACAGTTGGGAGTTGTAGTTGCCAGGATTAATAGTTCACCTACAATCAAAGAGCATTCTGAAGCCCACCAAACTTCCCACACAGAACCCCTATGACTAACAAAAATACCATGTTTTCTGATGGTCTTTGGCAACCCCTTTGACACACCCCTCATGACCCCCACAGGGGTCCCAACCCCTAGGTTGAGAAATATTGATCTAGAGCAGTGGTTCTCAATCTGTGGGTCCCCAGGTGTTTTGGCCTACAACTCCCAGAAATCCCAGCCAGTTTACCAGCTGTTAGGATTTCTGGGAGTTGAAGGCTAAAACATCTGGGGACCCACAGGTTGAGAACCACTGATCTAGAGGGTCAAATGTTCTTCAGTCCTGCAAAGGTACCAACCTATTTTACTCTTGAAAACAAAATCTGAAAACAAGTCAAAATCAAGTGGCTGTTATATTACTTGGATGACTTGGCAGTAAATCAAGTCTTGGGATCATATAACAGTGTTCCATTATTTTGTCCTACAGCTTCATCCTGTTACTTGGTTTGTGAGTTACTGCTGCATATATTTTCAATGTGTTTAGTAGATGATAAATAGCAAGAATTGGCATGGCACATTTTTATTTAGCTTGGAATAAAAAAAATCAGTGGACGCATGAGCTGCTTACCAGCTGTAAATTATTCCGCTTATTGCAACTGTAAATGTAAAAGAAACTCGAGGAAGCTGTATAAATGGAATATAATCCATTCCAAAACAGCATTCTCTCTCTGTTTATATATGCCTCAAGTTGCCTGTTGATTTATGGCAATTTCATAGGGTTTTCTTAGGCAAAAATATTCAGTTTTGCCAGTTCCTTCCTCTGTAATATAGCCTGGAGCTCCTGGTAATTTTTGACAGCCTCTCATTCATTCAAGAGCTAACCAGGATTGACCCTGCTTAGCGTTCAAGATTAGACAGGATTTGGTTTCTTTAGAGTATTTCTCATCTGATTAACATAAACACATAGATAATTTTAGAGTTAAATCAAAATTGTTCTTAATTCAAGCCTCTGTATTGTTTATGCTAGATGAATAAGGGAGTTGCCAGGTAAGTATGTGAAAGATACTGAAAAACTCAAAACCAAGGGATTGCACTTGTCTCCCCCTGAATAAGTAGCGAAGAATACATCAAATTAGCATGGCATTCACTTTGGGGATACACAGAGCAGTGAAAAGCTGCTGAAAAGAGTACATAAGATCATAATGCATCTGGGGACACCATGGACAGTTACTTTTATGTTTTTCCTAAAGCATTCTTCAAAGGGGAGTGGGATTTGTTAACCAGTAAAAGGTAGCATTAGCTAAGGAGCATATCTGGGGACTACTACATGATCCGAATAACATTCACTGCCTTAATAACAGTAGTGTTAATTTGGAGAAAACTACTGAGAGTAAGCCTACAACCCCTACTTTTCTGCTCTGGTGGTCACATTTTGCTAGCACTGATGAGATGTCGCATCAGATCCTTTGCCTTTGGAATACATTTCTTACTGCTGTAATTACTTTGCATTATGTATTTCTTTATTCATTGCTATTTCACTAAGTGAAAGGGTAATATGTTAAATGTTGTCTATGGCTATGTGCTTGTGAAATAATTAAGTTTAGTACAATAAGCAGCAAGTGGTGAAAGCCTTCATTATTTTGAAAAAGCAGCAATTATAAACAAAAATAATTTACCATTAAAAAAGGTCCCGTCTCTTTTTCATTTCTATTTTTGGGGACCCCTCTTCCCAATACCAGGCACCAAAAGTAGACAGAAAGTAGACAAGTGGTGCATTGAGAAAAGGTAGAATTTGAATTGGTTTGTTGTAGGTTTTTCCGGGTTATATGACCATGTTCTAGAGGCATTTTCTCCTGACGTTTCACCTGCATCTATGGCAAGCATCCTCAGAGGTAGTGAGGTCTGTTGGAAGTAGGAAAAGGGGTTTATATATCTGTGGAATGACCAGGGTGAGACAAAGGACTCTTGTCTGCTGGAACTAGGTATGAATGTTTCAACTGACCACCTTAATTAGCATTTGATGACTTGGCAGTGCCTGGGGTGATTAGATGTGCCTGATTGTTTACTCTCTGTTGTTTTGCTGTTGTAATTTTTGAGTTTTTTAATATTGGTAGCCAGATTTTCTTCATTTTCATGGTTTCCTCCTTTCTGTTGAAATTGTCCACAAGCTTGTGGATTTCAATGGCTTCTCTGTGTAGTCTGACATGGTGGTTGTGAGAGACCTCACTACCTCTGAGGATGCTTGCCATAGATGCAGGCGAAACGTCAGGAGAAAATGCCTCTAGAACATGGCCATATAACCCGGAAAAACCTACAACAACCCAGTGATTCCAGCCACGAAAGCCTTTGACAATACAGAATTTGAATTTTTACAAAATTAAATGTGGTGTATCATCTAATACATAGCTTTCAATTCAGCCTGAATGGAAAGTAAATAAGGCTATCATGCTCCTTTAATTTTTATGCCTGAGTAAAACCCACAAAGTTGGATAGTAGAGAACAGAATTAGAATTTTATATGAATGTCATATAAAACATTTGGCAATCCTTTTTTAATTTCCTACAACAGTTTTCAAACCAATATTTTATAAATGAGGATGCGAAGCACTTAAACACAGCATGTCAGTTGTCCTGAAATGAACTTACATTTCCTGCTGTTGTTCAAGTCAATATCGATTTAACATGCAATCTGAGAAATTTTCAGCCTTTAAATGATGTTTTCCTTATTTTCTTTAGATTCATTTTACAATCCTAAACATACATACTCAACAGCAAGTCCCTTTACAACCAGAAACCTCACATGTATGTTGAAAGCATTTCTCAAATCCATATTTCAAACACTTCCTAGTGTTTGAGAAATCAGAGTTCCAAAATAAATTTAAGAAAAAACTCTACTGCTGATACACTTTTCACTAAGATTTGAACTACTGAATTGACTTTAATGCATGTATCTATCACACACAAACACTCAAAACCAATAAGTAACATTCCATTAAGAATTCTCTGTATGGAGCCTAAAAGAAAAATGCCTCTGTCAATGACTAGTGAAGCTCTTCAAGTAGTTAAGGACAGGCAAAGAGCAAAAGCAAAAGGCGAAGGCCATACAGAATAGCATTGTTCTGGCTGCCTGCTAGAAACTTAGGCCCCTTTAATATTTCCATATAAAATCCAGATTATCTGCTTTGTACTGGATTATATGGCAGTGTTGACTCATATAATCCACTTCAAAGCAGATAATGTGGAGTGTCTACTTTGATAATCTGGATTACAAGGCAGAGTAGAAGGAATCTTAGAAGAGATGGGGCCAGCCTAACCTATCTGAATAAGGACAGTCAAAGTAATGCTATAGAGCAATGGTTCTCAACCTGGGGTCCCCAGATGTTTTTGGCCTACAACTCCCAGAAATCCCAGCCAGTTTACCAGCTGTTAGGATTTCTGGGAGTTGAAGGCCAAAAACATCTGGGGACCTCAGGTTGAGAACCACTGCTATAGAGAAAGCTCTGTTATGTGTATCCACCAACCCAACTTCATGAGGTGTTGGGACACACTGTAGGGTTTCCTTTGAAGATCTTAAATTTCTGGCAGGCTCTTATGAAAGGAGCAATTCATACATCAGACTTCTACCTGACACTTAATCAGACCACCCTTCATTTTAGAATCAGTGGAGAGAGCAGACAATCAATCCAGGTCATACTTTTAAAACATTCCCATCAACTTCTTTTGGAAAAATGAGCTACAAATAAACATTTTATGCATTTGTATGATATAAGGGAGGTGTCACGACTCTGTCACATCAGTATTAAGTATCTTTGGAAGTTCTTCTAGGTTCTCCTAGGAGAGCTGCAACTGTAGAACTTAAATACAACGTTTGTTTCTAAGTATATCTTAGCTATAATGGAATCATCTCGGCTAAAATGCAGTAAAACTACTTTTCACTTGGTGCTTGGTTTATAGCCTTGCAAGATGAAGAGAAACCTGGTCTCCATGGAATTACTTGTAATTTTACTATTAAAATTCCTGGAGCTTTACACAAGAGATGCAGAAACTAATTCTGCAAAAGATATTGAATACTTTTTTAAATAAACATTATAATAAACTGAAGAAAAACTCCCGAGATTCTGATTTCACAAAGAAAGATGGAACTTAGTTCAATTGCTACTTGGAATTCATGGAGATTACACCCATTTTTGAAAGATGTTTGGCATCTCACCTTCACACCTTCTAGACATAACTGAATGAGTAACCAAACATCTGGTTCTTCAAGATTTAACCCCACGCACTCACTTCTTTTAACTCTTTAAGCTATTAAATATCTGGAAGTGACTGTCCACCTCAATCTGTGACCAATGAGCTATTTTGAGCCGAGTCCAAAACTCCTGAAGATTGGACAGGTCTTAATGGCTATAAAAGATGCTAGACATGTGAATGCTTGGCTCACAATGAACAAATGATTTCAAACAGATGTATGCGTATGTACACTTTAAATCCTTGATCCTAAATGTTCTTGATGTTAGGTAGTTCTCCATCCCACAATTGCCATTGGAGATCAAAAACAGCTTCAAATCTGTCCTATCAAAGGATGGCTCAGGGTCGATGTTCTGCAATTACAAGTGGCTTCTTTCAAGGCCATAGTGAGATGCAGTTTCCAGTGCCTTCTAAAGCCAACAGATGCTCAATTGACCCAAGAATACATTTTTTACTTCCAGTATCAATTGCTGCAGGGTAAGAATGTCTTTGAGATAATTTCCCTCCAGATAAACCTTCCTGCTGCTATTTCCTTTTTTCAGGGGAAGTATATTAAATGAAGTTTGACTGGGGATGTCAGATGCCTCAACCCCCAATACTAGCTGTCCAAAGTCAAACCAATAGACCAGTGGTTCCCAACCTTTTTTTGACCAGGGACCACTTTGACCAGGGACTACTCTCCAACATTAGTACCAAAAGGGTTACGAATCAGTTTTTGGTCAACTTTAGATTTGGTTATTTGGGGTACTGATTCAGAAAATTGCATTGGATAGACCACATCATCTCTAGTTTCTGATACAGAACATATGCCACCCAGTTGTCACCATCTGCTCACCCACAGAAAACCATATCTAATAATCTAGAGCTGATGTGGTGTATCCAATGCAATTTTCTAAATCAGCACCCCAAATAACCCCAGGAACAGGCCTAAAAATGAAGATACAAAGGCACCCCCACTTCCAGGCACCACAAGGAATAGCTCCGCTCTGGGGGAGGGAGGAGGAGGAGAAGCAGCAGTCAGGAGGCTTGCTGTGGGTATTCAGCCTCTCCCCCCACCCCCCAAAAAATCCTCATTGCCTCAGCACTATAAGAGGGTTTCATGAGACCAGTCTCTCTCGTTGCAATGCTGTAGTAATGGTGAGGCCACAGACCATATTTTAGTTCTTGGGGACCACTAGTGGTCCATGGACCACAGATTGGGAACCACTGTGATGGACCAACAGAGAAGCAAACATTAGCATAATAACACAACAGAGAAGCTGAATGTCCATTCTAGTGACATAAGCCTAATACCAAAGTGTCCAGAGTACAAAGTCCAATCAAAATCCATAAGTCAAGGTCCATAGGTAAGTCCAGACTTCAGGAACACAAGATAGCAAGATAGCAAGAGTCCAAGGTTGTAGCTTCTAGAACTGACATGGCAACCAGCAATTTAGGAGCTGTTGCTGGCTCTCTTCTCAGCTAATCTCAAGGACCTGCACAACCTGTACAACGTAGATCTCTTATCACAGATCCACAAAAGCTGGAACAATCAACTTTTTCTCAGCCTGCTCAGAGGAACTTGCTTTTGCTTGTCCTGCAGGCTGAGAAGAAGTACCTCATTCCATGGGTGCAGCTTCAAAGCTTGGCTGAGGGAGCTGCTGGGCTCCAGCTTGGCAGCTGAGCCTTCCACCAGCATCTCCTCATCCTCACTGTCCAAGGTGTCCATGACAGGGGAGCTGAGTTCATCAAGGCTTGATCTTCCTGTGATATCTCTTGGAATGAGGAAAGCTTGGAAAAACTAGGCAAATTACAAAGTGAATCAGAGGAAATTCACCCACTCCTACTTTAAATTAAAATACATGTTCAGGCAATCTCCAAGTTACAAATAATGACTAGGTTTATTCTTAAGCTGAATTTGTTTATAAGTTGGAACAGGTACATTTAAAAAAACAGGTACATTTTTAACTCCAGTCATACATATGTGTGTGCGTGTGTGCTTTTGATAGCATAGGGAAGAGTGAGCATCCTTGTGATGTTTGTTTTGCTGTCTGTACCCATTTAGAAGATTTCACCTCACTTTCTGTCTCTGTAATAATTGGATTCTGAAAAATTTGGCATGCTGTGGAAACAAGGATTGGCAAGAAAGCTTCACTTTTTCCCTTGATAACTCTTTCAAGAGTGAATTTCCCTTTCAAGAGGTAGATTTCTCTCACTTCCTGTTGTTTCACCCCCGTTCTTAACCATGAGTTATTTGTAAGTCAGATGTGTTTAACTTGGGGACTACTTGTATTGTATTCTTGAATAAACTGCAGGCATTCTGGCCTAAATGACATTTTTTGTCCAATCAGGAGCGACTTGAGAAACTGCAAGTTGCTTCTGGTGTGAGATAATTGGCCATCTGCAAGAACATTGCCCAGGGGACACCCAGATGTTTTTGATATTTTTCCAGCCTTGTGAGAGGCTTCTCTCATATCCCTGCAATGGGAGCTGGAGCAGACAGAGGGAGCTCATCCACACTCTCCCCGGATTCGAACCTCCAACCTGTCAATCTTTAGTCATGCCAGCACATGGGTTCAACCCATTGCGCCATTGGGGGCTCCTGCCTAAATGACCTGAAAAATCATTATTTTTCAGGCCTAAATGACCTGAAAAATAATGATTTCTTCTTTACATTAAGATTACATTCCTGTGCATACTTACTCCAATAACAGTCCAATTGAATGAAGCGACATTTAATGCTAAATAAATACATTTAACCCTGGTCTGTGTTTTTCAATTGCTGCCTTTTAATAACCAAATTTGAAATTTTATAACCTTCTAAAATAAAGGAAGGTCTCTGAATTATTCCTGGTTTTGTTTGTGCTACTTCTGCACCAACTGTCATTTAGAATAAGCTCGAAAACCTGGTTAGCAAAGTTTGTGTGTGCTAAGTTGTGATGATTGGATTAAGTGCACTGAAGCTGATAGGCCAAGTGCATTCGTTAATATAAAAAGAAAAATGTGCACACACACCCCCATCAACCAGGCTTGCCTCAACCCAAGCAGCCAAAGTGAAGCAGAAAGTCAACACTTTCTCCCCTCCAAGCTTCTCTCTTATCTGTCGTCATCACAGAGTCCCTATTGACTCTCTTAACATGGGAGGAATACTAACCATTGAAGCTGGAACAAGTGCTGCTGAGGACCCGAGTGACTCTTTGATAGGGATGTGTGAGGAGCATTTACTGTGATGGATTTATTTGCCAGAGAGCCAGGTGTCCGGGTCATGAATTTGGCCAGAAGACACTGCTTCCCTTCTACAGGACTCGCAGAGTGTGTCTTGCTGCATTTTCTCAGCACCCCATGTACTTCCTTGTCCTGTGCTTTCTAGTTGGTCTCAATACCAGCAAACTTGGCAGTGGTCTCTATCAGTGAGTTGAGTTTTTTTTAAAAAAACTAATCAAAATACCGAATCCTGTCCACAAAAGAGCTTCAGTACAGCTGGTGTCTCCCTTAAAACCCAAAATGGATTAAGATCCTTGTGGGGATGATGCTGGGCAGACACTGAGACCTTGGTAAAACTGTTATTGTATGGACCGGAGTCTCCAGAATCCACCACCAAGCACAAATGCTGGTCATGCTAACTAGTGCATTCTGGGAGTTGTACCCCAAAAAGTAATTATTTTAAAGCTTTGAGCTTCTGTTACAGCAGTGGTTCTCAACCTGTGGGTCCCCAGATGTTTTGGCCTTCAACTCCCAGAAATCCTAACATCTGGGATTTCTGGGAGTTGTAAACCAAAACATCTGGGGACTCACAGGTTGAGAACCATTGCGTTATAGGTACTCCCGAGATGCAGGATCCCATTCCTTTATTCTGGACCGAAGGGTGGAGAGAGACAACCTTATGTCCTCTTGCTATGTCATATGCACATTTGCTCTTCTCCACTGCCTTCTCTTCCCACTCACAATTTAGGTAGTAGGAAGTGTTGCTACTCTCTATCTATGAAAGAAGACAAGTCAATGGCAGTCACAAGAATCTAATCTTCACTTGTTACAACACAAAGTGGGCCCAACCCTCCTGGACTGTTGCCACAAGGAGAGGGGAAGATATATTGTAACAAGCAAGCAGAAGTTGGCTGCTTTTCATCAAATAATGCTCCGTTCCCATTGTACCATACAAAAAGAGTCCTCTTTTTAGCCTCTGCTTCTGGCCTGATCTATGCTGTAGAATTAAGGCAGTTTTACACCACTTTAATTGCCATGGCTCAAGGTTATGGGATCACGTCAATTGTAGCTTTACAATTGACAATTTGCAATTTACAATTGCAGCCACCTCTCCACAAAAGTCAACACTGACACTGAAATCCAACACCGCCTGAGCTCTGCGAGTGCAGCACTTTTCCAAATGAAGCAGAGAGTGTTTGAGGATCGGGACATCCGTAGGGATACCAAGGTGCTTGTTTATAAAACTATTGTCCTCCCAACCCTGCTATATGCCTGTGAAATGTGAACTGCCTATAGATGTCACATGCAACTCCTGGAACGATTCCATCAGTGGTGCCTCCGAAAAATCCTGCAAATCTCTTGGGAAGACAAGCGGACAAATGTCAGCATGCTGGAAGAAGCAAAGACCACCAGCATTGAAGCGATGGTCCTCCGCCATCAACTCCGATACCCGACCACCGTCTCCCAAAGCAGTTGCTCTACTCCGAATTCAAGAATGGAAAATGGAATGTTGGAGGACAGGAAAAGAGATTTAAAGACGGGCTCAAAGCCAACCTTAAAAACTGTGGCACAGACACTGAGAACTGGGAAGCCCTGGCCTGTGAGTGCTCCAGCTGGAGGTCAGCTGTGACCAGCAATGCTGCAGAATTTGAAGAGGCACGAATGGAGAGTGAAAGAGAGAAACGTGCCAAGAGGAAGGCGCATCAAGCCAACCCCGACCGGGACCTGGAAACCGATGCCCTCACTGTGGGAGAAGATGCAGATCAAGAATAGGACTTCACAGTCACCTACGGACCCATCCCCAGGATACTACACTTGGAGGACTATCATCCTCGGACTATGAGGGATCGCCTAAGTAAGTCAGTCCTCTGCCAAAGAGTCTCACCAAACCCCAAATTCCTGGATTCCATAGTAGTTAAAATGGTGTCAAACTGCATTAATTCTACAGTGTAGATGCACCCTCATGCAATTGTCTAAGTCACCCATACTGTTGATCAAAGCAATCAAGAGGACACTCCTCAGAGGAGTGGTCACAACCTCAACTTGCATGTCCTTCTCTGTTTCTTTTAGTCAGCAACCATGAAACCCCAGCAATGCCCCCCTTCCCCTCTCACACACACACTGGAAAGCAGCACAGCTGAATGAGTAGAAGGATGCTCTTTGTCCTTGCATGAACCTATTTAGGGCCCTTTGCTCTCACTCTGATGAATGTTATCCAGAGAGAAACATCCTTCCTTCCTTCCTTCCTTCCTTCCTTCCTTCCTTCCTTCCTTCCTTCCTTCAGTCCCTCACCATCCCTTTCCCCCTTTTTGGGCAATTCTCCACATTGTTCCAGAGAGGGGAAAAGCACACATTTTGCCACCTGGCCCACATACCAGCCCAAAGCAGCTGAATTTTGGGGTGTGTTGTGTAGAGGAGACAGATTTATTTAGGTTGGACAGATGAGGAAGATAGGGGACCCACTGAAAATCGTATTCCCAGTTGCCCTGCCCCCTCCCCCATAAATCCACAACTGGGTTGGATGGATTTTAACTGTGAATTTTTTTAGTGCAGTTTGTGTTTAGTTCTGTTTTAATGTTTGTATATTTGTATATTTTACATTGTACACTAATGGTTTTATGTTAAGCCACTTTGAGTCCCATTATTATTATTATTATTATTATTATTATTATTATTATTATTATTTTGCCCCAATAATATCTCCTCAATATTTATTTATACCCTGCTTTATCTCCCCCGATGGGGACTCACAGTGCCTTGGTAATAACTGTCTTCATATTAAGACCAAATTATTGTTTTATATGCCCTTACTCAAATGTTATAAACACATCTGGCAAAGCAAAATGGAATTGGAATATGGAAACGGTTTGTTATAATGACTTAAACATTATTATTATTTTAACTATTAATAGTTTTAGTTATTGAATCCTGTTTTGATTGCATATTGCCTAATTATGCATGTTAGTAATGTTTGTTTACCGTCTGGTTCTATTGCTATTTGATATTGCTGTTTAATATGATCTCAGTTGCAGAACTTGTTGACAGGAAGGTCGGCAGTTCTAATCCACGGATGGGGTGAGCTCCCATTGTTAGCCCCAGTTTCTGCCAACCTAGCACTTTGAAAACATGCAAATGTGAGTAGATCAATAGGTAACCCTCTTCCTCCTTTTTTCCTTCTCCTTCTCTCCTCCTGGTCTTCTCTTCCTCCTTTTCTCTGGATGGCCATCTGTCAGGGGTGATTTGAATGCAATATTCCTGCTTCTTGGCAGGGGGTTGGACTGGATGGCCCATGAGGTCTCTTCCAACTCTTTGATTCTATGATTCTATGATTCTTTTCCCTTCCTCCTCTTCCTCCTTTTCTCCTTCCCCTCTTCTCTTCCTCCTCTTCTCTTCCTCCTTTTCTCCTTCTTTTCCTCTCCACCTCCCTTTTGTGGAAAGGTAGTGGCAATCCATGCATTTATGCTGGCCACACGACCTAGGAAGTGTATATGGACAACGCTGGCTCTTCAGCATCGAAACTGAGATGAGCACCAACTCACTGAGTTGGACACGACTAGACTTAATGTCAAGGGGAAACCTTTACCTTTACCTATGTTCTCACCTGTTTATGGTTGTTTATTATTTCCCTGCACTTTAGGACATCGAATATTTGCCGCTTTGTATTGAAAACCACCCTGAGTCTCCACAGAGAGAGAGAATGGGATAGAAATAAAGTTGATTATTATTATTTGAAACACAACAAGATGATTCCACAGCAGACAAGATCACTCTGCTGGCTGTTGTATTGGATTACACGTCGGACACTTCCCAAGTGTCTAGGACTGTGTGATATATCGGTGAATAATATGTGCAGATCCCAGTAAAGTGGCCTTTTGCAGCTGGCAGATGGGGGCCCTGCTCTCGGCCCCACCTCTATCACAAGTAAGGTTGGTGGGGACGAGGAGCAGGGCCTTCTCAGTGGTGGCCCCTCACCTGTGGAATTTGCTCCCTGGGGAAATTAGGTCATCATCATCCCTCCTCTCATTTAGAAGGAAATTAAAAACATGGATCTGGGACCAGGCCTTTGGGTAAGCTGGCAGATAGACAAAGAACTAGTGACGACAACTGATGGACTTGACTGTGTGGAACTGAATTTATGAACTCTGAGTTGGCAAACGCTGTGCATTGGTTTCGTTTTATAGATTTTGATGATGTGATGTTTTTGATGTGTGATGTATAATGGACTGTTTTAATTGTTTTAATTACTGTTTAAAGGTAAAGGTAGTCCCCTGACATTAAGTCCAGTCATGTCTGACTCTGGGGTGTGGTGCTCATCTCCATTTCTAAGCTGAAGAGCCGGCGTTGTCCGTAGACACCTCCAAGGTCATGTGGCCAGCATGAGTGCATGGAGCACCGTTACCTTCCTTCCCGCCGGTACCTATTGATCTACTCACATTTGCATGTTTTCGAACTGCTAGGTTGGCAGAAGCTAGGGCTGACAGCGGAAGCTCACGCTGCTCCCCGGAATCGAACCTGCGACCTTTCGATCAACAAGCTCAGCAGCTCAGTGCTTTAACCCACTGCGCCACCGGGGGCTCAATTACTGTTTACATATGTTTATTTTTACCTTGTTGTGTGCCGGCATCGAATTGTGCCTTTTGTAAGCCGCCCTGAGTCCCCCCTCGGGGGTTGAGAAGGGCGGGGTAGAAGTGCAAGAAATAAATAAATAAATAAATAATCTTGCCAGCACTGATTGTGATTAAGTGCAGGCCAAGGTCTTTAGGCATTATTATTATTAGTCACTTTTGAAACACCAGGGAAGAGTGTTTCAACCCCATTATCAGACCGATTCCTTGATTCAAAACCACACACCCCTTTTTCCAAGTCCCAGATATGTCACCCTACAAGAAAAGCAAAACGGCGCTCTGTCTCATGCGCGAGAATGCACAATTCGTAGATAAAAAGTGACAGCTCTACTTTCGGGAGCGCAGGAATGAGTTCCCCTTTGAAACAAAAGCAGGAGCCAGATCTCCTTCCATTCCCCCAGGAGAGAGAGAGAAAGAGAGAAAAAGAAACTCAGAGCCTGAGCAAGGCGCCTAGGGAAAAGGGCAAGGGCTGGAGAAGATGAGGAAGAGCAGCAGCAGTAGAGCAGCCTCCACCTTGGGCGAAGCATCCCCTCCCTCCCTCCGGTTCCCATAGCAATGAGAGAGACACCGGTTGCTATGGCAACCCCATCCTCCCGCCTAAGACAGCATCAGATCAGAGGGACCAACAACTCGGCTGCATCTGGCGAGGAGGGCGTGTGCGCGGGGATGTGGAGGCACAAAAGGGGAGGGGGCGCTCAGAGAGAGAGAGAAAGAGGGGGGGCATCCTCCAGCACACAAACAAACACATATAAAAACATACACACACCCCTCGAAGCAACGCTCGAGCCGCCAAAGACTTTCATTGTTTCCCCAGCGGTGGAGGAAGTTGAGACACTTGTTCCGCGCCTTGCTTTCCCCCTTCTTTGTTGCTACCCCCGTCCCCCGCTTTTGTTGCTCTTTGCCCAAGCCTACCTTCGATGCAGCAGACCCTCCAGAGTCCCGAGTGGGTGAGGTCCCCCTTGGGCTTCTTGGGCTGGGCCTGGGCGCTGCTCTCGTCCGGGGCGGTGACGTTGGTCCCGTTGCAGATGTTGGCGCTGGAGTAGAGCCAGTAGTCCGTCCCGATGGCGATGGTCATGAGGCTGAAGGCGGCGAAGGCGCCCGCCGTGGTCAGCAGCATCTGGACCCCACGGTCGCACCACACCATGGTGCTTCATGCTCCACACGGCCGGCTCCGGGAGGAAGCAGGAGGAGGAAGAAGGGAGCGAGAGGGGGAAGCCCGAGGACAGCGCTTCCCTTCCATCAGGCAGGAGAAAGGGAAAGGAAGGAAGGAAGGAAGGAGGAAGGAAAGAGGCGGGAAAGAAAGGGGCTGCGAGGAAGGGAGGGGCGGGAGAGAGAGAGAGAGAGAGGCAAAGGGGCCAAGCAGAGAAGCCAGTCGCCTTCCTCCTTCTCCTCTTCTCCTCCGCCTCTTCTCCTCCTCTCCTTCCCCTCCTCCTCTTCTTCCTCTCCCCTCTTCTCTTCCACTTCCCTCTCTTCTTCCCCCTCCTCCTTTTCTTTCTTTCCTCCTCCTCTCTCCTTTTTCTTTTCTCCTTCCCCTCCCCTCCTCCTTCTTCTCTTCTTTTCTCTTCCTCCTCTTCTCACCTCTCTTCCTCCTTTCCTTTCTCCTCCTTCCCTCCTCTTCTCCTTCTCTTCTTTCCTCCTCTTCTCTTCCCCTCCTCCTCTTTCTCTCCTCCTTCCTCCTCTTCTTTCTTCTCCTCTCCTTCCCTTCTTCTCCTCCCTCTTTTTTTTCTCTTCCCTCTTTTCCTCTTCTTTTCCTTCCTCTTCCTCCTCCTCTTTCCTTCCTCCTCTCTTCTCTCCTCCCTCTTCTTTCTTCCTTTCTTCCCCTCTCTCCTTCCTTCTTCTTCCTCTTTTCTCTCCTCTTCTCTTCCCCTCCTCTCCTCTTTCTCTTCTTCCCCTCTCTCTCCTTCTCTTCTTCCCCTCCTCTTCCTCCTCCTTTTCTCCTCCTCTTCTCCTTCCCCTCCCCTCCCTCCTCTCCTCCTCTTTTTCTTCCCTCTCTTCTCTTCTCTCTCTTTCTCTTCTTCCCTCTTCCTCTCTTCCTTCTCTCTCTTTTCCCCCTCTTCCTTCCCTCTTCCTCCTTCTTCTTTTCCCTCCTCCTCTCCTTCCTCTCCTCTTCTCCTTCCCCTTCCTCCTCCTCCTCCCCACGCCCCTCTATCCAAAGGGGCGCCTCTCTCCCGCCGCCTCGTCTCAGGCGGAGGGCTGAGGGGAGGAAGGCGAGGCAGGAAGGCGAGGCGGTGGGCGGGGCGCCTCTCGGAGAGGGTCTTCGAGGAGCAGCAGCAGCAGCCGCCGACCCCCGCCCCTCACGGCCCCGCCCCTCGCCCGAGACGAGGCGGATGAATCCAAAAAAAGGGGGGAAAGGGCGTTTGGGGTTCCTCTCCCACACCCCGTAGCCGCCTTCCTCCTCCTCCTCCTCCTCCTCCTCCTCCCCGGAGGCGCACCTCGCCTCATCCGCGCGAAGGAAGCGCGCGCTTCGAGACACTCCCCCCTCTGTGTCTTCCCATTGATGGGGAGAAAAGCATGGGGAGAGGAGGGAAGCGCCCCTCTTCGAGCGCCAGCAGCTCCCCTTTCGCCTTCTCCCTCCCCATCCCACTCACACCTGGGAACTTAAGAGCTGGCAATACGTTTAAGAAGACTGGCACCGGTTTAAAACCGTTGCTTTCCATGAGATCCTATGCTTCTGCATCAGAGCCCATAGGATTCAAGGGGCAGTGATCCAGGCTAAAACCATTGCTTTCCATGGAATCTGAGAGTTCTGCATCAAAGCCCATAGGAAACAAGAGGCAGTGATCCAGGTTAAAACCATTGCTGATGGTTCGGCAATGAAACAGGACAGGAAACTGATGGTTCCCATCTCACCTGTTTTTCATTTGTAAACATGGGTGCAAACTGTGTGTCCTCCCTCCTTTTCTTTAGGAAAAAACTGAAATCATGGTTTTGGAACCAGGCTTTTGGCTAGCAGGCACAGGGGCACTTTGGACATTGGATTGGACCATGTGATGATTGTTATGATATGAATCGCAAGGCTCTCTGGACCATCCTCCAAAAATCGGGTGCCCTGACAAATTTGTGAACATCCTACGGCTCCTCCATGATGACATGATGGCAACAGTCCTGGACAGCGATGGCTCCCAAAGTGACCCATTTAAGTGGGTTGTTGTAGGTTTTTCAGGCTATATGGCCATGGTCTAGAGGCATTCTCTCCTGCCGTTTCGCTTGCATCAGAGGTAGTGGGGATGCTTGCCATAGATGCAGGCAAAACGTCAGGAGAGAATGCTTCTAGACCATGGCCATATAGCCCGAAAAACCTACAATAACCCAGTGATTCTGGCCATGAAAGCCTTCGACAATACATTGACCCATTTAAGGTGGAATCAGGTGTCAAACAGGGATGTGTTATTGCCCCAACTTTATTCTCCATCTTCATCGCTATGATACTTCATCTTGTTGACGGGAAGCTTCCCACCGGAGTGGAAATTATCTATCAGATAGATAGCAAGCTATTTAACCTCAGCAGATTGAAAGCCAAAACCAAGGTTACAACAACATATCTTATAGAACTCCAGTATGCTGATGACAACGTTGTCTGTGCGCATTCAGAAGAAGAACTACAAGCCACTCTAAACACCTTCGCAGAAGCATACGAGAAGCTCGGCTTGTCATTAAACATTGGGAAAAATAAAGTGCTGTTACAGCAGTCACCAGCCAACCCCTCACCAATGCCAGAAATACAGCTTAACGGTGTAACATTAGAAAATGTTGACCATTTCTGCTACCTTGGCAGCCACCTCTCCCCAAAAGTCGACATCGACACCAAAATACAACACCGCCTGAGCTCTGCGAGTGCAGAATTTTTCCGAATGAAGCAGAGAGTGTTTGAGGACCGGGACATCCGTAGGGATACCAAGATGCTTGTTTATAAAGCTATTGTCCTTCCAACCCTGCTATACAGCTGTGAGACGTGGATAGTCTACAGATGTCACATGCAGCTCCTGGAATGATTCCATCAGTGCTACCTCCGGAAAATTCTGCAAATCTCTTGGGAAGACAGGCGGACAAATGTCAACATGCTGGAAGAAGCAAAGACCACCAGCACTGAAGCGATGGTCCTCCGCCATCAGCTCCGCTGGACCGGCCATGTTGTCAGGATGCCTGACCACCGTCTCCCAAAGCAGTTGCTCTACTCCAAACTCAAGAACGGAAAACATAATGTTGGTGGACAGGAAAGGAGATTTAAAGATGGGCTCAAAGCCAACCTTAAAAACTCTGGCATAGACACTGAGAACTGGGAAGCCCTGGCCCTTGAGCGCTCCAGCTGGAGGTCAGCTGTGACCAGCAGTGCTGTAGAATTTGAAGAGGCACGAATGGAGGGAGAAAGAGAGAAACATGCCAAGAGGAAGGTGCATCAAGCCAACCCCGACCAGGACTGCCTTCCACCTGGAAACTGATGCCCTCACTCTGGGAGAAGATGTAGATCAAGAATAGGGGTCCACGGTCACTTATGGACCCACTACCAGAACACCGACCTTGGAGGACCATCATCCTCAGACTATGAGGGATTGCCTAAGTACTATGACTGTTTAATTAATGTTATTGTTTTAATGGTGTTTATATTATTGTATATTGTGATATTATGGCATCGAATTGCTGCCAGTGTTAACTGAGTCCCCCTTCAAGGGTTGAGAAGGGTGGGGTAGAAATGTTGTAAATAAATAAAAATAATAAATAAGAGGTAGGGGCTCTGAACACAATGCCCGTGTTCACAGGTCCCTCTTTTCCAGACATTTCTGTCACTTTTCAACCCTGGAACAAGTGATGAGATCCATGCCTCTCCATGCTAGGAAAGAGGCTAAAGTGTCTTAAGAGGAGGAAACTTCTCAATGTGATGAGGTCAGATTGCCAGAGTTGATAAAATTACCTTCTGCCAGCTGCAGAAGGCCACCTTACTGGGATCTGCACACATTATTTAGCAATACATCTCACAGTCCTAGGCACTTGAGAAGTGTCCGTCAGCCAGCAGAGTGATCTTGTCTGCTGTGGACCCATCTTGTTGTGTTTTAAATAATAATAATAAACTTTATTTTAGCCCACTCTCTCTCCCTGGAGGGACTCAGGGTGGCTTTCAAAGGTGAAAAATGGCAAACATTCAATGCCATGTACAATAAAACATTAAAACAGAGTAAAAATAAACAAACACCTTGGCTAAAATATATAAATCAGGTAAGCATAATAAATAACACATTGAACAGTTAAAATTTCTATGAAATAATAAGTTAGGGTAATTGTTGTCAACATCATTACATGAGGTAGGACTGATGGTTAACTGCTTTTCCTCTCCACAGTCTAATGTACAAAAGTAGATTTTTAGTTGTTTCTTGAAGGAAAGGTGTTAAAGTTTACATTTGCCTTCTTTGCTAAGGAAGTCTTAAGGAGCCATGGATTGTACAGGAGGTAACCTGATCCCATCCTTGCAGGTTTTAAAGGTCAAAACCAATACTTTGTACCTTGCCCAGAAACTAATTGGTAGTGACTTTAATGGTGTTTGATATGCTCATGCCTGGATGTTTCCAAAACCAATCTCTCCACTGTGTTTTGAACTAACTGGACTTTCCAAACTTGGTACAGAGAAAACTCAGTGTACCTCAGTCCTAAAGGGTATCAATCTCAAAGTGCATTGATCAATTCCTTGGTCCTCTAAAAGGTAAAGGTTTACCCTTGACATTAAGTCTAGTTGTGCCCGACTCTGGAGTGTGGTGCTCCTCTCTGGCATTGTCCGTAGACACCTCCAAGGTCATGTGGCTGGCATGACTGCATGGATCATTGCTACCTTCCCCCCAGATCTACTATTGATCTATTCGTGTATGTTTTTGAACTGCTAGGTTGGCAGAAGCTGGGGCTAATAGCAGGAGCTCACCCCGCTCCCTGGATTCAAGCCGCTGACCTTTTGATCAGCAAATTCAGCAGCTCAGTGGTTTAACCCGATGTGCCCTCTACATAGTGATTTAGCAGTAGCCCTTTACTGGATGTGAATGTTATGGGACATGCCAGTTCTTATTTCTATAGACACGAGTTCCCAACAGGATCCCAGTCACTACAGTTAGAGTCCCATATCCATTGGGAAGCGGGGAGGTACATTCCCAGCCAGACCACAGTTATATGATATAACCCAAGCCATCAAATTGTCTCATTTCTGATCCTAGCAAATCATGGTGTTGCATTGTAGAACCTATAGCAGTGGTTCTCAACCTGGGGTCCCCAGATGTTTCTGGCCTACAACTCCCAGAAATCCCAGCCAGTTTACCAGCTGTTAGGATTTCTGGGAGTTGAAGGCCAAAAACATCTGGGGACCCCAAGTTGAGAAACACTGACCTATAGATTCCCCCAGAAACACCCTATCTAGAAATTGGCTCGATCCTCCAGTACATACATCAAACACCTGGTGGACCTACAAAATACCTAAAGAGACCATTTCCCTCTGGGCACAAATCAAGCAAAACTGCATACGTAGTTTCTAGGCCTGGGTAACAACGGAATAATTTGTTTCTAAAATCGATTCGTTTTTTGGGGGTTTTTGCGTTTCGATATTTAAAAGAATTCCGAAATTTTTCTTTTAAAAAGTTTGATATTTACGAAATTTCGTAAATGTTAAAAAAAATTACGAAACATTAACGAAACAAATACGAAACAATAACGAATCGATTCGTTAATGGCGGACGCGACCGCGCAATACGCTAAAAAACCTCCAAATGGGACAGGGGGAACTTCTGAAGCTTCCCTCTCCCTCTGTTGTTGACTGTTGGTGTGATATTATAATTTGTTTTTCACTAATTAAACAAAAACAACTATAAAACTTGCCCCAGACATGCGGAAATAATAACGAAACGACCTCAAACCGATAACTAAACGAATACATAACAAATACGAAGCATTTACGAAACAAATTTAAAAATTCATTTCGTTTTTAAGTTGCTCCAGAATGGTTTGTTATCGCTTCGTTATAAAAAAAAATAACGAATTTTTAACGAATTACGAATTAACGAAATGAAACCGCCCAGCCCTAGTAGTTTCCTTACTAAATGTTTAACTACAATGCTAGAATTTGGGATAATGAAGATAAAATCTGTGTCCGCATTTTGTCCTGCCTTCATCAGTAGTACATCCTATAGTGTGTCCCTTTTCTTGAATAAGTGTTATCTCCTTTGGGATGAGGATGGACACTTGGAAAAAAACTTTGTTTTTTGTAAAAGGGGGAATGGGGAAGGTAATGACTCCTAGACACAAAGTGACTTGTGAAATAGTATAGCTAGAAAAATGCGGTAGGAAATGTTTGCTTTTCCTCATATAAGAATACTTGGTGAGGGTGTGAAAAATGCGATCAGGAGCAGACGTTCCTCCATAGTCACAATCCTGGAAAGAAAAGGTTTTTTGTTGGAGGAGGAAGTATAACCTGGGAAGCTATAATTTTCCTAGAGAAAGAGCAGAAAGCCAAGGAAAAGGGGAAGCCAGGCCAATAAAATAGTTCATAAAGTATGTCATGAAGTAGGCGGAAGCAAAGTTGTAAAAAGAAAAAAAAAACAACCCCTTTGCAACCACAGAAAGAGAGGGCGTTGATTGAAGTATGATGTCACTCACACTTGTGTTTTTTTCTTCTTGAGCACAGTAGTGAGTACATCCTCTTTATATATCATTGCCCTCTCTTGACTTCATGCCTTTTCCCTTGACCTCCCATTTGATCAACCCCCTTCCCTTCTGTCTCAGTGGCCTGGTTATTTTCTCTAAATTTTCTGCTTCTTTCAGCTACCAGGCCTTCACTCAGATACCCAATTTATTTTCTTTGTATAATGTATTGTCGAAGGCTTTCATGGCCGGAATCACTAGGTTGTTGTAGGTTTTTTCAGGCTATATGGCCATGTTCTAGAGGCATTTTCTCCTGACGTTTCACCTGCATCTATGGCAAGCATCCTCACTACCTCTGAGGAAGCTTGCCATAGATGCAGGTGAAACGTCAGGAGAAAATGCCTCTAGAACATGGCCATATAGCCCGAAAAAAACGTACAACAACCTAGTTTCTTTGTATAGTCTGAAATCCTGTAAAGGTGCATACCATGGGATGATTAAGTGGTTTTTTCCCCCCAATCCCATTTGCTGAGTAGCAACAATATTTCTAGAAGATGTAAAATGTCATTTTAATCAGCTTGGTATGTTTTTAAATACAGAAGTATCACAGAAGTCCACACTCTTGTTACATCCTGAATAGACTACTGCAACGCACTTTACATGGGGTTGCCTCTGAAGACTGCCCGGAAGCTTCGACTAGTCCAACGCTCGGCAGCCAGGTTGCTCACCAGGGCTGGGTACAGGGAGTGCACAACGCCCTTGTTACGCCAGCTCCACTGGCTGCCTATCAGCTTCGAAGCACAATTCAAAGTGCTGGCTTTGACCTATGAAGCCCTGAATGGTTCTGGCCCAGTTTACTTGTCTGAACATATCTCCTGCTACGATCCACCTAGGGCCCTAAGATCATCTGGGGAGACCCTGCTCATTGTTCCCCCACTGTCGCAATTGTGTCTGGCGGGGACAAGGGACGGGGCCTTTTCTGGGGTGGCCCCTCAGCTATGGAACTCCCTCCCAAGTGAAATTAGATTTGCTGCATCGCTCTTGACCTTCCGGAAACAAATAAAATCCTGGCTATGGGATCAGTTGTATATTCGGCTGACTGGCTGACATGACAACTTATATAGAACTGACTAACTGCCTCTTGGATGTTGATTCAAACCGGTAACCGCTGACTGCTTGATTGTTTTTATATTGTTTTATATTGTTTTATACTGTTTTATACTGTTATTATTATGCTACTGTTAAATTGTATATTTATGTTTTTCTGATGTGGGCGCCTTGGGGTGCCGATTTGTTAGCCGTCCTGAGTCCCTCTTCGGAGGTTGAGATAGGACAGGATATAAAAGCCCAAAATAAATAAATAAACAAATAAATAAATAAATAAATAAATAAATAAAGTTTTCCATTAGTGGTCTTAAAAATGAATCTTACTAGAGAAGTAAAGGTACATTCTATTAATCAAATCAAATAATTTATTTCGGTCATTGACCAGCACAGGAGATAGAGGTACATTCTATTATTTGATCAGCACTGAAGTGATGGTCCTCTGCCATCAACTCCACTGGACTGGCCACATCGTCCGAATGCCCGATCACTGTCTCCCAAAGCAGTTACTCTACTCCCAACTCAAGAACAGAAAACAGACAAGGGAAAACGGAAAGTGGACATATTGGACAGGGTTACATTCCCCCTGAAGATGGAGGTTCACAGCTTGGGAGTTCTCCTGGATTCATCGCTGAGCCTGGAACCCCAGGTCTCAGTGGTGGCCAGGGGAGCATTCGCACAATAAAAACTTGTGCACCAGCTGCGTCTCTACCTTGGGAAGCCAGACTTGGCCATGGTAGTCCACACTCTGGTTACATCCCAAATAGATTACTGCAATGCGCTCTATGTGGGGTTGCCTTTGAAGTCTGTTTGGAAGCTTCAAATGGTCTAATGGACAGCAGCCGTATTGCTCACCAGAGCGGTGTACAGGAAGCACACAACCCCCTTGTTGCGTCAGCTCCACTGACTGCCAGTCTGCTACCAAGCACAATTCCAAGTGCTGGCTTTAGCTTATAAAGCCCTACTTACCTGTCTGAACGGATCTCCCCCTATGAACTATCTCGGAGTTTAAGATCATCTGGGGAGGCCCTGCTCTTGGTCCCGCCTTCGTCGTAGGTGGGACTGGCAGGGACAAGAGACAGGGCCTTCTCAGTGGTGGCCCCTTGGCTGTGGAACTCCCTCTCAGGGATATTAGATCAGCTTCCTTCCTCCTGACCTTCAATCAATAAGTGGCCCTTTGATCATGCCTTTGGAGAATTAAGTGTAAGGACTACTTGAATGGCCCGTATTACGATTATGAACAGTGTGATTTAACAGTAGTGATATTGGTTTAAATGTTTTGATGTATTTATAATCCTATTTTAAATGTTTATTTTAATTTTACATTGTTTTCAAAGGTATTGAATAGTTGCTTAATGTTCTTGAGCTGCCTGGAGTCCACTCCGAGGTTGAGAAAGGCGGGGTAGAAATGTCACAAATAAATAAGTAGGGCTGACTTTACTTAGTATGCCAGATCAATTGTATTTAGTGCATTTAGATCCTTTCAAGAGAGACTTAAGATTTTTAGAGGAAAACCAGGGACAGGTCACAAGAGAATTCCCTATATATAGGATGGAAAGATCAATCACAGAATCTCGATCAAGTTTGCTGAAGTAGGTTCCATTTCAGTGGGACTGAATCCCAAGGAAATCCATTTAGGATGGCAGCCTACACTCTCGTGGAATAAAGACTAGCAGCAGTAGCAATGCATGTGAGAGGGGGAGAGGGAGGGAGGGAGAGAGAGAGGCAGAGACAGAGGTTCAGAAGACATGGGGAACAGTTGGGGGTTCTTATTGTTCACATTATTATTCAGAGAAACAGGGACTAATTCTCTGTTCGCAGAATAATAAATGAGTGGCAAACATTCTTTACTTCTCTTGTATTCCTAGACTTGTCAGGTTTGCTCATGCTCACTTGTCATATAGTGGCTTGTTTGTCATTTGGGAACTTGTGTGATTGTTTGGAGAGGGAGAGAAAAAGAGAGAGGGAGAAAACTGCACAGACTAGAAGTGAATGCTCATCATTCAGCTGGAAGCAAATAAGAACTTGGAAGGGTAGGCTCCTCAGTCAGAAGACAATGTACCATCGCGAAATAATAATTTGGGAGACAACTCAGTCTTTGGAAAATGAACAGAGCAACGTTACAGCTGCTTAATACATTCTGAATGTAAAATTTAGAAGTGCCAAGGATTGCTTAAAGATATACAAATATTTTGTGGCACCATAAATACTAACAAGGTTTAGCAGGAATAAGCTTTTGTGGTTCGTTTCATCAGATGCATAAAGTTCAGTTTTAACGGATATCATCACTTTCTCAGGCCCCTTCTAATCTGTCAGGTAATTGAGGTTATCAAAGCAGAAAATCCACATGATCTGATTTGAACTGGATTATCTTAGTCTATACTGTGAGCAGGGCCAAATCTCTACAGTGTGATGGCAAATGAAGCGAAAGAATACTGAGTACAACTGAGCCACATTGTTTAAATTTAACAGTGTGATGAAGGTAGGGAAATTATAGTTTCATTTCCACATGAAGTATGACTGAGCTCTACTCTGCCTGACACTTCCCTGCTTCAATGAGATAAAGTGGTCCATGTGGACATGGAGGCCTCATGTTGTTCCATCTTCACTTCCAACAGTCCAACCAGGTTTCATTTCCTGCAACCTGCAGGCAAGTAAAGAAAGATGTTGCAAATCACGGCAGCAAATTTCTCACTATCCATGTTCAGTCACCCTACAGAGGTAGTGTCACGGGATCCTTGGCCTCCCTCACAAAAACGCCCCCAACCCTGTTCTCCAAGGTTTTGTTTGCATGTTAGAAGGCATGAAAGCAGGGGACTTGGCAGGAAAGAAGAGTACAGTGGGTCTTCTTCTACTTACAACTACCTTGAATAATAAGAGGGTTAGAAGCAGCAGCAAGGTTTTTTTTCAACTTTAAAATAGATTTCAGTCTAAGTGTCCTGGCAGATACAATTTCAGATTGATTAGTTGACATATGTATGAGACATCTCAAAATTCTCATAGTTGACTATTAAACTTTTGGAAAAGGGTTGATTTTTAACGGGGGCGGCTCAACTCATTACGCTAAGTAAGCATTTGCAGTATAGTTGATTTTGCCATGGGTTGTTCTTGAGGTGCTCTTGGGGGATAATAGACCTTGACATATGCAAGTTGTAGTTACTGGGATGTATAGTTCACCTACAATCAAAGAGCATTCTGAACTCCACCAATGATGGAATTGAACCAAATATGGCACACAGAACTCCCACGGCGAACAGAAAATATATATCAGTGATTGGTTGGGGGGGGGGGGGTGTGGCAAAATACTATTTGCTTACCATTGAAAATTACCTAGGGCCGCCTCTGATTTTTAACAGCCAAGGGCTGGTGATCAAAGAAGCTTTCTGGGGGCCCTTCTACACTGCCATATAAAATCCAAATTATCTGCTTTGGATCATACGGCAGTGTAGACTCATATAATCCAGTTCAAAGCAAATCATGTGGATTATCTGATTTGATAGTATGGATTGTAATGTAGAAGAGGCCTGAGAATATCTTTGAGGGCAGCAGTCATGAAAAGACAGAATCTCTCCTCTTCCCAGCATCACCTTGGATTGAACTTCCAGCCATTGTTCTGTTTTCTCCCCCTTTTCTTGTCTAAGGTCTTAGCATAATAAATGAATAAATCTATTACGGCTTCTTCTGAATTAGAAATCATATGAATGGAATGTATTTCAGATTGGTCAATATTTGGATGGCGTGACTATGGCGACTTGCCAGTTCAGAATCTGAATCAGAGAGTAGGAAGGCTGCTGCTGCAGCTCCTTCAGGAACAATTCTGTTGTCTGTATAGCAGACGGCAACAGATTCTTTTTAAAAAGCCAAACAGCTGAAAGGTATTCAGGGTTTCAGCTTAATGATGTCTTTTTCTTTTGCTAAAACAGTTGACCTTTGAAAAACATTTTTCCCATTTAACACAGAAAACTTTGAATAGGCATCTAGAGCTGTGTGGAATCTTGTGCTCAAATACAAAGACATGGCAGTGAGCAATCTTATTTCACACAATGATAACAGAGAATGCCTTCCTTATACAGATTTTGTAACTAAACTAAACTGAGTCTGTTGTACTTTGGAAATATAAGATGAAAAATACGTTTGATAAAGTGGAAGGCCATAGGAAAAGAGGAAGAATGCCCAACAGCCCTGAGGTTGAAAGACCTGAGCAGAGTAGTTGATGTCCAGGGCTCTTAGAGGTCTCTCATACCCTGTTTCCCCTGAAATAAGACAGTGTCTTATATTCATTTTTGCTCCCAAAGATGTGCTAGGTCTTATTTTCAGGGGATGTCTTATTTTTCAATGAATTGTAGCTGCTCATGACAGTAAAAGGGAGCAAGTGGAATTGAATAGTCTGCATGCACCAGAAGGCAATTTGTTGCCTGGAAGGCAGGATTTCCCATGTGAGTCAAATTAGGGAGCTGAAGATTAAGATAAATTCCTTCTTCTGCTCCACTAATGTTCCTACTGTGATGTCGAAGGCTTTCATGGCTGGAATCACTGGGTTGCTTTAAGTTTTTCAGGCTGTAACACTGGCACTTATAAACCCCATTTTCCTAGTTTCCAGCAGATCTCACAACCACTGAGGATGCCTGCCATAGATGCAGGTGAAATGCCAGGACAGAATGCTTCTGGAACATGGCCATACAGCCCAAAAAACTTACAGCAACCCAATGTTCCTATTGTTTGGTTGGCCCTCCTAAATTTAATTCCACTTGGATTCTGGAGAAACTTGAAAAATATTAGCACTCGAAGTACAGTATGCAGTTTTCCAAACACTTCAGTCTATTTGACCTCCATTCTGCATTGCCAGAATGGAGAGGCCCGGGGGGGGGGGGGGGGGGGGGGGGGGGGATGGATGGATGGACGGACGACTACACAACCCATTGTATGAGGTTTCGTGGTGGCTACTCTCTCCTAGTGGAAGTCTCATAGAATCTTGGAGCTGAAGGAGACTAGAAATACCATCCAGTCTTCTAGTATTCCTTTAATGCAGGAATACACATTAAAGTGCCTCTAACACAGTGGTTCTCAATCTGGGGTCCCCAGATGTTTTTGGCCTACAACTCCCAGAAATCCCAGCCAGTTTACCAGCTGTTGGGATTTCTGGGAGTTGAAGACCAAAAACATCTGGAGACCTCAGGTTGAGAACCACTGGTCTAACAGATGGTCATCCACCCTCTGTTTAAAAACCTTCGAAGAAGGAAACTTCACCACTCTCAGATGCAGCAGATTCCACTATCAAACAGCTATTACATCAAGATTTTTTTCCAGATGTTTTAGGTGGAATTTCTTTTCCTTTAGTTTGAACCCATGGACCTTGAGAAATGTGGGAGACCATCTGCTTTGTGAAGAATATCATACCTTTCAATCCCCAATCATCCAATTTCAAATTCTTCCATTTTCCCCCATTTTCCCCAGTTGTTGCCTGCGCTTGAACTGTCACATGGAGAATCCTCAGGGAAAATTTCAACATCAAAAAGCCAAGATTACTATGGAGCGCACCACATGGGGGGAGGAATTAAAAAACCCTTTGGCTTGATAAGTCTTTCCCATGCCTTCCTTCCCTTAGACCAGTGTAATCTTAAACCCTTTGCAACCATCCCATCTTGCAAAGCTGTGCTTCCCTTCATTAGATTAGTGTAATTACAAACCACTTTGCCATGATCTCCTCCTTCTAGGGTTTCCTTCTCTCCATTAGACCAGTGTTATGTTTAAAAGCTAGCCTTTTTGAGCCTAGATTGCTATTAAATAGAAAATGCAGTGGTAGCAAAGTGATAAGGAATGCCCATTCCTGCACATCACTGAAATGTTTCTGTCATACCCCATCACATGTGTTTTTTCAAGTTACCGACGGTGCTGGCTCATGCCAGGGGCTCAGAACCCCATTATTCATGTTCTGAGCTCTGTCCTTTCCGCGTGTTTCCTCTCCACTTCAAGGATGAAGGGCAACAGATGACAACCAGAAGTAGACAAACATCATGTGATGGGCTCTGTGCCTTATTTACTTACTTAGGCGATCTCTCGTAGCCCAAGGATGATGGTCCTCCAAGTGTAGTGTCCTGATGGTGGGTCCGTAGGTGACTCTGGAGCCCTATTCTTGATCTGCATCTTCTCCCACAGTAAGGGCATTGGTTTCCAGGTGGTAGGCAGTCCTGGTTGGGGTTGGCTTGACATACCTTCCTCTTGGCACATTTTTCTCTTTCACCCTCCATTTGTACCTCTTCAAATTCTACAGCACTACTGGTCATAGCTGACCTCCAGCTGGAGTGCTCAAGGGTCAGGGCTTCCCAGTTCTCAGTGTCTATGCCAGAGAGTAGGCCTGGGTAACAACGGAAAAATTTGTTTCTAAAATCGATTTGTATTTGGGGTTTTTTTTGTTTCGATATTTAAAATAATTACAAAATTTTCCTTTTAAAAAGTTCGATATTTACGAAATTTTGTAAATGGTAAAAAAATTAACGAATCGATTTCCGAAACAATAACGAATCGATTCGTTAATGGCGGACGCGACCGCGAAATACGCTAAAAAACCTCCAAACCCTTCTGAAGCTTCCCTCTCCCTCTGTTGTTGACTGTTGGTGTGATATTATAATTTTTTTTCACTAATTAAACCATAAAACTGGCCCAGACATGCGGAAATAATAACGAAACGACCTCAAAACAATAACGAAACGAATACAATACGAAATACGAAGCATTTACAAAACGTTTTTGAAAATTCGTTTTTTTAAATAATTGCTCCAGAATGGTTCGTTATCGTTTTGTAATTGAAAAAATTAACGAATTATTAACGAATTACGAATTAACGAAATGAAACCGCCCAGCCCTACCAGAGAGTAAACACTTGAAATGGAGATAAAGTGTCCTATGACGGGGAAAATGCTTCATGTGACGAGCTCCCTAGTTTCCAGGGCACAAAACAAGCTTGAGACCTCAATGTGGAATTCTTTCAGATGTATAAACATGGCTATCATGTCTCGCTTTAACCTTCTCTTCTCAAAGCTAAACATATCCAAGTCCCTAAGGGCCCTTCCACACAACCATATAACCCAGAATATCAAGGCAGGAAATCCCATAATATTTGCTTTGAACTGGGTTATTTGAGTCCACACTGCCATATGTTCCAGTTCAAAGCAGATAATGTGGGATTTCCTGCCTTGATATTTTGGGTCATATGGCTGTGTGGGAGGCCCCTAAATCTTTCATTGGGTTGCCCTTCTCTGGACACAATCTAGCTTGTCAATATCCTTCTTGCATTGTGGTGCCCAGAAACAGGCACACTATTCCAAATGAGGTATGAGCAAAGCAAAATCGAATGGGACTATTACTTTCCTCAGCTTAGACACAATACTCCTATATGCAGCCTTGACTCCCATTGGCTTTTTAAAACTGCTACAGCACACTCTTGACTCATGTTTATTACATTTATTTATTTATTACATTTCTATCCCGCTCTTCTCCCACAAGGGGACTCAGGGCAGCCTTACATAAGCATCCGATGATGCTATCAACATATACACCAGAAAATTAATATTAAAACAATAACATCCATTTAAAACATTATACAGATTCAACAAATAAATTCTTTAACAATACATTAATGTGCCAATACACCAAAGCCAAGCCAGGAGAATCCATTGTCGCGATATCCAAAATTTTCTTTCATATTGTCACTCCTCTCTAGTCGAACGCCTGGTTTAAGAGCCAGGTCTTCAGTTGTTTTCTAAAGGACAGGAGGGACATGGTCAACCTGATGTCCTTAGGGAGGAAGTTCCACAGACAGGGGGCCACTGCTGAGAAGGACCTGTCTCTTGTCCCCACCAACCGTGTTTGCAAAGGTGGTGGGATCGAGAGCAGGGCCTCTCCTGACGATCTTAAGCATTGTGATGGTTCATAGCAGGAGATACGTTCGGACAGGTAATCTGGGCCAGAATGTTCAGCTTGTGGGGTAACACATTGACAAGTCCCAGCTGATGTGGCATGCTTTCTGGTTTCTTCAAGAGCGTGAGACAGTGATAGGTACAATAAAATGAGAGGGTATCCTGGCATGCCCCAGATGAAACCGGAGATTGGTTTGCAATACTAGATTCATTTCACTGTTCAACGGAGAAAAAGTTGCGGGCCTGAAAATAGTTGTTCTTTTATGATTTTTGGGTGCTGAAAACAAAAATGACATTTAAAAATGTATATTGGCTCTAGTTTTTATGATATAAGCAATCACGTGATCACATATGGTTGAAAAAATGCATGTTGCAACTTATACTATGGAAGATTCTAGAATATTCTAGAAAGTTTGATGACGTAGTATTAGTACTGTGTGCAAAAGCCAGAAAGCCCTATATAAGGCCAGACTTTTGAACAGTGAGGGTCAGTCGGTTGAAGACTGAGACAGTATCGTTAAACATCGTTTTACATTGTTCTTTTTACTGTAGTTATGCCTTGCACGTGTGTAAATAAAGCACTATGGAAAAAAGATATCAAGGTAAATGGACTCCATCAATGCTGTCAGACTACTGCTGGAGCATTGTAAGAGACAATCCTTTCCTTGAATACAAAAGAAAAGTCAAGAGAAGCAAACAGGATATAAACTATTAAAGCAACATTTAAACTTTCAGACTTTACACCTGCATTAGGCCTACTGATATAGTTTCTTGCCGCACAAACATAAACAATAGACTAATTAAATAAATATTTCTCATGTATAAACTATTGGCAATATAATTTGACTAAAATTTAGTAAATATTAATGGTTTATATACATGCAGTAAGGTTAGGCGCATTATCATAATTATTAAAGAATTACCTATTGTGGAGAAAATTGAAATAGCTGTTGCATAAAAACCAGAGCCAATTAACACATTTAATTATTATATTTGAATTCAGCATGTTAAATTTATTAAGAAATGGCACATTTCGTTTCTGAAACTGGGAAAAACTGAAAATTTGTAGAACAGTGTTTTTAGAGATTTGTGTGTTATTCTCCAGAGACTCTTAGATCCCTTTCATCTGTACTGTTGCCACACCTCTTTTCTGTCATCTAAGTCATTTGTAAACATGCTGACAAACACTAGTTTTTCCACCATGCCTGGTTTAACATCTGAGCTTTTTTGGGTTCTGAGTAACCACTTCTCTTTGACAGGCTGTGATCTCTTCAGTTTAGGGTTTTATATTATTTTTAAAGATCTCAGGATTTTTCTCTTGATTTTAATTGCTGTTGTAGAGAAGTGTTCATTATACTGTGTTTCAAACTGTGTTTAGGCTTTACATTGTGGCCAGGGCCTAGCTGAGAGAGAGAGATAGGTTGCCATGGTGACAAGCCAGAGGAGGTGGGCGGAGCTTAGGTAAAAAAGGTTTGAAAGCGACAGTTTATTTTCAGTCAGGCGGATGAGACCCTGAGGAGAGTAGCAGAGTCAAGGAGGCTCTGTGGAGTAGTGTAAATTCAGTTAGTTCTTAGGTTTTGTGAATATTATTCCAGCTAGGAAGCTGAAGGTGGAAACTCGTTAGATTGCTTGAGGAGAAAAGAATCTAACAAGAAAGGGTTTCAGGGATCCCAGTGGTGAAAATCTGGAGATCGTTGGTTTGATCCGGTGAAGGACAAACAGTTGTAAATATTCACAATAGGGAACACTGAAATAATAAAGTACCTCACTGTAGAAAGAGTTAAAGGATTGTAACATCGGAAGACTTAATGTAACTCAACCAAGCCATTTTGTATCCATCAAGCTTGTGCCAAGTTCAACAGTTTAATTTTGCAACAATTTACGCTCTGATAACAATAAACCTGTTCTTTTTGTGTTTTAAACTTGCCTCCTTCACTGATTTCCACGTTTGAAGCATTCCACACTACCCAAGGTGCCTCACAACACAGATAAGGATAACCAGAGATCATTTTTACCAATATCACTTATATTATGGTGGCAATTTAAGCTAGAAGTCTCAAATCTTTATTACATCTGTGTGGTGATCCTATTTATTTGGGATTTTACACCATTATTTCATTTTGGAGACTTCCTCACATATTTTGGTGGCAGCAAGTGAACGGTTTTAAATTTTTAGTAACAAGCGGTGGGAGTCACGGCTTCGCAAATTTGGTGGCAGACGACGGGATTCGTGTAACAGCTAATCGAGTGCCTTAAGTTTAATTTTGAAATAAGTTGTGAGGTAAAAGTTGCTGAAAAAATGGCTACCAGGCGGCAGAGAAAGCTAGCTGAGGAAAGAGAAGAGGAAAATTCGAGCTCTGAAACAGATGAGCCAATACCTTTCTCAGAAATGGCTTTTAAGTACAAGTTAGAGATGAAACGATTGCAAATCGAGATGGAGAAAGAGACTGGAGAAAGAGGCAAAACAGAGAGAGTTTGAAGAAAGACAGAGAGTGAGAGAACTGGAACAGGAGTTAGAATTGAAGAGAATGGAGTTTGAGCTAGAGAAACAAAGATTGGCTTTGTCTCGAACAGCCAGTGAAACCCAGGAGGGAAGATCTGGAGGAAATACCCCAGATTTGATGAAGAAATTCCCAAAATTCAACAAAGACGATGATCCAGAGAAATTCCTAATATCTTTTGAGAGATGTTGTCGAGATTTTGATGTGGCTAAAGAAAGATGGATGACATACCTAAGGCCACAAATAAGTGGGAAACTTTTGCAGATTTATGGACAGATGCCTGAGGAGTCTTATGGAGACTATGATCTGTTTAAGAAGCAGATTCAACAAGAATTTAGATTGACTCCTGAATATTATAGATTTAAGTTCAGGACAATAAAAAAGGATAAAGCTCAAAGTTTTGCTCAGGTGGCCTCAAGACTGTCTCAACTGTTTGATAGTTGGATAAGGACGTCGGAGGTGGAAGATTATCAACAGCTGAGGGAACTTTTGAAGCTGGAGCAGTTTTTTCAAATATTGCCTTTTGATATTCGGTGGGTGATTCAAGATCGCAAGCCAGCCACTGTTGTAGAGGCAGCGGTTATGGCAGATCAAATTACAACCTTAAAAGAGGGATTTAAAAGAGAAGATCCACCAGGTGAAAGAAGAGTAAACAAGCCGCCATTTTATCCACATCAAACGCGCCCACAACCAGGGAAGGTTTCTGACTTAGAAAACACCATCTATAGGAGGCAGAGTTTAACAAGACAAACCTCTCCTGAGGTAAAAAGACGTTGCTTTCAATGTGGAAAATTGGATCATATAAAATATCAATGTCCTCTGTTAAGGAAAGAAAAAACATCCCTCTTTGTGAGCAAGATGAAAGAAACACCACAGGCAGAACAGGATACTGTTTCGAAAGAGAGTTCAGGCTTGGAGCCACAAGAGAAACAATGTTTGTTCATCTTGTCAGGCAGCCCATTTAAAGATTACTTGGAATCCATCAGTATTGACAACAAGGACCGGAAGGGACTCAGAGACACAGGTTCAGAAGTGTGTTTAGTGAATCCTGAAATAGTACCTCAGGAATTTCAACAGCCAACCTCTGAAGTAAAGCTAAAAGGTTTAGGACCTGCGATTCCAACTGCGGTCGTGACCTTACCAATAGAATATGATGGATGGAAAGGTATGTGGGACTTTGCAGTTAGTCCTGACATACCATACGAATGCTTAATTGGAAACGATTTGGCTGAGAGGATTAAGAGTGAGAAGATGGCGTGTGAGGAGAAGGAATATAACATCGAAACCCCTGAACCAGCAGCCCTATGTTTTGCCGTACAGCATGATGGAAGTGAGGGTCCGGAGTCCAGTTCTACAGTTGCTGAGCTTGTTAGTAAGATGGGAGGAGTTGAGGAGATTCGGCAGGAACAAAGAGCCGATAATTCTCTTAAGCCTCTATTCGCGGCAGCTCAAAACACCCAGGTATCAACAAAGGAACAGCCCTCCGAGTTTGTGCTAAAGAAGGGTGTATTATACAGAGAAACCAGAAGAGTACCCTCGACAGAAGGATCAGTGTCAGATAGTCAAATTGTAGTGCCTCAAAAATTTAGAGAACAGCTAATGAGGGTGGCACACGAAAACCCTCAAGGTGGACATTTGGGTGTGAGAAAAACCACGAGTAGGATCACTGGGAATTTTTATTGGCCTGGCATGTTCCAGAGAATAAAAGAATTCTGCCAGTCATGTGATACATGCCAAAGACAAACTACAGGGAGGGATAAGACCAAAGCACCTCTTATCCCTATGCCTTTAATTGGAGAGCCATTCTACAGAGTGGGAATTGACATAATTGGTCCCCTCAACAAGCCAAGCAGACGTGGTTATAGATACATCTTAACTATGATAGACTATGCTACGAGGTATCCTGAAGCAATAGCTCTCACTAACATCGAGACTACAACTGTAGCTAATGCTTTATTGTCTATCTGGGGAAGGACTGGATACCCAAGGAACTGGTATCTGACTTAGGGACCCAGTTTACCTCAAAGCTCATGACAAAACTGCTTGAGCTATGCGGAATTCGACATCTTACATCAACGGCATACCACCCCCAAACCAATGGGTTGGTTGAAAATCTGAATAAGAATTAGCTTTGTTAATTTATGTGACAACAAAAAAAGAGGAGGCCTAGCGCTTCCAAACTTACGCCTCTATCATGATGCAGCAGCCCTATGTTGGGTGAAAGAGTGGATAAGCTTAAGAGAGGGAAAACTGCTAGCCTTGGAGGGGCACGACTTGATGCAAGGCTGGCACAATTACCTATGGAGGGGTAAAGCAAAGAAAGAAAGAAATTTTAAAAATCATTTTGTAAGGGCCCCCCTCATCCAAACCTGGGAATACTACAAAAACAAATTTCATACAAAGGTTCCTCTCTGGTTCTCACCGAATGAGGCCGGGCAGATTAGAGGAGCCAATAGGGAAATATGGTTGACCTATAAGGTAATTGTTAAAGGAAATACGCAGGAGCCAGCCTTAAGGACACAGGAAGAGCTTAAAAAATACGATCCCACACTTTCGTGGTTCCAATACCACCAGATAAAGGAAAGCTACAACCTAGATAAGAAAACTGGCTTCGAAACAGGAGAATCCTTCTGGGACAAAATTATAAAATCAGAAAGCAAACATATAAGGAAAATATACCAACAATTACTTAAATGGGAGACTGAGAAAGAACAAGTTAAAAATAATATGATAAAATGGGCCAAAGATCTGGGCCGCCCAATTACATTTAAGGAATGGGAAGAGATCTGGCAAAAAAAAATAAAGTACACACGTTCCAATGCCTACAAGGAGAATTGGTACAAAATCTTTTACAGATGGTACCAGACCCCAATACAACTTGCTAAATACAATAGGGGGAAAACAGGGTCAAAGTGTTGGAAATGCCAAAAAGCCAACGGAACTTTTATCCACATGTGGTGGGATTGCCAGAAGGTAAAAACCTTCTGGCGAACAATACATAAGGAAGTTAAAAAAATACTGAGACGGGAATTTCCCATGAAACCCGAATACTATTTACTGGGTATCACTGAATTTGATGCAGATAGTAATGATAGCAAGATTTTCTCCCACCTTTCAACAGCGGCCAGAATCCTCCTGGCCCGTTCCTGGAAATCCAGAGAGATCCCAACAACAGAGCAATGGGCTCTAAAAACGTATGACGTAATGAATATGGACCTTCTGACCCAGAGGTTATCAGAAAATGGAAACGAAAGAAAAAACACAGACTGGAGCAATTTCATAGAATATCTTGACAAAAGAAAATATGACTGATGATATATAGCGAGAACTCGATGGTAATAGGAAAATCCTTGATATGTAATATCAGCTAAGAAATGTAAATGAAAGCTATAAACCTGCTGTTCACCGGGAAGTTCATGTATTTGTAATTTATATGTTTGTATGTACATGTTTGTAAGTGATGTCTACCCCACCCCCTGACCACCCCCAGGTCCCATGTAACCACCCCTCCCTGCCCTTTTTCCCCCTCACCCCTCACATGTACCCCCACCCAACCCCATCCCCCCATTCAATCCTAATTGTTTTTATATATATGCAAACTTTGTAATAAAGATTATATATAAAAAAAAAGAAAATCTGAATAAGACACTGATTAAGATGATGAAGTCATATTGCCAAGAAAGACCATTTGATTGGGACAATAAGCTTCAACAGCTATTATTTGCTTATAGAACCGTCCCTCAGGACAGTACAGGATACAGTCCTTTTGAACTGTTATATGGCAGGAAGGCTCGAGGACCGTTAGATTTGGTTAAAGAATACTGGGAAGCTAGCCCAGTAACAGAACCGGTTCCTGTAGATGATTATTTGAGAGATCTTCAATCAACAATGCGGTTAGTCAGAGACATTGCACAAGAGCATCTAACTGCAGCACAACATCGGCAAAAAGACTATTACGATGCAACGGCCAAACCAAGAAACTTCAATGTGGGAGACGAAGTCCTGTTTTTGTCGCCCAACAGAACCAGCAAGCTTCAACTAGATTGGTCGGGACCATGGAGAGTCACCAGAAAGCACAACCAAGTGAACTATGACATCTATGATGAACATTTAAATGTTGAAAGGAGAGTCCATGTAAATATGTTAAAACCTTATGTTGTAAGGTCTGCGAATGTATGTTTTGTTGTTGCGGAAGAAGAATCCGGTCCCTTTTCTTTTTGGGAGGGTGATCGTGAACAGTGTAAAAATTTGGATCGGGTAGATATGAACATAGAATTGTCTAACAAGCAGCGTAGAGAGGTCGTAGAAGTGTTAAGTAAATATAGAGGCATATTTTCGGATTTGCCAGGAAAAGTCCAAGGGGTTCAGCATCAGATAAACACCGGTGATGCCACTCCTATAATCTCTCCACCTTACAGGGTTACTGGAAGAATTAATGAGTGTATTGAGAAAGAAATTAGAGAAATGTTGGATCTAGGCATTATTGTTCCTTCGGTTAGCTCTTGGGCTTCACCTATAGTGTTAGTGCAGAAGCCAGATAAAACAGTTAGGTTTTGTGTAGACTATCGAAAGTTTATCCCATACCGACACATATCCTATGCCACGTTTGGACGATCTACTAGAAAGGATGGGGAAGGCCAACTTTATTAGTAGCATCGATCTAACTAAGGGATTTTGGCAAGTGCCAATGGCACCACAGGATCGACACAAAACCGCTTTTCGGACCCAAAGTCGATTGTATGAGTTCTGTGTCCTTCCTTTCGGACTTAAAAATAGCCCAGCCACATTTCAAAGATTAGTGGACAATGTTTTAAGTGGACTGGGGTCTTTCTGTGTGGCCTATATTGATGATATAGGGATTTTTAGCGAGTCTTGGGAAAGTCACCTCGAACATCTGGATTTGGTTCTAAACAGGTTGAGAGAAGCAGGATTAACTGTTAAAGCTTCTAAATGTAGGATAGGGTACAATGTTACCAAGTATTTAGGACATTTAGTGGGAGGAGGTCATATTTGACCTGATCCTACTAAAGTGGCAGTTATTCACCAGTGGCCAGTGCCCAAAACGAAAAAACAGGTTAGGGCATTCCTTGGATTGGCTGGATACTATCGAAAGTTTATCCCATCCTTTAGTAATCTGGCAGCCCCTCTTTCGGACCTTACAAAAAAGAAGAACCCGAACCAGGTAATTTGGACTCCAAATTGTCAAACTGCCATGGATAAATTGAAGGAATCCATTACTTCAGATTCCGTCCTAATGGCACCAGATTTTGACAAGCCTTTCATGTTAACGTGTGATGCCTCAGATACTGGGCTAGGAGCTGTCCTAAGCCAACTCGATATAGAAGGAGAAGACAGACCCATATTGTTTTTAAGTAAAAAATGGCATTCTAACGAGTATAGTATGTCAACTATTGAAAAGGAATGCTATGCCATTATCTGGTCAGTTAAGAAACTTAAACCATACTTATGGGGTAGGAAGTTTATCTTACAAACAGACCACGCTCCATTACGATGGTTGGATAATGTAAAAGGTACGAATAATAAGTTGTTGAGATGGAGTTTGTGTTTGCAGGATTTTGTGTTTGAAATGAAACATGTTTCAGGTAAACGAAATGTAGTTGCGGACGCTTTATCTAGGATTCCATAGTTTGGAGGTTTGTATAAATGTGCAATATAAATGTGTTTAACCATAATGTGTTTCCCTTTCAGGAATGTTATGTATATGTATTTATTGTTGAGTAATGTATGAAGTTATTTTTGCCCTTCTAGGACTAAGAAATGGTGCAAAAATACTTTTCTGGGGGGGAAGGTGTAGAGAAGTGTTCATTATACTGTGTTTCAAACTGTGTTTAGGCTTTACATTGTGGCCAGGGCCTAGCTGAGAGAGAGATAGGTTGCCATGGTGACAAGCCAGAGGAGGTGGGCGGAGCTTAGGTAAAAAAGGTTTGAAAGCGACAGTTTATTTTCAGTCAGGCGGATGAGACCCTGAGGAGAGTAGCAGAGTCAAGGAGGCTCTGTGGAGTAGTGTAAATTCAGTTAGTTCTTAGGTTTTGTGAATATTATTCCAGCTAGGAAGCTGAAGGTGGAAACTCGTTAGATTGCTTGAGTAGAAAAGAATCTAACAAGAAAGGGTTTCAGGGATCCCAGTGGTGAAAATCTGGAGATCGTTGGTTTGATCCGGTGAAGGACAAACAGTTGTAAATATTCACAATAGGGAACACTGAAATAATAAAGTACCTCACTGTAGAAAGAGTTAAAGGATTGTAACATCGGAAGACTTAATGTAACTCAACCAAGCCATTTTGTATCCATCAAGCTTGTGCCAAGTTCAACAGTTTAATTTTGCAACAATTTACGCTCTGATAACAATAAACCTGTTCTTTTTGTGTTTTAAACTTGCCTCCTTCACTGATTTCCACGTTTGAAGCATTCCACACTACCCAAGGTGCCTCACAACACAGATAAGGATAACCAGAGATCATTTTTACCAATATCACTTATATTATGGTGGCAATTTAAGCTAGAAGTCTCAAATCTTTATTACATCTGTGTGGTGATCCTATTTATTTGGGATTTTACACCATTATTTCATTTTGGAGACTTCCTCACATATTTTGGTGGCAGCAAGTGAACGGTTTTAAATTTTTAGTAACAAGCGGTGGGAGTCACGGCTTCGCACTGTTTTAGGATTTTTTTAAAAAAAAGAGAAAACCTTTCCTCAATTCCCTTCTGAACAAAACCTTTGCTGTTTGGGAGTAACGTCATTTTCCCATTAGCATTGACAGAAATGAAAGGAGTCCAGCCTAGCACTGCAAAATGTACTGTCTGTGAGACATAAAATACATTTCTCATCTCTTTATTCTAACTATAATTAGAAAGAAGTGTTTAAGGATGATTTATTTCCTAATAACTGGCATAAAATTAGATCGGAAAGATATCAAAGCCTGAAGGAAATGACAACAATCAGTTACACTCATGTGCTGATAGCTTTAGGGTCTTCTTTAGATGACTAATTTACACATGGGCACAGAGCAAGATAGAGTGGACACATACAGCTAAAAGCTTGGAAAGGGCTTGGAGAGCTGGAAATATGATCTTAGTTGTGGTGGTTGTCAGAATATATCTATATCTAAAGCTTTGCTGGATGGAACAATTGTTTTTAATTGAACAGAGTGGTAAATCCAAACAACACTTTTATTTTGATGCCACACACAAGGACATTTTCTGGAAATCTCACCTTTGAATTGAAGGAGTAAAAGAAGCATCTTGAGAAGAGATAGCTGGCAAAATGTTTGAAGTAAATGGCATAAATATTTGTGTTCCCCTCTTGTGACCTTGGGCATGTCACACTCTTTCAGCATCAGAGGAGGATAATGGCAAACCTCTTCTGAACAACACTTGTCAAGAAAATACTCGGTTAGGTTTATCTTAAGGTTGCCACAGACCTGAAAACTTGAAGCAATACACCTCTCAAACTCTCAAAACCATCTGAGCTTGAGATTAAACATCCCAGCTGTTTCACTGGCCATGCTGCCTGTGGGATTTTACAATGGCAAGAATCTGTTGGTCCTCTACGCTATTTGAGGTGCTTCTCACAGGTATAGCAGTGTCAAGGGGAGGAACACAAAGGATGGGCCTACATTTCTAGTACATTTGCAGCTGGTGCAGATCAGAAATCCTCTGGATGGTCCCAAAGGCAGTCATATGAATCCTGCCAAAGCTGCTGAAATAGTGGGTTGGTGTCCACATGGTCCAGCTGGACTGAGATGGCACCACCCCTCTTGAAGCGTCATCTCACCCTTCATGTTGCTATATCAGGCTCACCAGTGACCTCTGTCTGAGCTCCTGACCATTGCAGGCACCCTGTTTAGAGATCAGCAGAGACACCCACATGACCAGGAAAGAGGAAGGGACTGATCCCAACCCACTTTCAATCTACCATAGCCAGCCACTAGCAACAGGTTTTACACCCATTAAGCTTTTCTAAACATGCCGAGAGGGTATATAGCATCTTTTCTGTGCATAGTTGGATTTCACAGTGGAGTATGACACCTCCTCATGCTCATTTCATCATCCTTGTTGGGGAGGAACAGGTTTTTCATGCTGGTCCTCTGGGGCACTGTAGGGCCCTCTGGGAGAAGCTCCTTCATTCTTCAGCAGCATAGTCAAAAATGTATAGAGCAGAAAAAATATGAAGAAACAGGACAATTATACTCCTCCCCTATAGGCAGGTTTTCCAGATTGTGTCGATTTTGAATGCCACTGATTGGTCCAATTCCTCCCACTCTCCATCATCATCTATATAAATAAAAATGTAATGTTCGTTTGTGATATTCACAGAACTCAAAAACCACTGGGGGAATTGTCACCAAATTTGGACAGCATACACCTAACAACCCAGTTCTTTGGATTTATAGTTCACCTACAATCAAAGAGCATTCTGAACTCCACCAATGATGGAATTGAACCAAAGGTGATACACAGGACTCTCATGACCAACAGAAAAGACTAGAAGGGTTTGGTGGGCATTGACCTTGAGTTGGGGAGTTGTAGTTCACCTACATCCATCAAACAATGATGGATTTGGACCAAACTTGGCACAAATATTCCATATGCCCAAATATCAACACAGATGGAGTTTGGGGAAATAGACTTTGACATTTAGGAGTTGTAGTTACTGGGATTTATAGTTCACCTACAATCAAAGAGCATTCTGAACCCCACAAATGACAGAATTGGGGCAAATTTCCCACGCTGGACCCCATCACCAACAGAAAGTACTTAAGGCCATCCAGTCCAACTCTCTTCACCAGGGCAAGAAAATCTAATCAAAGCCCTCCTGACAAAGAGCCATCCAGCCATAGATATAGATAGATATATATGATTCACACATGCACAGATATAATATCATAGATTTGAAAGGGACCCCTAAAGAAGTACAATGATATATTGCATATTCCAGAGTAGGCAAACCAAACAATCTCCACATTAATACTGACAAAGAGACAACAATAAATACTGTTTACCCACAAGCATAAATAAATTACATAGATTAGAAACCATTTCTTTATTTTCCATATCAACAGACTGGGCCACAGCAATGTGTGGCAGGGGATGGCTAGTAGACAATAAATGTCTGTGAGCAAGGAGCATGGCCACTGATTTCACTTAGATATTTTATATTCCCATTGTCCCAAGTGTCCCTTAGCTCTACATCTTGTCTCTCACTGCAGCCTATTCCTTCAGCCCCATGTGTATGCTCTGCAATAGAGTGAACATTTTTCCTTGACAGCTTTATTTAAGAATGAAGTGTGAATACACATAATGACCATCTAAATTCCCTTAGCTATCAGTAGAAGATTTCTAAGTCCCAGGATGGCACACCATTCAAATGGTAGCCATTTTACATATTAGAATCACCCCTTCCCTTTTTTTGCAAAAACTGTTTTTGGGAGTGAGGTGTAGAGACCATCAATGACCAAGAGGAGTAGTTTTTTATTGTTGTTACAACACCATTTATTATTATTATTATTATTATTATTATTATTATTATTATTATTGCAACTATCTCTTTTTTTTTTTTTGCACAAGGGTGTGTTTTGGGGCATTTATATTATAACAAGACAATATGGTAGGGATGTTGAGGCTGTAGAAATAGAGGAATCACCTATCAGGTTTAAATGGTTCAATGGGTGAAACAAAATTAGGAGAGAAACAGCCAAATACGTAGATCTAAATTATAATAATTAATGGCCTGCTCAAATTAGATAATAAGAGACATTTTGAAAGATGGGGCATGGCTGGGGGATTTTAGGAATATTAAAACATCTTTTCAGACTTTCCAGAATCAGAATGGAAAACAAGAGCCTAAATGTAAAATATTCTTCTATCACGTCACTGTTGCCTTATTTGTTGTCTCAGTGGAAAAGGTTAATAGAGCAAAAGGGGGCTGCAGTGCTGTAAGTGCAACATTAGTTACCTTTGGGAGTTAATTATCATCTGATTTGCAATTAACAGGGGTTAAAAGAAAAAAGAAAAATAGGAAGCACCATGAAGGATGCAGACAGTTAGATAATGTTTTATAGTCAGCCCTGATTGTTGTTTGGATGTGAGGCAGCCAATTGTTGCTGCAAGCTGTATTTCAGAGGAAGGAACTGGCAAAATCACCTACGAGTATTCCTTGCTTAAGAAACCGTGCAGTTGCTATGAGTCAACAGATGACTTGAAGGCACACCTGTACACAAACTTGTGTTTCTCTGTCGCTTTGAAAGCCATGTGCACCAGCTGGACATTTACGTATTACATTGCATCCATAGCTTCTGGGGAAAGATCAGAGACTGAAAAGCTGTGGTAGGGAAATGCAGATTGACACACTCATATAACAAAATAGGAAAATAAGAAAGCTGATGCATGTGGCTTTGAATGCTGCACAGAAACCTATTTGAGTGAATATGTGCCTTCAAGTCACCTGTTGATTTATGGCAGCCCCATGAATTTCATAGTATTTCTTCACAGCCAGAAATACTCAGAAGTTATTTTGCCAGTTCCTTCCTTTGAAATATAGCCTACAGTAACTGGATTTGTTGGCTGCCTTCCACCCAAGTCCTAACTAGGGCTAACTAATGAAACACCAGATAGCTATCTGTATCTTTCATGATGTTTCCTGATTTCCTCCCCCGCCATTTACCTCCCATTAAATGCAAATCAGATGATAGTGAACTCCCAAGTGTAACTTTATGCTGAATTAACAATGACACAATTTGAAGGCATATGACAACAAATCCTCTTTCTGCTAAACTCTTTTTCGGGGATGATAGAGGACAAAAATCAGCTCATGGTGCTTAAGCATCCTACTGATCATCATCCTACTGATCATCAGGGGCGGCTCAACCCATTACGCAAAGTAAGCATTTGCAGTATAGTTGATTTTGCCCAGGGGCGCTCTTGAGGCGCTTTTGGGGGAAAATAGACCTTGACATATGCAAGTTGTAGTTACTGGGATGTATAGTTCACCTACAATCAAAGAGCATTCTGAACTCCACCAATGATGGAATTGAACCAAATATGGTACACAGAACTCCCACGATGAACAGAAAATATATATCAGTGATTGGTTGGGGGGGGGGGGGCACCAAAATACTGATTGCTTACTGTTGAAAATTACCTAGGGCCGCCCCTGTGTATAGTTCACCTACAGTCAAAGAGCATTCTGAACTCCACCAATGACGGAATTGAACGAAATATGGCACATAGAACTCCCACGACGAACAGAAAATATCTATCGGTGTTTTGGGGGGGGGGGGGCGCCAAAATACTGTTTGCTTACTGTTGAAAATTACCTAGGGCCGCCCCTGCTGATCATCATCATCATCTTAAGTGAAAATAGTCTTCCATTATGAGTACAAACAAAGCAGCATTAGAGCTTTCAATATCCTTTTGTTATTCTTCCTTTTAAAAAAATTGACTTGGAATCAGCAAATATCTTCTGTAAAAGAAAGGGTTTTTTTGCAGTTTGGAAAAGAAGTTATTCGATTCATATAAACTACAAAAGGAATCACCTGACTGAACTGTTTCTAATCGTTATAGATAGTGGTTTGAATATTGTACCATAACCCTAGGGACCTCATCAAAAAGGCTCATGGATTTACCCTGCATTGGTGGAGGCATGGAGAAACCGCTACTCCATGCCCTGCATTGCCTGCCTTACCTTCCTCCTCATCACATGGGAGGAAGCGTTGCAGTCCAGCTTCCACCCATTGCTGGGAAGGCTCTCGTGTTGCTGCAGCGGTAGCGTGTGCTGCTTCCTCTCTCTTTTTGGCAAAGAGTGCAACCAGAAGTGCTTGTACGTTGCATTTATTTATTTATTTATTTATTTATTTATTTACTGTATTTGTATACCACCTTTCTCAGCCCATGGGCGACTCAAGGCAGTTTCCAACAAATCAGTATACATAAAACATAATATAGATTAAAAAACATTAAACAGCATAAGACATCACAAAAGCAATAAAAGCAACATCATCAGCGTCTCATTATTCTCAAGCATTGTCCAATTCCATTGTCAGGTCATTCGATTTCCTATATTAGTTACCCTGTATTTGTAAACGCTTGCTCCAATAGCCACGTTTTATCTTGCCTCCGAAATGTCAAGAGGGAGGGAGCAGATCTGATCTCCCTGTGGAGGGCATTCCATAGCTGAGGGGCCACCACTGAGAAGGTCCTGTCTCTCGTCCCCGCCAAACATGTTTGTGACAAAGGCAGGATCGAGAGCAGGGCCTCCCCAGATGATCTTAAAGTCCTCAGTGATTCGTAAGGGGAGATACATTCAGACAGGTAAGTTGGGCCAGAACCTGTATGAAGGGCTTTATGCCAAAAATGAAGGGGAAGCAGCGTACAACGAGCAAATCGGTCCATCTGATGAGGTAGCTATATACCAGATTTCGAATTACCCACTCAGCCATGGAAACTCATTGGGTGATCTTGGGCAAATCACATTCTCTCAGCCTCAGAGGAAGGCAAATGACAATCCCTTCAAACAAATCTTACCAGGAAAACCTCATGATAGGTTTGCCTTGGGGTCACCATAAGTTGGAAACACTGTTAAGGAACACATTAAAAGGTTTTGATTAAAATAGACCCGAAATCTATCTACTGTGAAAGGACTGAAAGAGTGACTTGTCTATCCATCCATCGATATAGGTGAAAATATGTTTGTGTGCACCTATGTATCTGTGTAGGTCTGAACGCATCTCCCTTTATGAACCACTGTGGAAACTAAGATCTGGGGAGGCCCTGCTCTCGGTCCCACCACCATCACAGGCACGTTTGGTGGGGATGAGAGACAGGGTCTTCTCAGTGATTGCCCCCTGGTTATGGAACTCCCTTCCTGGCAATATTAGATCAGCTCCATCCCTCCTGTCCTTCAGAAGGATGGTGAAAACCTGGCTGTGGGATCAAGTCTTTGTGGGGTGGTGCAATGAGGCGAAATGGTGTCCTGAGATGGTTTTTAAGCAACTGATTTTAATGTAGATATAAGTGATTTTAATGTTTGTATATATTTATGGTTTTATGTCCCAGCATTGAATGTTTGCCGTATATATGTTGTGCTCCACCCTGGGTCCCCTGCGGCGTGAGAAGGACAGAATATAAATGTTTTAAATAAATAAATAGGTATTTTCCAATATGGCTCTTACTTCCAGAGAGCCATATGACCCCCGCAAACAATGAATCTGGATCAAACTTGGCACACAGTCATGCCATGACCAATAGAAAATACTGGAGGAATTTGGGAGGTATTGACCCTGGATGATGGGAAATGCAGCTCTTCCATAGAGAACTTTAAGAAAGCATGGTGAAGTCTACCAATGATGGATCTGGACCACACTTGACATACATACCCATCAATACCAAATTTAACTGCTGGTGCAGTTTGTGGGCAATGACAGATGATGATAGGAGTTGTAATTTACCCACATCCTTATGCCTTTTCTAATGGGTCCATTCATAAAACCATAAACCAAACAATTACTATTCTGATAAATAAATAATGTTACAAAAGACCTAACCCAGGCATCGCTGGGTACTAGGGCTGTCCAACCACGGAAAAATTTGTTTCTAAATTTGATTCGTTTTTAGGGGGTTTTTGCGTTTCGTTATTTAAAAGAATTCCGAAATGTTTCTTTTAAAAAGTTCAATATTTATGAAATTTCGGAAATTACGAAACAATTTCGAAACAATAACGAATCGATTTGTTAATGGCGGACGCGATTGCGCAATACGCTAAAAAACCCTCCAAATGGGACAGGGGGAACTTCTGAAGCTTCCCTCTCCCTCTGTTGTTGACTGTTGGTGTGATAATTTATTTTTTTATCACTGATAAAACAAACAACAACTATAAAACTTGCACCAGACATACGGAAATAATAACGAAATAATAACGAAACAATTTCGAAACAATTACGAAACAATTTCGAAACAATTACGAAACGAATTGGAAAAATTTGTTTCGTTTTTTGGTTGCTCCTGAATGGTTCAATATCGCTTCGTTATCAAAAAAATAACGAATTAATAACGAATTACGAAATTAACGAACGAAACCGCCCAGCCCTACTGGGTACCTAGGCTAGTTTATAATATGTTTTAAATCAGGGGTCCTCAAACTTTTTAAACAGAGGGCCAGGTCACAGTCCCTCAAACTGTTGGAGGGCTGGATATAATTTGAAGGAAAAAAAGAATGAATTCCTATGTACACTGCACATATCTTATTTGTAGTGCAAAAACACTTAAAAACAATATAAAAATTAAAATGAAGAACAATTTTAACAAATATAAACTTATTAGTATTTCAATGGGAAGTGTGGGCCTGCCTTTGGCTGATGAGATAGGATTGTTGTTGTTGTTGTTGTTGTTGTTGTTGTTGTTGTTGTTGTGTGCTTTCAAGTTGTTTCAGACTTAGGTTGACCCTGAGCGAGGGCCGGGTAAATGACCCTGGAGGGCTGTATCCGGCCCCTGGGCCATAGTTTGAGGATCCCTATTTTAAATAGTTGTATTAGAAGGCAGTTGCCATCCAACTGTAGGTAGTTTTGGATGTCACACTTCCTTGGCCCATTTTCAAACTAGCTTCAAAGCAGGATACGTAGTTGACAATTTTAATCAAATCTGTGCGCAATGCATAAATGTGGAGGACTGGCTGTTATTCTAAACTTCAGCTTTTAAACCCCACTATCGTTCTCTAAAAGATTCACTTTGCTCTGGAGTAATGCCTGTGTGAGTTAGTATCTACTAGGGCTAGTGAGGCAGAAGCCAAGGGGCACTGAAGACAATCAAGCAGTCAGTCTAGGCAGATAATGATTACAATTGGAGCTTCTGAATAATAGGGATGACAGCCTCAAAACAACACAGACGAGTAATCATGATTTGAATCTACAGCATCCAGGAATGCCTTGCATGGAAAGAAAAAAAATCAAGGCATGTGAACTTAAAGATCATGCCTGCAAAGCAAAGTGTGGGGGCGTGTGAGTGGAATGATAGTAATCATCTTCACAATGGCATCCTCTCAGCAACACAGAAAAGCAGACTTTTACAATCCAGAGTAATCAGCCACATGCATTGCAGAAATGGATGCCACCACATTCTCCAAAGGTCCAGTGCCATTGCAAAGGGAATTGAAGCAAACGCATTAACATAAAAGCCAGAATGAAAGGATGTGGAGATGGGAGCATTCACACACATCCTATCCCTAGATAGTGATTTTAAAACAGGACCAAACTTCAAAGAGAGGAGGAAAAAAAATAGAGTGAAATACCGCAGTTGACACAACATCTTCAAAAGGTATTTAAATGAAATCAATTTGGGGAGTGCTGGGGTTTTTAACTTGAATTTATTTTAATGGTTTTTAACTGAGAATTTTTGATACTGTCTGTATTATTTAATCCCTTTTTAATGTTTGTATATTTGTATATTTTAAATGGTTATGATGATACGTTTATGCTAAGCTGCTTTGAGTCCTCTTTGGGGGAGATAAAGTGGGGTATAAATAACTATAACTATAACTATAACTACTATAACTGTAACAACTATAACTATAACTAACTATAACTCTCTCTCTCTCTCTCTCTTTCTCTCTCTCTCTATATATATAATCAAAGTTAGTGGAAAATGAACACACAAAAATACTGTGGGACTTTGAATCCAGACTGACAAAGTTTTGGAACACAATACACCAGTCATCCCGATTGTGGAAAAGAAAAAAGTTTGGATTATTCATGTCACCATACCTGAGACAGCCGAATTGCCGAAAAACAGCAGGAAGACCTCAAAATCGTACTGCAAAGCCTCTGGCACAAACCAGTACAGGTGGGTCCAGTGGTCATCGGCACACTGGGTGCTGTGCCAAAAGATTTCAGCCGGCATTTGGAAACAATAAACATCGACAAAATCATGATCTGTCAACTGCAAAAGGCCACCTTACTTGGATCATTCAAAAGTACATCACACAGTCCTAGATGCTTGAGAAGTGTTCGATTTGTGATTTTGTGATACGAAATCGAGAATATATATCTCGTTTGTTGTGACATATTGTGTTTTTGTGTCAGTATAATAATAATAAAATGGATTTTTTAAAAACTGCCAAACCTAGCTTCCATGTTACTTCAGTGGATTCAGTATAGAGGTAATGGAAATCTTCTATGTCGCAGTGGGTTAAACTCTTGTTCCAGCAGGACTGAAGACCGACAGATTGCAGGTTCGAATCTGGGGAGAGGCGGATGAGCTCCCTCTATCAACTCCAGCTCCTCATGCGGGGACATGAGAGAAGCCTTTCACAAGGATGATAAAAACATCAAATCATCCAGGCGTCCCCTGGGCAACATCTTTGCAGACGGCCAATTCTCTCACACCAGAAGCGACTTGCAGTTTCTCAAGTCGCTCCTGACATGACAAAACAAAAACCACCCCATATTGCTACACACACACACATGTACACACACACATACTGAAGGAGGTCAGTACTGTGTTTCTCACCCATTTGCTTCCTCTGTGGAGGTGTTGAAAATGCTCAAACTCCACCAAATCCTTATCCTGATTGGCTGTGGTGACTGGCCAGAAAAGTTCAGTATGACATGCAGGCAGACGAGTGAGTAGCTATGGAAGTGAAGATATGCCCTATAAAAAATCTCCCTTCCTTCAGTCCCCAAATTTCGAGCATTAAAGTTTCAGTTGATCAATTAGAAATATAGCCAGGCATCTGAAGAAAAGAGAAGAAAGTTACCAAGGAAATTTTCACACCAAAATAGAAGAGGCATAGGTGTAAAATTATTTTCAGAGTATCTGTCTGCAAAGCTAGAAATTGGAGGACTGAAGGGACACTTAATGAGGGAGAGAAATCTTGTTTGAGTGGGAATGTCCTTTTTTTCTCTCAATACAAGTAACTTTTGGATGGGTAGTCTACTAAAGTTTGGGAGACGTGAAGACTTATGTTAGGGATTTCACCAGTTTCCTTTCCTAGCAGTGAAAGGAGCAGCTAGGTTTCATTATCTGAAAAGCTATATAAGCTCTTTGCCCATTGCATTAGGAAAGCAAACTACCCAAAAACTATTAATTATGCATGTGTTTACTAAAAAAGAAGCTTGAACAGGTTCAAAATATGAGAACACAGGGAGGCACACAATGAAAAAACAGGTGAATGCTACTTGGTGCCTAAAAAATAGAGATAGCATGAATGTTTTTGTCATTCAGATTGCTGCTCAGGTAAATCCAGCCTTTCCTGCCGAGTGCTCTTCTATTCTCAATCCATGCTTGCCTGTGTGGATGGAACATAGCAAGATAAATATACAGGAAAAACTTCAAATAATTTTATTAGTGTGGAGATGAATTGAAATTCCTGTTGATTCCTACAGAGCAAGTGTATACTGACCACTAAATCTTCAGCCAGTACAGAGCATAAATGTGTGTTATCTCCCCACCTTCCTCCTGGTGGGGCAGCTGCTTCTGTTATTGTTGATGTCAAAATGGGTTGTCCATGATGACCAGGAACTCAGCTGGACATCTGTATGAGGCTGGGAGCTGCAACAGTGGCAACACAGGCAGGATCCATCCCCATTTCCCTGAGCTGATAAGACAGTGGACCTGTCCAAATCAGACCCAGTCCCATTTTCCAGACTTCCTTGAAGCCATAGGAGACCTTGGAGTTTTCAAAACACTTCCAAGTATGCCTATGATGTTCATTGGGAATAAAGGGACATCATGGGAGCATCCAGAAATCATGTCATATCCCAACACCGGTCTGCACTGATCAGAAAGGGTTTGGGGCTCATGTACTTATTTGGAGCATGCCAGACAATAGCAAGCAGACACATTTTCCACTGAATAGCCCCCTTTTGCTTCTGTAATAATCAGAGAACTGTTGAAGCACTAAAGGCACAGGGGCAAGTTCACTGGAAGGGCTACTTCTGTGCTGGAGCTCTTTCACGCTACACAAGAAACACACAGTGATTGTCACTACCTCTGAGGATGCTTGCCATGGATGCAGGCGAAACGTCAGGAGAAAATGCCTCTAGAACATGGCCATATAACTCGAAAAAACCTACAACAACCCAGTGATTCCGGCCATATTTATTTCTTGTGTCAGGACAGCCAGTTAATTATATTACATTTCTAACAGAACAAAGCAAACAAACAGAGAAAATACAAAATGTGTGAGTTTGGTAGTTGATTAAATGTCCTTTGACCAGTATCTGGCCACTAGGAGTGCTTCTGGTGTTGCTGCAAGAAGGTCTCCCATTGTGCATGTGGCTGGGCTCAGGTTGCATTGCAGCAGGTGGTCAGTGGTTTGCTCTTCTCCACACTCGCATGTCGAGGATTCCACTTTGTAGCCCCATTTCTGAAGATTTGCTCTGCATCTTGTGGTGCCAGAGCACAGTCTGTTCAGAGCCTTCCAAGTTGCCCAGTCCTCTGTGGTTCCGGCCATGAAAGCCTTCGACAATACATTGAACTTCTCTATGGGGAGAAACTGTTACAAGAATCCTTTGTCCCACCCTGGTCATTCCACAGATATATAAACCATTTTTTCTAGTTCCAACAGACCTCACTACCTCTGAGGATATTTGCCATAGATGCAGGCAAAACGTCAGGAGAAAATGCCTCTAGAACATGGCCATATAGCCTGAAAAAACCTACAACAACCTAGTGATTCCGGCCATGAAAGCCTTCGACAATACACAATAATTCTGCTTTAATGTCCATAGAACCAGAGGCACAGGAGGTGTTCTCTGGATGAATGTCCCTCCCTGAACAGCACATCCTAGCATTCCAACATTATTAGTTTTCTCTCCACTTGGGGGGATGTTTTAGGCTGGAGAGGTCTTTTTTAAAACTAGGAAGTAAATAGGATGCAAATGTAGGACATGTGACTGTGTTCTCTCATCTGAAGATTGTCATCACAAGTTAGAGGACTGAAGCAAGTCAATGATCATTGGAGTGTTTACTGCCTATTAGGCCAATAAGCATTTTGAGATAACTTACAAGGAAATTCTGCTCTATCCTGTCTTCTTGATAAGTCTTTGCTATTTGCTACAACATTAAAAGAGTGAATAGATTTTACAAGCTGATACAGTCTCTTTGGAGAGATAGAATGGTAGATAAATAAAGTTTTATTATGTATTATTACAGGACCCTTCCATGCAGGTCCAAAACCTTGATGGGTTGTGGATTAACCTGAGGTGTCCAAATGATGTCTCGGGTTAATCTAGATAAATCTGAAGTAAACTGGGATTTCCCAGGATTTTTGAGTTTAATCTGGATTAAAAAAACACATCAACAGATCTGGACCTTACTATTGAGGTGTTGGGATTGTGGCAATTGACTCTTGGGATCATCTGCCAAAATACTGAAGGCCAATGCCCATTGCCATCCCACTTTTTCAGGCTGATGAGATAGTCAAGTTAATTAGGATTATTGTTGGTATGCTTTCAAGGCATTTCAGACAGGGTGACCCTAAGTATCAACTTTAGAGTGGGATCTGGGTAAATGACCTTGGAGGACCACATCCACCCCATGAGCCATACTTTGAGGACCCCTTCTCCAAAGTTTCTGTGTTCAGTCATATGGAAAGGGACCAGAAAGTCATCATCCCAGAGCTCAGATAAGTACTGATTTTTCTGTCTTGGAGATGAAGGGGGATTGTGGTACTTGGGAGGGGGAATGTTAGAATCTGACCCCATCCCCAGCCATGCCAAACTTGTTTCAGAACCGCTGTGGTGTGGGGCTGTGGTCTTGCTGTGAGAGCAGTGGGCAGTGCCCCGTCTTGCCCTAATGTGGTCCCAAACCTCTGTTTCATACCAGTTTGGGGTCATATTTTACCTGTGTAGAACCACCCTATATCTTTTAAAACTTTAGGGCAAAGATTTACCCGCAGACTACATCAATTCAGTCTCCCAGGTCGTTTTTTGTGGTTCCCAAATGCTCTAGCTCAAAAAAAGTACAGTAGATTCTTGATATCTACTGGTGTTTGATTCAAGGACTGCCCATATTCTATATATACAATGGTATAGCAAAATTGTGCCTCTTATATAAAATGGTAAAATCAAGAAGTACTTTTTGGATTTCTTTTGGAATATTTTCAAGTTGTGGATGGTTGATATAGAATCCATGGATATGGAAAGCTAATTGCCTTAGTCTAAAGCAGTGGTTCCCAACCTTTGGTTCTCCAGGTGTTTTGGACTTCAACATCCAAAAATCTTAGTCAGCTTGCCAGATGTTAGGAATTGTGCGAGCTGAAATCCAAAACACCTAGAGGACCAAAGATTGAAAACCACCGTTCTAGAGCAGGGGTCCTCAAACTAAGGCCCAGGGGCCGGTTATGGCCCTCCAAGGTCATTTACCCGGCCCTCGCTTAGGGTCAACCTAAGTCTGAAACTACTTGAAAGCACATAACAACAATAATAATCTTATCTCATCAGCCAAAAGCAGGCCCACACTTCCTATTGAAATACTAATAAGTTTAATTTGTTAAAATTGTTTTTCATTTTAATTATTGTATTGTTTTTAAGTGAGTTTTTTTTTTTTGCACTACAAATAAGATATGTGCAGTGTGCATAGGAATTCATTTAATCCGGCCCTCCAACAGTTTGAGAGACTATGACCTGGCCCACTGTTTACAAATTTTGTGGACCCCTGTTCTAGAGGAATGATTTGTATACAAAATAGAGTTGTCCCCCCTCAAAGTATTTGACAGTTGATATATAATTCTAATGAAATGCGCAAACAAACATGCTGTGTTTGAAGAATGAATCAAGCAAACTGTTGTGACTTAGTCCATGTTTTTTCTTTCTTTCAGTCTTACACAAAAGATGACATTTATTTCAGTATGAATATATTAAACTGGAGGTTTAATTCTCCTTCTCTTGGACAGTCTTGGTTCCACGCATTCTGCCCGTACGCCGGGCGGCAATGAGACCAACCTTGCGACCAGCTGGAGCATCCCTCCTGATGGTTAAAGGCTTGACAATATGCTGGTGGTTTCCACCACCAAAGGGATGTTCAACAGGGTTCATAGCTACACCACAGACACATGGCCAGCAGTTCCTCTTTGCCTTGTATTTGTGGTACGCATGTCCATCTTTCAAGATTGGCTTGTCAATATGGCCACCACCAGCAATAATACCAACAACTGCTCTGTTTGCAGAGGAGATCACCTTCTTAGAACCAGAAGGCAGTTTCATCCTGGGGTTTTTTTTTTGTTTGTTTCAGGATTGTGGGAGATAACTATGGCATATTTTCCAGAAGCACGCACTAGTTTGCCACGATCTGCAGGCTTCTCTTCAAGGCAGCAGACAATGGTGCCTTCAGGCATAGTATCAACAAGCAAGACATTGCCAATGTTGAGTTGAGCTTTCTTGCCAGAATAAACAAATTGCCCAGTATGAATGCATCCTGCTGCAATAAACAATTCATGACTTAGTCCATGTTGTGCAGGAATCTTGCAAAAGCATGAAGATAAAGCTGTTGTTTCTATTCTGGCAACATAAAATTGGATAGATTTTATGGACTTTACTGTCTAGCATTTCATTGTCAATGAAATGATCTGCTAATAATAATAATGATAGCACTGTGACTCCTTCTTATACTATGAAGACTATTCACATAACAGGAAATCAGACAGTGGTGTCAACGTGTTATAAAAGAATGAACTGAAACAAAGGCTGCAGCAGACAATGGCAAATTGTACACTTTCAAATGTGTTGCAAATTCCCCAGGGAAGAGAGCTCAAAAGGTAAAGCCTTGCCATTGATTTTGTTCTTTCTCCGTGTGAATAGTCATGCAGAAGAAAAGAATGATTGATCTTTGCATTCAGAAACAGTATTCAGATGCACTATACATTGTGTATAGGCACTGATATTTTCATGAAAGGAGCAGATAATTTCACTGAAGCCGGTTCCATTTTATCTGTATTATTCGAAATCCACAAACTCTACTATCCAGGTCATGGAGGGAGTGGCTATGCTTTGCAAAAAAAGCAAAGGGAGTGCTCAGTAGAGCAAAAGAAATGCATGTTGAAGAGTTGCATTAAGAAGCATGAACAAGTGAACCAGTTTCTGTATTTTTAGGGACATAGTGCCTCTAAGCATGTGCAAAATATCAATTGCAAAAGAAATTATTTTACTTTTTTTCCAAAAAGGATTATATATATATATATATATATATATATATATATATATATATATTCTGTTTCTATGACACAATGATTCTGAACCTGTGTAAAATGAAATTCACCTCCTCTTTCAATGATATTTTTCCATATATTTTTAAATTGCAAATATATGTGGAATGGGGAGGGGTACAAGTGTGAATATAGAATGGGGACATTTTTAACACCTTACATTTTTTTCATTGCTATTTCTGTGATATTGAAAAAAAGAAAAGAGAAATAAATAAGGAATATTTCTTTTTAATCTAAAACAGAAGAATATAAAAAGTGAGTATAGAGTGTTGTGAAACAGAGAAGATAGAAAGGTTGAGAAATGGAAAATAAAAAAGCCTTAACTAATGCTTCCTACGCTGACTCTGCTGTCCTCTTCATAATAAAAAAAACTATCCTTTTTGTCACAAAAACTTATGTCTGATAAATTAACATTCCAGGATCCCTTGGATACCATTGAGGATCCTATTGTTCTTGTCACTGACTTCTCTATTTTTCCTTTCTTGTTATTCCTACATGCTTGTACTACAAATTTTGCTTTGGTGCTATAGAAAACCCATCATTTTCATTTTCTTTTCTTCTGCTATTCTTTTTAAAATTTAGAAGGGTCTTGCAATTGTATTGTTGTTTATTCATTCATTCAGTCACTTCGCTTTTCATGACCTCATGAACCAGCCCACACCAGAGCTCCCTGTAAGCCGTGGCAACCACCAGTTCCTTCAAGGTCAAGCCAGTCACTTCAAGGGTACCATCCAACCATCTTTTGTGATCTTTTGAGTCTTGAGGGGTTTGCATCTGTCCTTTTTCTTTCTGAAAAAGTATTTCTCAATTCTATGTAATTGATTAGCCCACAGAGGTGTCTCAGTGTTCAGTGAGCTTGCTGAGATACTGCTCACAGCTCCATTCCTAGAAGACAAAAGTAGAGGTTTTTATCCTCAATGGCAAAAGTCAGAGTACAACACACTCCAAAGTGACACACCCCAACTGCAAATACAGAGCATTTCATTTAATTTTATTTGACAGCTATTCAGGGAACCCATGCCAGCTTCTGATTAGTTGAGAAACTGCCCAGCTAGGATCCATATCTTGAGTGGTTCGGGACTCCATCTGATGTCATCACTGGTTGGGTCTCCATGTTATTGGGAAATTTAATACAATTGGAGCATTTGAAGTGTTAGTCCATTTTTAAAATCAGAAATAAATGTGGTGTGGCAATCAACAATAGGTCTATGATGGGCTTAATGGTTGGGCTCCAGTGGACACAATAAGGTTAGTCCAAACTACATAATGGGTGTTGAAGGTGATGACCAATGGGTGTTATATGGGCAGAGGTGGCCCTAGGTAATTTTAAACTGTAAGCAAACAGTATTTTGCCCCCCCCCCAACTAATCACTGATATATATTTTCTGTTCGTCGTGGGAGTTCTGTGTGCCATATTTGGTTCAATTCCATCATTGGTGGAGTTCAGAATGCTCTTTGATTGTAGGTGAACTACATCCCAGTAACTACAACTTGCATATGTCAAGGTCTATTTTCCCCCAAGAATGCCTCAAAAGTGCCCCTGGGCAAAATAAACTATACTGCAAATGCTTACTTTACGTAATGGGTGAGGTTGGCTCAGGGTATGGGAGATGGGCTTTTCCCACAGATACCCCTATTCGTATCAGGAAGGAACAGGAAATAAACCCTGGAGCTCTGACACAAATTTATATTGTGTTTCTTTCAAGTCTCTCTGGAAAATGGAGGGATTGTTTCCTCGGACAATTCATTAGAGTTGTTACTGTAGGACAAAGGTGTATGTGCTCGCTGTATGTCCCAATGGAGCCACATATTATTATTTATACACTTCATATAATTCATAATTTAGCATCTGATTTCTCGATGTCACCTTCATAGCTGCCTTTCTAAGTCTTCTTCTGATTTCTCAAATGGTGGTGATAAAGCTTTAATTAAGGTGATGCATTATTGAGATTGCGAAGCTCAATCTTTTTTTTATCTCACTCCAAAGTCTGCCAGAATGTACCACAACATCCCTGGCACAAATATAGCCTGTGGAGACTCGTGGGTGACAACTGATAGCACTTGTTTTCTTTGTTGGTCATTTCCCACTATGCAAATCCTCATTAGACTTTCACAAACACTGGGCTTAATGGACACTTGTGAAATGGTTATTGGCATTTATTTATTTATTTATTTGCTGCATTTGTTGACCGCCGCTCTCAGCCCTAGGGCGACTCGCGGCGGTGTACAACATATAAAAACAGTTTACAATAAGGCACAACAAGAAATCAACAATCACTAATACACAATAATATAATTACACTAAATAATCCGCTCCGTCTCATCATAGAATCATAACCAAACTCGTAATCCATATTCCGTTCCCGTTGTCATTACCAGTTAATAGCACTCAATTAAATGCCTTCTCAAATAGCCATGTCTTTAGGCTCTTACGGAAAGACATAAGGGAGGGCGCCTGTCTGATGTCAACAGGGAGGGTGTTCCACAGCCGGGGGGCCACCACCGAGAAGGCCCTCTCTCTCGTCCCCGCCAGACGTGCCTGTGAAGCAGGCGGGATCGAGAGAAGGGCCTCCCCAGACGATCTCAAGGCCCTCGTGGGCTCATAGGCCGAGATGCGGTCCGAAAGGTATTTTGGGCCGGAACCGTTTAGGGCTTTGTAGGATAACACCAGCACCTTAAATTGGGCCCGGTAGCAGATCGGCAGCCAGTGGAGCTGGAACAACAAGGGCGTTGTGTGCTCCCTGCGTCCCGCTCCTGTTAGTAACATGGCTGCCGCGCGCTGGACTAGCTGGAGCTTCCGGGCCGTCTTCAAGGGCAGCCCCACGTAGAGAGCGTTGCAGTAGTCAAGGCGGGATGTGACCAGAGCGTGTACCACCGTGGCCAAGTCAGACTTCCCAAGGTACGGGCGCAGCTGGCGCACGAGCCTAAGCTGTGCAAATGCTCCCCTGGTCACCGCCGAGACCTGGGGCTCCAGGCTCAGCGATGAATCCAGGATCACACCCAAGCTGCGAACCTGCGCCTTCAAGGGGAGTGCGACCCCATCCAGCACAGGCTGTAACCCTATACTCTGTTCGGCCTTGCGACTGACCAGGAGTACCTCCGTCTTGTCTGGATTTAATTTCAGTTTGTTTGCCCTCATCCAGACCGTTACAGCGGCCAGGCACCGGTTCAGGACCTCGACAGCCTCCTTAGTAGCAGGTGGAAAGGAGTGACAGAGTTGGACATCATCTGCGTACAGATGACACCGCACCCCGAAACTCCGGATGATCTCACCCAGCGGCTTCATGTAGATATTAAACAGCATGGGGGACAGTATAGAGCCCTGTGGAACCCTGCAGGTCAAAGGCTGTGATGTTGAACAGGTCCCCCAATAACACCTTCTGGGTACGGCCCTCCAGAAATGACTGGAGCCACTGCAGAGCAGTGCCCCCAAGACCCATTTCCGCAAGGCGCCCTAGAAGGATACCGTGGTCGACGGTATCGAAGGCCGCTGAGAGGTCCAGGAGCACCAACAGGGACACACTCCCCCTGTCTAGCTCCCGGCGCAGATCATCCACTAAGGCGACCAAGACTGTCTCAGTTCCATGTCCCGGTCTGAAACCAGACTGTGCCGAATCCAGATAATCCGTGTCTCCCAAGAATACCTGGAGTTGTGAGGCCACCACGCGTTCCAGGACTTTGCCCAAAAAGGGGAGATTGGAAACAGGCGAAAGTTGTCAAATTTAGTGGGGTCCAGTGATGGTTTCTTCAACAGCGGTTTTATAATAGCTTGTTTTAAGCTCGCTGGAATCTTGCCTTCCCGAAGGGAGGCATTAACCACCACCGTTACCCACTCAGCCAATCCCCCTCTGGCCTCCTTCAGAAGCCAGGATGGACAGGGGTCTAGGATGGACGTGGTGGGCCTCATTCCTCCAAGTATCTTGTCCACATCCTCGGGTTTCACAAACTGAAAAGAATCCATCAAAATAGGACAAGCAGGTGCTCGTGTCACATCCTCAGAGACTGCATTTAACATGGTGTCCAGCTCAGAACGGATCAAAGCGACTTTGTCTGCGAAGAACCAAGCAAATGCTTCACAGCGCGTGACCGAATTGTCAGGGCTCCCGCCTGAAGTGGCGGGAGTTAAAAGACCTCTGACAATCCGAAACAACTCCGCCGGACGGTTTTTTGCAGACGCAATAGTGGCCGCAAAGAAGTTTTCTTTGCGGCTTTTATTGCCGCGGCATATGCCCTTAAGGAGGACACGAACCGTATTCGATTTGGCTCGCTCGGATCTGAACGCCACACGCTCTCTAGTTCCCTCTTCTTCGCTTCATCGCTGCCAGCTCCTCAGTAAACCAAGGAGCTGGTTTAGCTCGGCTACTTGAGAGGGGACGTTCCGGAGCGATCCTGTCAATTGCCCTGGTCATCTCCCCATTCCAGAGAGCGACCAAGGCCTCGACATGGTCACCTACCGAGGCGGCGGGAAAATCCCCAAGAGCCGTCAGGAATCCATTCGGATCCATAAGCCTCCTGGGGCGGACCATCTTAATGGGTCCTCCACCTTTGCGGAGGTTAGGGGGTGCAGTGAGCCTAAACCTGATCAGGAAGTGGTCAGTCCATGGCAACGGAGAGATGGACAACTCCTCCACACCGCCACCCTGTTCCCATCCCTGGCAGAAAACCAAGTCCAATGTATGTCCAGCACAGTGGGTGGGGCCAGATATTTGTTGGGACAGCCCCATGGTTGCCATGGCAGACATGAAGTCCTGAGCCGCTCCTGTGAGGGTCGCCTCGGCAGTGGATATTGAAGTCTCCCAGCACAAGAAGCCGTTGAGACTCCAACGCCAGGCTCGAGACCACCCCCGCTAGCTCAGGTAGGGAGACTGTAGTGCAGCGAGGTGGACGGTACACTAGCAGAATCCCTATTCTGTCCCGGTCACCCACCCTTAGGTGGACGCATTCAAAATTTGTGGTCTGCGGGATGGGGCTCCTGGTCAGATGGATGGAATCTCTATAGACCACTGCGACCCCGCCTCCCCGTCCTCCGGATCTCGGTTGGTGCTGTACGGAGAAGCCTGGAGGACAAAGCTGGGTAAGATTCACGCCTCCAGCTTCATCCAGCCAGGTCTCCGTGATGCACGCCAGATCTGCCCGCTCATCCAGGATTAAATCCTGGATAAAGGTCGTTTTTCCGTTGACAGATCTGGCGTTCAGCAGCACCACCTTCAATCCAGAGGGCCCGCTCACCTGGTTACACCAATTTACCTTAGGAGACCGGTTTGGGGTTATTAATGTTGATAAGCGGTCCGAATTAGGCCGAATTTGAGGTCTCCTTTTTCCGCATCTCCCCCTCCCCACCACGACCTCTATGGGGGCCCCTCGGCTAGTGGAACACCTCCCCTCCTCCATGCCGCAGTCCAAAACCAAGGTCTTAATTTCTGTTTCGCTAGATGTTTGGTTTGTTGGCCCTTGCCAACTCCCTTGCTTCCCTTCCTCCCCCCTCCCCGCCTCATTATTGTTCACAGGCTCCAGCCCACTTCCTCCCTTGCCCCTTCCACTGGTCACTAATAGCAGGGACAGCACAAATAGGGGGATGGGGGACCACATGGATAATAATAAACCCAATGATACTAAGCGTTTCAGCCACGACAGTTAGAAAGTTCGTAAAGTGCAGAATCTTAAAGTGCAACACAGTCAGCAATACATCTGCGTGCCGTTGGGGCAAATTCCTAAAGTGCAAAGATCTTAAGGTGTGACAAATACCCGAATCTGGCTCTCAGCGCTAACTAAAGTGCGGGCATAGAGGGTAGGGAAAGGGGGCGTAAGTGGCATGCTCTGATGACTATACAAAATGGATTACAATCTTTTTCTGGAGGGCAAACTCCAAAAGTAATGAGAACACACTCAAGCTTTTCAGTCTTCAGAATCATGGGATGCAGTTTAGTTGGTTAGACAAGCCAAATAGGGCTGGATAGGTAGGAAAGTTTCTTTTAATGAGTATTGGCTGATGCTGTGGCTCAACAATTACACGGAGCTGTGGGCTTGCAAAGGAGATTGCCAGGAACTGTTTTCATTCTGAGAGACACTAATTGCGTGTGGGTTTTTGTGTGTGTTCAGACAGATAGCACTGTTTTATTTACTATATTTTGCATGTGTGAGACTGTCTCGAGGCAAAACTGGGCACCTCATCAGAACACACTGCAAAATGTTCAAAGCAGCATTTAATTTGCAGGGGCGTCTGGCTGCTGTACAGCGTCCCTGTTACCACAGGTCTACAAATACAAAGAGTTTATGGTAATGGGTGAAAGATTCAAAGTTAATATAGCTAGTCTTCTAAAAACCAGGCATTTACACATAGTAGCACATTTGGGAAAAGGTGAATTTAGGTTGCATGAGAACCTTTTAGAGCGTTTTTTTTTAAGAAATGAGAAAAAACAAACAAACAAAGATATCCAAAAAGGGCATTCAATTTTGAAGTCAAAAGTCGAAAGAGAAAACAAAAGCCTATCCCCAAATGTCTCAACTTTGGTGATTTATACCAAACATACTACATACTTCAGATTGCAGGTTCCTTCTTCAGCAACAATCTTTGGGTCATTAGAAGCTTAAAACTCACTGATGCCTATTATTAGAAACCTACTGCATCCCAAATGTTAGACTAGGACAGTGGTTCTCAACCTGGGGTCTCCAGATGTTTTTGGCCTACAACTCCCAGAAATTCTGAGAGTTGGTAAACTGGCTGGGATTTCTGGGAGTTGTAGGCCAAAAACAACTGGGGATCCCAGGTTGAGAACCACTGCCAGTCCTTTTAGCCTTTTAGTCCTTCTACTAGGAAAGTGGGAAATGGAGTAGTAAGTCAAGGCAGCTGACAAAGAACCTATAGTAATCATGAAGTGGGGAGGGAGGCCGTGATATCCACATGTTTTGCACTTCCTAAACTCTGTAGATATGAAGAGAAAGTCAACAGTAATGGCCATCTGGTAACTGACATAAAGGAGAACTGGGAGAATCTAGATTTAAATGCCAGATAAATTATGATCACCTAGTTCAGTGTGTCTCTACCTGGGGGTCAGGACCCCTGGGGGTGTAGCGAGGGGGTGTCAGAGGGGTTGCCAAAGACCATTACAAAACATGATATTTTCTCTTGGTCGTGGGGGTTCTGTGTGGGAAGTCAGGCCCAATTCTATCATTGGTGGAGTTCAGAATGCTCTTTGATTGTAGGTGAACTATACATCTCAGCCACTACAACTTCCAAATGTCAAGGTCTATTTTCCCCAAACTCCACCAGTGTTCACATTTGGGCATATTAAGTATTCCTGCCAAGTTTGGTCCAGATCCATCATTGTTTGAGTCCACAGTACTATCTGGATGTAGGTGAACTACAACTCCAAAACCAAAGGACACTGCCCAGCAAACCCTTCCAGTATTTTCTGTTGGTCATGGAAGAACTGTGTGCCAAGTTTGGTTCAATTCCATCGTTGGTGGGGTCCAGAATGCTCTTTGAATATAGGTGAACTATAAATCCCCGCAACTACAACTCCCAAATGACAAAATCAATTTTTTGAGTGAAGGACATACATTGGGTTGTTAGGTGTCTTATGAACTTCAATTCCCAAACTCAAGGTCAGTGCCCACCAAACCCTACAGTATTTTCTCTTGGTGACGGAAGTTCTGTGTGTCAAGTTTGGTTCAATTCCATCCTTGGTGGAGTTCAGAATACTTTTTGATTGTAGGTGAACTATAAATCTCAGCAAGTAGAATTCCTAATTGACAGAATCAATCTCCACCAGTATTCAAATTGTGGCATATCAGGTATTTGTGCTAAATTTTGTCCAGTGAATGAAAATACATCCTGCATATCAGATATTTACATTATGATTCATAACAGTAGCAAAATGACAGTTATGAAGGAGCAATGAAAATAATATTATAATTGGGGGTCATCACAACATAAGGAACTGTATTAAGGGGTCGCGGCATTAGAAAGGTTGAGAAATATTGACCTAGGCTATGCTAAATACTATATTTGGAAATAAATAGTCAGGGCCAGTTCCAGATGCAAAGAACACGAGAGTGCCTCTCCATATGATGTATAGCAGCTATCTGGATTAGTAATTGAACCTTCCTTGAACCTTGGTAGTAGATAGCGTGCTACAGAGTGCTTTAGGGTAAACAGTCATTTCCCATAAACTGTCCTTCTGTTTCCTGACCTTACCTATAAGTAAGGTCAGCTCTGTGTATAGTTCTAAGATAGTACTTACATTTCTCAGAACTGTCATTGTGATTGTTAATCTATGCATACTGTGCCACAAAATGAACACAGTGAGATACACAACCCTTAAAAGGTAAAGTTAAAGGGTTTCCCCTGACATTAAGTCCAGTTGTGTCTGACTCTGGGGGTTGGTATTCATCTCAATTTCTACACCAAAGAGCCAGCGTTGTCCATAGACATTTCCAAGGTCATGTGCCCGGCATGACTACATGGAGCGCCGTTGCCTTTCCTCTCTCCCTGGGGAACTTACAACCAAAGTGTCCCTAAAGTACAGGAAATAATAAACAACCGTAAACAGGTAAAAACATAAGTAAAGGTTGTGGGGATTTGTAAAAGACACCATGATGTAATGGGTTGACTGAAAAGCATGTGTTGGCAGCTGATTGGCTGAGCATATCAGGAGCTAGAATTCTAATTGGCCACTGTCTCTAGCTTGCTGCTGAGCCAAACAGTTTTAACTGCCATTTTCACCTGGAGAGTGAAGAGAGCGCTGACTGGGAACAGCCAGGAAGGAAATGGCTGCCAACTCTTTGAAGCCTGATCATTTCTAAGGCATGAAGCATATTTTAAAGACTATTTGAAAAGGACTGTTTATTCCCTCTGTTCTCTATACAGTATATACAGAGAGACTGCTGTATATATTGTTGCTCTGTTTGACCTTTTAAAAAATATTTTTTATTAAAGGTTTTGAATAGGATATTCATCGAGAGGGGGGTCAATCATCGACATATCTTTGAGTAAAATGTGGTAATGGGGGTGGGGAAGGTTTGGTAGGGCCTGTTTGACCTTTTGAACGGAAGTAAAGTTACTGTTACTCGTTACACAAATCTGAGTGACACATTATTATATTGCAGGGTATATTTTGGTTCAGTAACTGTGGGAAAACTTCTGTTTGTTTACATTTACAACAAAGGTAAAGGTTTCCCCTTGATATTAAGTCTAGTCGTGTCCGATTCTGGGGGGTGGTTCTCATCTCAATTTCTAGGCCGAAGAGCCAGTGTTGTCCATAGAAACTTCCAAGGCCTTGTAGCCAGCATGACTTTATGGAGCACTGCTACCTTCCTGCAGAAGCTGTACCTATCGATCTATTCACATTTGCATGTTTTCTAACTGCTAGGATGGCAGAATCTGGGGCTAACAGCGGGAGCTCACACCGCTCCCCGGATTCGAACCTGTGACTTTTTGGTAAGCAAGTTCAGCAACTCAGCAGTTTAACTCACTGCACCACCGGGGGCTCCACAGTAAGCACAACCCATACTGTTTGTTATACAGATACTTTGACGCTCTATGTGCTAATGTTACCAACACCCAAGAACACGAAGGCTTTGCAATATTGTATTATTAAATATTTTGACATAAATCTGAATATGTAAGTTTTATTTGTGTTCTAATCCGAAAATATCATGCCAGAAGAGTAAAATATGTTATCCTAAGCATTCATAAATGAAATGAAGTAATTGGAAACTGCCAGAACTAGACTCCTATTCCTGTAAGAGTGGGATGTATTGTATGGAGGAGCAGAAGCTCTGCTTCCCATTGCAATTCTTTAAGTATTCCCCCTTCTAAAAAAGGAAAAAAAGAACAAAGAAACCATCTGTCTTTCAATTTAAAGTTCTGGCAATTGAAAAAGAAGCAAAGCTCGCCCTGAAGGCTCTGAAGACATATCGGCAGCCTTCTGGTTGTGTGCAGAAAACGGCATCTCTTCCATGTATTCTCCTGAAGCACACAATCTCCCATCTTCTTTAAAGCCTTAACCATCCTGACACCCCTGACCTTTTCCTGTAAATGGGATGGTGAGATAGAAAGTAAATATTTTTCCCTACAGGTCTTGGCATTAACCAGGAAACTCTTGAGTTGGAGGACTAGAACAAGAATCTATATAAATCAAAATGTAATATTTGTTTGTGGGATTAACAGAACTCAAAAACCACTAGACGAATTGATACCAAATTTGGACACAAGACACCTAACAACCCAATGTATGTCCTTCACTCAAAACATTGATTTTGTCATTTGGGAGTTGTAGTTGCGGGGATTTATAGTTCACCTACAATCAAAGAGCATTCTGGACCCCACCAACGTTGGCACACAGTTCTTCCATGACCAACAGAAAATACTGGAAGGGTTTGGTGGGCAGTGTCCTTTGGTTTTGGAGTTGTAGTTCACCTACATCCAGAGATCACTGTGGACTCAAACAATGATGGATCTGGACCAAATTCTACACAAATACTCAATATGCCCAAATGTGAACACTGATGGAGTTTGGGGAAAATAGAATCTTGACATTTGGGAGTTGTAGTTGCTGGGATTTATAGTTCACCTACAATCACAGAGCATTCTGAACCCCACCAACAATAGAATTGGGCCAAACCTCCCATACAGAACCCCCATGTGGGCCACAGCAACGCGTGGCAGGGGCTAGTCTTCAGTATCACTGGCATTAAAATATATTCCCTGGTTCTTTTCTGAGAAACATGTAATGATAGGAAAAAATGCCAGTAAATTGCCAAAGCAATTCCTAATGAAATGGCATCAATGATGATGATGTGCGTCCCCCTTTTATCTCTATGACTGAGATACAAATCGGTATCATTTTTAATTTCATACACTTTTTGATGCATTGTATGTTGTCTCAAAGAGCCATGCTGAGTAAGTAACCTGACAATATGATGTATTGTTTTTCATATGTCTTGATCTGATTTTTCATTTTGACACTGTAGACAATAATGAATCAATATCCCTCATACCGTTTCCTATTATTATTCTGATTCTGAAAATGCTTTATGCAAAATTTTTCTTTCTCTCGCTAATGAGAACAGGGACAAAATGTGTGTGTGCATGCATGTAGGGGGTAAGGTTGCTATAAATTATCCATGCATGTCATGTTTGTGCCCATTTATTTCTGGCACGATCCAGCCAAAGATCTTTTGAGTCCCAATGATTTCACTCGTGAAGATTTAAGTCCACAAAGCTCTCCATGGGATGCAAGGATTTTTAAGTAGTTGGATCACGCCCCTGATTAATTAATAATACTTTTTAAAGGTACATTTTTTACACATCCTCACAGTAGAACAAAAATGCACGTTCTAAATATTTCATAACCTGCTAGAATATAATTCTGAGAGTTCTTGTTTGCAGCAAAGGCTAGTGGAGTGAGGTGAGCAGTAAAAGCATCACTCAGTGGGGAAAAGTCTCTATGCCCTTTCTACCAAGGCTCACAACAAATTGGCAGTGGAGGCAAGGGCCCATTGGGCCAAGCTTGCGCAGATGTGGGGCTGCTGTCAAAACACCCAGTGCGTGCCAATGGTAACAGCTGAAAGAAGGTCCAACTATGTGATTCTCTGACATCATGTATGTTTCGCAAAACGTGTTTTAGCCAAGTCCCATTCAAAAGACACACAAACAAGAGGAAAGAAGGAACAGAAAAACTTTACTCTTACCAGCAGAGGCATAAACTTGCAATGTTACATAAAAAATCAAACGGTACAACAAACTTACATAGCCCTTGTAACAGGGGCGGCTCAACCCATTACGCAAAGTAAGCATTCGCAGTATAGTTGATTTTGCCCAGGGGTGCTCTTGAGGCACTCTTGGGGGAAAATAGACCTTGACATATGCGAGTTATAGTTACTGGGATATATAGTTCACCTAAAATCAAAGAGCATTCTGAACTCCACCATTGATGGAATTGAACCAAATATGGCACACAGAACTGCCACAACGAACAGAAAATATATATCAGTGATTGGGTGGGGGGGGGGGGCGCCAAAATACTGTTTGCTTACAGTTAAAAATTACCTAGGGCCACTTCTGCCTTCTAAGTAACACAGAATAAGGCTTCTTCATTTTCATTCAAATGAGAGAGCAAAACATAAACCTTGAGTAAATAGCTATTTCACCATAGCAAAGAGCATCGCTGTTAGAGCATAGCAGCATTACAGCATATTGTTTCTCTTCAGAGTAGAATATTGCTTCTCCAAACTGTATTCTCAAATCCATACAGTTATACCCTACCGTATGTAGCTCAAACATGCTGGCTGACCTACATTACCAGCTGTACATAATAATTAACATCATAAGGTTTTTCTTTAACACACACTTGATCCTGCTATGACTTACTGCAGGGGTCCTCAAACTAAGGGCCGGGGGCCGGATGCAGCCCTCCAAGGTCATTTACCAGGCCCTCACTCAGTGTCAACCTAAGTCTGAAATTACTTGAAAGCACACAACAACAACAACAATCCTATCTCATCAGCCAAAAGTAGGCCCACACTTCCGATTGAAATACTAAGTTTATATTTGTTAAAATTGTTCTTCATTTTAATTATTGCATTGTTTTTATGGGTCTTTTTCACTACAAATAAGATATGTGTAGTGTGCATAGGAATTCATTCATTTTTTTTCAAATTATAATCTGGCCCTCCAACAGTTTGAGGGACTGTGACCTGGCCCTCTGTTTAAAAAGTTTGAGGACCACTGACTTACTGTAACAATATAGAGTTGCCAGTTGGAAAATTAGAGAAATTTCCATGGCGTGGAAGAGGAAATTTCAACAGGTATTGCTTGTCATGCAACCAGGTAAAAAGCTACATCTGCTGAAATCCCCTCGTCTACACAAGCCCTCTCCAGTTTTCAGTCTGGCAGCTGGAATAATTGCAAGCTGAGTGAGCATCCCTAATCCAGAATTTCAAAATCCAAAATACTCCAAAACTCAGAAAGTGTTCACATGGATGGTTGCGATAGTGACATCTCTGCTTTCGGGTGGTGATAGAAACTTTGAATTCTCTCTGTACATTTGGTGGGAGCACTGGAAAGGGACTGTGGCCTCTTCCAAACAGCTGAATAAAACCTCACATTATCTGCTTTGAACTGGGATATATGGCAGTGTGGACAAAAATATTCCAGTTCAAAATAGAGATTGTGGGATTTTCAGCCTTGACATTCTGGGTTATATGGCTGTGTGGAAGGGCCAAGTCTCTTTTTCTATCTAAACGACATATCCAATAATTCCATAGGATGAAACAAAAAGAGTTAAAGTGGTATCAGACTAACTATGCAGTGTATTTGATTTCTGGAAATTTATGCATGTGACGTTATGTGTGCATATTAATTTCTTCAGTGATATATAACAATTATTTACTCATATACACACACTGCTTGGATACAACCCAAAAAATGACAGAATGATCTCAATTCGAGTGCAAGGAAAGCCTTTCAACATTACAGTGATCCAAATATACGCCCCAACCACAGCTGCTGAAGAAGCAGAAGTAGATCAGTTCTATGAGGATCTGCAGGACCTACTGGATAATACACCAAAAAGAGAATTATTTTCATTACAGGAGACTGGAATGCTAAGATGGGTAGTCAAATGCCAACTGGGATCACAGGCAAGCATGGTCTGGGAGAACAAAATGAAGCGGGACGCAGGCTGATAGAATTTTGCCAGGAAAACTCACTGTGTATAACGAATACTCTCTTCCAACAACCTAAAAGACGGCTTTACACATGGACCTCACCAGACGGTCAACACCGAAATCAGATTGACTACATCCTTTGCAGCCAAAGGTGGCGGACATCCATCCAGTCGGTGAAAACAAGACCTGGGGCTGACTGTAGCTCAGATCACGAACTTCTTATTGCCCAATTTAGAATAAAACTAAAGAGATCAGGGAAAATACACAGACCAGTTAGATATGATCTCACTAACATTCCTAGCGAATATACAGTGGAAGTGAAGAACAGATTTGAAGGACTAGATTTAGTAAACAGAGTCCGAGAAGAACTATGGACAGAAGTCCGAGACATTGTTCAGGAGGCGGCAACAAAGTACGTCCCAAAGAAAAAGAAAACCAAGAAGGCAAAATGGTTGTCTGCTGAGACACTGGAAGTAGCCCAAGAAAGGAGGAAAGCAAAAGGAAACAGGGATAGTAAGGGGAGATATGCCCAGTTAAATGCGCAATTCCAGAGGTTAGCCAGAAGAGATAAGGAACTATTTTTAAATAAGCAATGCATGGAAGTTGAAGAAGACAACAGAATAGGAAGGACAAGAGACCTCTTCCAGAAAATTAGAAACATTGGAGGTAAATTTCAGGCAAAAATTGGTATGATAAGAAACAAAGATGGCAGGGACCTAACAGAAGCTGAAGAGATCAAGAGAAGGTGGCGAGACTATACAGAAGATCTGTATAGGAAGGATAATAATATTGAGGATAGTTTTGACGGGGTGGTGAATGAATTAGAACCAGACATCCTGAGGAGTGAGGTTGAATGGGCCTTAAGAAGCATTGCTAACAACAAGGCAGCAGGAGACGACGGGATCCCAGCTGAACTGTTTAAAATCTTAAAAGATGATGCTGTCAAGGTGATGCATGCCATTTGCCAGCAAATATGGAAAACACAAGAATGGTCATCAGACTGGAAAAAATCAACTTATATGCCCATACCAAAAAGGGAAATGCGAAAGACTGCTCAAACTTATGTACAGTGGCCCTTATTTCTCATGCCAGTAAGGTAATGCTCAAGATCCTGCAAGGAAGACCCCAGCAATACATGGAGCGAGAGTTGCCAGATGTTCAAGCTGGGTTTAGAAAAGGTAGAGGAACGAGAGACCAGATTGCCAATATCCGCTGGATAATGGAGAAAGGCAGGGAGTTTCAGAAAAACATCTACTTCTGCTTCATTGACTATTCTAAAGCCTTTGACTGTGTGGATCATAATAATGTGGCAAGTTCTTAGTGGGATGGGCATCCCAAGCCACCTTGTCTCTCTCCTGAGGAATCTGTACAAGGACCAAGTAGCAACAGTAAGAACTGAACGGAACAACAGACTGGTTCAAGATTGGGAAAGGCGTACGGCAAGGCTGCATCCTCTCACCCAACCTTTTTAACTTGTATGCAGAACACATCATGCGATGTGCGGGGCTGGATGAATGCAAAGCTGGGGTGAAAATTGCTGGAAGAAACATTAACACCCTCAGATATGCAGATGATACCACTCTGATGGCCGAAAGCGAGGAGGAGCTGAGGAGCCTTCTAATCAAGGTGAAAGAAGAAAGCGCAAAAGCCGGGTTGCAGCTAAACGTCAAAAAAACCAAGATTATGGCAACAAGAATGATTGACAACTGGAAAATAGAGCGAGAAACCGTGGAGGCCGTGACAGACTTTGTATTTCTAGGTGCAAAGATTACTGCAGATGCAGACTGCAGGAAATCAGAAGACGCTTACTTCTTGGGAGGAGAGCAATGTCCAATCTCGATAAAATAGTAAAGAGTAGAGACATCACTGGCAATGAAGACACGCATGGTCAAAGCAATGGTATTCCCCATAGTGACCTATGGATGTGAGAGCTGGACCGTATGGAAGGCTGAGCGAAGGAAGATAGATGCCTTTGAACTGTGGTGCTGTAGGAAAGTTCTGAGAGTGCCTTCTAACCAATCCATACTTCAGGAAATAAAGCCCGACTGCTCACTGGAGGGAAGATACTAGAGACAAAGTTGAAGTACTTTGGCCACATCATGAGGAGACAACAAAGCCTAGAGAAGACAATTATGCTGGGGAAAGTGGAAGGCAAAAGGAAGAGGGGCCGACCAAGGGCAAGATGGATGGATGGCATCCTTGAAGTGACTGGACTGACCTTGAGGGAGCTGGGGGTGGTAACGGCCGACAGGGAGCTCTGGCGTGGGCTGGTCCATGAGGTCACGAAGAGTCGGAGATGACTGAACGAATGAACAACAACACACACATGCTCTTTTGGTAAATGTAGGGCCCTTCCACACAGCCCTATATCCCAGAATATCAAGACAGAAAATCCCACATTATCTGAGTGTGGACTCAGATAATACAGTTCAAAGTAGATATTGTGGGATTTTCTGCCTTGATATTCTGGGATATAGGGCTGTGTGGAAGAGTCATGAGTGTGGACTCAGATAACCAAGTTCAAAACCGATATTGTGGGATTTTCTGCCTTGATATTTTGGGATATAGGGCTGTGTGGAACGACCCATAGATGAGATTGTAAACATGACAATTACTGTGAACACTTGTCCCTCTTGCAGTTATTCCTATAGTATCAAAACAATGGAAAGGATACTGGAAAAAACCATTCCAACTGACATCTTCTCTTTCTCACACAACTCGGCTTAATGTGGAATATCTGTTAAAACCCGCTAATTGCTGTTAGCTGGCATGCTGTTGCTAAGCCAGTTGCTATGTAAGTCAGTCAATATTAATTAACGATCAAGCCCCCTATTTCAAATACTCACAGGCAATATTGAGAGGGCAAAGATACAAATAATAGGAGCTGGCTGTGGTTGCTGCAGTCACACCAAATGTGTGAATGGAAGTGCTACTGAGGGCCCTTCCACACAGCCATATAACCCAGAACATCAAGGCAGAAAATCCCACAATATTGGCTTTGAACTAGGTTATCAGAGTCCACACTGCCATATATTCCAGTTCAAAGCAGAAAATGTGGGATTTTATTCAGGGGCCTGAGTCAGATATGAACTCTCCAGTTGGCATGTCCAAGAAAGACAAATGAAATCATTTATGAAATGTCCAAGATGAAGATCCAGAAAGATGATCAGTTATAAACAAAAAAAGGTGCTTTGTTTCTTAGCTGCATAGATATTTATCTCTCTTCCATTGTTTGATACAATAAAATGGGAAAAATAGTTTTTTGGACTACATTTTCTAGACTATTCCAGCAAGCATGGCCAGTGGTGGAGGGATCTTGGAAGTTGCATTTCCAAAGTAACCTTTCCAAATCTCTGCCTAACCCATAGTTTCTCATCACAGCTGTGCGGCTACTGCTAAGCAAGTGAACCTATTAGTTTGTGCATTGAAAATTGAATTCATACCATTATTTCCAATTTTGAGGCAAATTATTGGTTAATAGAAACCAATGTACAGCTGTTTATATGGTGAGTTCACACATTTGACAATATTTGAACATTTATTTATTTTTATTTATTGTGTCAGGGGCAACCAGACCATTGTATTACATTTCTAACAGAACCAAACAAACAAACAGATAAAAAACACAAAGTTTGCAAACTTGGTAGTTGATTAAATGTCCTTTGACTAGTATCTGGCCACTTGGAGTGCCTCTGGTGTTGCCGCAAGAAGGTCCTCCATTGTGCATATGGCAAGGCTCAGCTTTGAACATATGTGTGAGTGTGTAGGCCTGTGAATAGGGCCTAAATGTATTCCATAAAAATTCTCAGGAGTGTCTTGACATCATTTATTTATTTATTTCGGACATTTGTACCCCGTCCTTCTCGACCCCCAAAGGGGGACTCAGGGCAGCTCACAATTGGCAACCATTAGATGCTGGCACACAAACATCAAGTCTGATAATAGCTGATGTGCATTTAAGATACACATAATGACTGAGAGGTACATTTCCTACAAGTGCATGCAAGCAACACATCCGTTTGTCATTGGAAAGCCTCTTATGAATAAAGCAATTATGAGCTGAGAAGTAAAGAGTGTTGAGATTTGTATTCTTCTCTCTGCACAAGGGTTTAGCCAACGGCGTCACTGGGGGCTCCTTTGGTGTGACATATGGTCTGTGACTTGCAAAGATGGGAAAAGTTTCATTCTTTTCTGTTTAATGCAGAGCCTGGAAGAAAGAAGAATGACACCTTGCAATATATGGTATACACCAGGGGTCCTCAAATGTTTTAAACAGAGGGCCAGTTCACAGTCCCTCAAACTGTTGGAGGGCCGGATTATAATTTGAAAAAAGCACTGTGCATATCTTATTTGTAGTGCAAAAAACACTTTAAAACAATAAAATAATTACAATGAAGACCAATTTTAACAGATATAAATTTATTAGTATTTCAGTGGGAAGTGTGAGCCTGCTTTTGGATAAGATAGGATTGTTGTTGCGTGCTTTCGATTGTTGTTGTTGTTTGCTTTCAAGTCATTTCAGATTTAGGTTGACCCTGAGTGAGGGACTGGTAAATGACCTTGTAGGGCCGTATGCGGCCCCTGGGCCATAGTTTGAGGACCCCTGGTATACACTTTAGGGTGAGAATACTTTCTCCCATTCTTCTGCCAACTGGAAGAGAGTAATCAGAACCTGAAATTCATGGATTAGCTAAATGTATAAGAACCTTAAAAGTCTAGTTAAGTCTGTGAGAAATGATAAGTGGTTGTTAAGTACTTGTGTTAAGAATGGGCGAGAACTTTCTTGGTTGTCGGTGGGCCTGAAGAAGAAGGAAGCCACATCATTAGCAACCAAGACTGGGTTTCAGAAGAAGCAAAGATGCTGAAGCCTGGTCTTGGATGATGGCGCCAGCCATAGGGCAATGAAATGAATGAGTGCTCATTTTAAAACTGATTCTGTGGCAAACTACCTAATGCAGCTTCTCATCTCCCCAAATGTCATTTCTATTCTTGGAAACAGCCACTGTGATTAATGAACCAAATGACAAATGGTTTATTGTTTTACATTCACATTTCTAGCATGGTGCATTAGCCTCTATCATAGCATGTCACTTGATCTAACATAATGTGGCAGAATATACCCAATCCAAAAATGAACTCAATGCTGTGGGAGAGTAGCTTTGGAAGTTAGCTGCTCTTTCTCTGTGCTTAATAGCTGCTCTCTGACAGAGAAGAACATTATGAGTGGATATAAAGGCATGCTGTGCTTCTATTGTGCTGTTGCTATTCAACCTCTTTGTAATCTTTACAGTGCTTCTTACCTATCATTTGATGACGTGGTCTGTTATGAATGAAAACTTGCAAATGACTCTAATGAGTAGAGTGATCTTTTAAAAAAACCGAACTCAGAAAATCCTACAGCATAGTAACATCCCACACTGTAATATACAGTTCTGTATACTGATCCTGATAGAGCCGATTCCACTCTAAGGACCTCATCACATTGAGGTCCAGAAGTCAGGAGACAGTGGGGGGGGGGGGGGCAGTCAGGAAGCGTATCGCTTTCTGCTGTTACTGTCGTTGGTTGTGGGATCCCTTTCCATGACATTTCCCTGCTGTCCCTGGCTTCCTCCTGTATCCTCCCTGGCTTCTTCTACGTGGAATTGGGTGTACATGGCACTGTCAGCATGCTGCTAGCATAGAGCCCTACTGGAAATATCCCTGTGTGATTTGATGGGCTCTGGGGGATTCTGTGACAGTAACGTGCCACCAGTGCAGAGAAGCACAGAAAAGATTCCATGTGATGGTTTTCCTTCACATGGGGGTGGGGGGATTTATGCATGAGTTGTAATGTATTTTTATTTGGGGGGTTTAAAAGTCCCTTTTGCTTTTTCTGGTGTTTTTGAGTGATGGTCACTTCTTAGTTTAGTAGGTTTCTTGTGGCCAAATTTGGAGGCAATTCGTCCAGTGGTTTTTGCGTTTTATTTATTTATTTATTACTGTGCTTATATACCGCCGTTTCTCAGCCTAAATCGGCGACTCAACGCGGTTTACAACACAACGACAAGCAGCAATATTCCATTAAAAAGCATAAAAACACATACACAATACACAATATTATTGGGCCACCAATAATAATCCAATGCATCTCTTAATTGTAGTCGCAATCCAATTTCGTCGTCTGTGATTAACCAATCCTTGTTCATCAGTTTCGTTGCACCAGATTAATCGAATGCTTGTTTAAACATCCATGTCTTCAACCTTTTTCGAAATACCATCAGCGAAGGGGCTGATCTCACCTCTATGGGGAGGGCATTCCAAAGCCGAGGGGCCACCACAGAAAAGGCCCTGTCTCTCGTTCCCGCCAGCCGCACCTGTGAAGCAGGCGGGATAGAGAGCAGGGCCTCCCCAGAAGATCTTAGGGTCCTGGTGGGCTGATAGGCCGAGATACGTTCGGATAGATAAGTTGGGCCAGAACCGTTTAGGGCTTTAAAGGCCAGCGCCAGCACTTTGAATTGGGCCCGGTAGCAAATCGGCAGCCAGTGGAGCTGGTACAGCAGAGGAGTTGTATGCTCCCTGCGCCCCGCTCCGGTTAGTATCATGGCTGCCGCCCGTTGGACTAATTGGAGCTTCCGAGCCGTCTTCAAAGGCAACCCCACGTAGAGAGCGTTGCAGTAGTCAAGACGGGATGTAACCAGAGCGTGGACTACCGTGGCCAAGTCAGACTTCCCAAGGTACGGTCGCAGTTGGCGCACAAGTTTTAACTGTGCGAATGCTCCCCTGGTCACCGCCGAAACCTGGGGTTCCAGGCTCAGCGATGAGTCCAGGATCACACCCAAACTGCGAACCTGCGTCTTCAGGGGGAGTGCGACCCCGTCTAACACGGGCTGTAACCCTATACCCTGTTCGGCCTTGCGACTAACCAGGAGTACCTCTGTCTTGTCTGGATTCAATTTCAATTTGTTCGCCCTCATCCAGACCGTCACAGCGCCAGGCACCGGTTCAGGACTTCAACGCCTCCTTAGTAGCAGGTGGAAAGGAGGGACAGAGTTGGACATCATCCGCGTACAGATGACATCGCACTCCGAAACTCCGGATGATCTCTCCCAGCGGCTTCATGTAGATGTTAAACAACATGGGAGACAGTATTGAGCCCTGAGGAACCCCACAAGACAAAGGTTGTGGGGTTGAACAGGTGTCCCCCAACAACACCTTCTGAGACCGACCCTCGAGGAATGAGCGGAGCCACTGCAGAACAGTACCTCCAAGACCCATCCCCGCGAGGCGTCCCAGAAGGATACCGTGGTCGACGGTATCGAAAGCCGCTGAGAGGTCAAGCAGCACCAACAGGGACACACTCCCCCTGTCGAGCTCCCGACGCAGATCATCCACTAAGGCGACCAAGGCTGTCTCGGTACCATGCCCCGGTCTAAAGCCAGACTGTGCCGGGTCCAGATAATCCGTGTCTACCAAGAATGCCTGGAGTTGTGAGGCCACCACACGTTCCATGACTTTGCCCAAAAAGGGGAGATTGGAAACAGGCCGATAGTTGACGAATTGAGTGGGGTCCAGTGATGGTTTTTTCAACAGCGGTTTTATCACAGCTTGCTTTAAGCTGGCTGGAATTTTGCCTTCCCGAAGGGAGGCATTAACCACCACCTTCACCCACTCGGCCAATCCCCCTCTGGCCTCCTTCAGAAGCCAGGATGGGCAGGGGTCTAGGATGCATGTGGTAGCTCTCATTCCTCCAAGCACCTTGTCCACATCCTCGGATTGAACCAATTGAAATGAATCCATCAAAACTGGACAAGCAGATGCTCGTGTTACATCCTCAGAGACTGCCGTTAATATGGTATCCAGACCAGAGCGGATCAAAGCGACTTTGTCTGCAAAGAACTGAGCAAAGGCTTCACAGCGAGCTGCCGAGTCATCAGGGCACCCATCCTGCGTGGTGGGTTTTAAAAGGCCTCTGACAACTCGGAACAGTTCAGCCGGACGGTTCTTTGCAGACGCAATAGTGGCCGCAAAGAAAGTCTTTGCGGCTTTTATTGCCGCGGCATATGCCCTTAAAAGGACACAAACCGTGTTCGATTTGGCTCGCTCGGATCCGAACGCCACACGCTCTCTAGTTCCCTCTTCTTTCGCTTCAACGCTGCCAGCTCCTCGGTGAACCAAGGAGCTGGTTTAGCTCGGCTACTTGAGAGGGGACGTTCTGGAGCGATCGTGTCTATTGCCCTAGTCATCTCCCCATTCCAGAGAGCGACCAGGGCATCAACAGGATCACCTACCGAGGTGGCGTTATGATGTCACTAAAAATGAACAGAACCTATATATATATATATATATATATATATATATATATATATATACACACACACACACACACATACACACATATATATACACACAATTATATAAACATACTAGCGGTCCCCTGCCACGCATTGCTGTGGCCCAGTCTGGTGATCTGGAAAATAAAGTAATGAGAAAGTGTTGGTTTCTAATATATGTAATGTCTTTCTGCTTGTGAGTAAACAGTATTTCTTGCTGTTTCTTTGCCAGTGTTGATGTGGAGATTGTCTGGTTTGCCTACTCTGGAACATGCAATATATCATTGTCCTTCTTTAGGGGTCCCTTTCAAATCTAGGATACTGCATCTGTCATATACATATGTGTGTGTGTGTGTGAATGGCTGGATGGCCCTTTGTCAGGAGGGCTTTGATTATGCTTTCTTGCCCTGGTGAAGGGAGTTGGAATGGGTGGCCTTAAGGCAGAATTTCGCAACCTGGAAAGTCAAGACCTCAGGGGAGGGTCACCAAGGGGGATGTCACCAAAGATCAGAAAACACAGAATTTTCTGTTGGTCATGGGGGCTCTGTGTGGGATGTTTGGCCCAATTCCATTGTTGGTGGGGTTCATAATGCTCCTTGATTGTAGGTGAACTATAAATCCCAGTAACTACAACTCCCAAATGTCAAGGTCTATTTCCCCCAAACTCCATCTGTGTTTATATTTGGCCATATTGAGTATTCATGCCAAGTTTGGTCAAGATCCATCATTGTTTGAGTCCACAGTGCTCTCTAGATGTAGGTGAACTACAACTCCAAAACCCAAGGTCAATGCCCACCAAACCCTTCTAGTGTTTTCTATTGGTCATGGTAGTTCTGTGTGCCCAGTTTGGTTCAATTCCATTGTTAGTGGAGTTCATAATGCTCTTTGATTATAGGTGAACTATATATCCCAGCAACTACAATTCCCAAATGACAAAATCATAATTTTCTGAGTGATGGTCACTCCTTGTGTAGTGAGACGTTTTGTTGCCAAATTTGGTGTGATTTCATTCACTGGTTCTTTTGTTTTTAAGGTACCCATTATGCACAGAGCATTTATATATAGATAGATAGATTGTGTATTCAAATTATATCCATATAAATAAAAAGGTAATGTTCATTTGTGGGATTAACAGAACTCAAAAATCACTGGGCGAATTGACACCAAATTTGGACACAAGACACCAACCAAAGCAATCTATGTCCTTCACTCAAAAAGACCCAAGAAAAATTAACCGGAAAGTACTTAAACCCCCTACAAAGCTAAATGACTATACAGAGCATGCATTAAAACAACACCCCTGCCCCTCCCTCCTGCACAGGGGAAAGAAAAAACCAACAGCTGAGAGAGAGGCAGCTTAAGAGAGGGAGGGAAAGGTGGCCCATACATCCCTCTCGCTACCCCCTGCCTCTCTTTTCCCAAAAGATTGAGAGAGAGGGAGGAAGGGAGAGAGAGAGGGGGGACACCCTCCACCCTCTTCCTTTCCTTTCCTTTCTTTACCCACTGTTGGCAGCATGGAGGTGCCTCTGCTGGGAACTCACACAGGAGGGATTCTGTTTGTGTGTGTGTGTTTGTGTGTGTACCCAGAAAGCTCACCCATACTGAGTTATGGGAAGGAATTCTGGGGAATGAAGTCCAGTATTCAAAGAAAGGACAAAAACCAAAAATGCATGCTCTATGAGTTAGGAAAGGCTGTCCAGGAAGGCACAATCAAAACACTCCCGAAAGATGGCCATCCATTTCTACTTTATAGCAACCCTGGGCTATAATATCTACAATAATAATATCTATATATCTATCATAATAATATCTATAAGTCTATAATAATATATATGTCTATGATATCTATTTGTCTATAACAATAATATCTACATGTCTATAATAATATCTGTATGTCTGTAATAATAATGTGTATATGCCTATAATAATATCTATAGGTCTGTAATAATATCCACATGCCTATAATAATATCTGTCTGCCAATAATATCTATACATCTATAATAATAATACCTATATGTCTATAATATCTATGTCAATAATACTAATAATAATAATAATAATATCTATATACGTATAATATGTATACATAGGAGCCCCCGGTGGCGCAGTGCCGGCAGGACTGAAGACCGACAGGTCGCAGGTTCGAATCCGGGGAGAGGCGGATGAGCTCCCTCTATCAGCTCCAGCTCCTCATGCGGGGACAAGAGAGAAGCCTCCCACAAGGATGATAAAAACATAAAAAAAAATCATCCAGGCGTTCCCTGGGCAACGTCCTTGCAGACTCCTGACACGACACAAAAAATATGTATACATCGGTAATAATAACAGCTATATAGTATCTATAATAATAATAATAATAATAATAATAATAATAATAATAATATCTATATGCCTATAATAATATCTATAGGTCTGTATTAACATCCATACATCTGTTGCCCATTTTTGCTTGAAAGCTTTAGCCCTGTGCTCCTTCTATTTTTATCAGTTTTATGCTAATTTATGCAATAATTTTGATACAAAATAAATAAATAACATCTATAATAATAATACCTATATACCTTTAATAATAATATTTGTGTCTATAATAATAATAATATCTATATGTCTATAATAACAACAATACTAATAATACCTACATAATATCTTTGAACTAGGATATATGGCAGTGTGGACTCACGCAACCCAAGTCCCTTCCACACATCCATATAACCCTTTGGAGTCAAGAAGACTGAAATGGGCCTATATTACGTTGACACTTTGCCACTTCAGTTGTGTATTTATGGCTTAGAAACCAGCTCTTCCTCTTTTCTTTCTTTCACATTTCTCCACAATGGGCCACAGCAGCGCATGGCCGGGTACAGCTAGTTCTTTATATAAATAGTGAGGGCAAGGTTTGCTTTTTTTGGGTTTTTTGTGGACTATTTTAAAGCCATGGATGGTTGAATCCGTAGATATGAATCCATTGATATGGAGGCTGGCTGTAGCTCCTTTCCAGTTGTGCGATCTTTCTACCTAAAATAGAATGGATTTGAAAGTGCAAAGAATTTAACTGTCAAAACATGGTCTCTACATGAATGTGCACTTTACAACTTCTGTACTCTAAGTATTTTGTAATAGGATATAATTACCTACATACAAAAAGCAATGGCAGCAGCTGTTCTGAGACAACTGTCACTTGAATGTGCATAGAAGGTCAATCACAATAAACCTTTAGATCAATAATAGTCTGGTTTTGGGTTTTTTTTTTTAAAAAAGGCAGAATTTTCAACTCCATATATGCCTTATCATACACATCACAATTTTTAAAATTCCAAAGGTACTACGTTCATTGTTTTCCCTTTTGCTTACAGTTGTACCAGTGGCAGTTGCTACTGGGGTTACCAGTTCTTGTTCACTATACAACCACTATTCATTTAAAATTCTGCTGTCACACATTTCCGTTCTCTCTCTATATCTTCAATACACATTGTATCTCAGATTTTCCTGGCATTTTCCAGTTACAAACATATCAGCTTTCAAACTGCACAATTTTCTCCCATAATGGGTCCACATACAAGCTAAGCCCTCCTCACCTCAAAACTTTGTACTAATTATAGTGTGTTCATTACTCTGTGTATCAAAGGACACAGAATTGAGGACAAACTTGTGGTTTCCTTCCAAAAAGTACCAAATACAAAAAAAGAAAAGGAAAGTGTGTTATGGCAGTACATTGTTGGCTAAGGGTAGATGTGCTGTCACACGCTGGGCCTATAATAATTGACTTTTGAACAGGACATGCTCTTTGTGCCCAGAGGGAAGCCGGGTTGCCTTGGCTGAGAGGCCCTAAGGATTTTCCTATACAAAAGTCTTTAGATGCTTGAAAAGTTTAACAAAGTCCTTTATTATTTCTGGGAGTTGTAGGCCAAAAACATCTGGGGGGCCCAGGTTGAGAACCACTGGATTAAATAAATGTTAGTCACAACAGTCTTGTAGCATTTTAATGATAAAAGAGTTCTGGGGTTCTTTTTGGTAGCAGAAGAATTTGGTGAGTAGCATGTTCCATGAAAAGCATGAAGGGTTCTCTTTGATTGACATGTGCCCATGTGGCAAGTAATAATGGGACACAGTGCACGACAAAAACACTATAGGAAGTTGTAGAGCAGCAAAGTGAGCATTCAAGTGACAAGATATTTTTGAGTGTCAGTCTCACCCTGGATTTTGGATGGGCGCTTTTATGATTTTATGTCTCCATTAATATTAATAAGAATTGGGCATCCAAAAGATCTCCCGCAGCCGCATCCAGATCTGATGATTCAACAGTGGTAGACAATGTAACTGCTAAGCTGCTGTGAATGTGTGATGTATGTGAGAAATTCCACTCCGATATTAATATTCAGAAGGATTTTATGCAAAGGGCTTCAGCATTTTCTGCGCTGTGTGACTAGTTCTGAGAAAAAGAAGTTTAGCTATACAGCGTTCCAGTAAGTATATATTGATATGGTGGCTCTTACTGAGATAAGCTATGTGATGAACACTCATCCGGATTTATATTCTATCATCTTCAAAAAGGGGTTTATGACATATAAGTAGGGAACCCACGTTTTCTTGAGCAAGATATGTGGTCTCTTCTACATCAAACCTCAAGCTATAATTTAAGCTGTTCTGCATATTCTCTCTCTCTTTGACTCTCTTAAAATTATGCATGTAGCTTTTCTCTTGGCCTAATCAGCTAGTTACGTAATGGAATGCATGGCTTTCTGCTGTATCTAACTGCCATTTGAATTTAGAGAGTTTCATAAACTGTTTTGTGTCCACGTCACCATGTGCTCATCATGAGTATACATTTCCCTGTTTTGTGTGCAACTTTTTCTGTTGATTTATAGTTAAAATGTAAGATGCACATTTGGGGGTACTTTTCATGAGCCTCATATGCAATTCTCTCATACCCATTCACATCTGTTCGAGAGTCAATTAAGGCTGTACTTCAAAGAAACTTCAGGGCTACAAGACAAAGTTAAAAGTTATTATTTCCCATACTACCCTCTTGCTTTGCCAAGTTCATATAAAATGCTGCATTTGGGGATGTGTGTGTTCTACTTGCAAATTCCAAAAGAAACAGGTTTTCGGATGGTTCTCAGTGAATACTTAATTGTGCCACTATAACACCTAATTGTTACTTCCCATCACCTGAATCTCCCAAACTCATCCAAATTTAGATCCATAGTGGTACTAGGCCTGGTTAGTACTTAGGTAGAAGATCATTGAAAAAAAACAGCATCAGGAAATAATCCTGTCTGCAATTTTGTGTTCAGCTATTGTTGATCATACTATGGCTAGAGTGACAAATGGTCTGATCTCCTAATTTTATAAACGGTATGAATATACTGGAGATTTTGTTTTCCTCCCAAAAGATATAATGTGGTTTCCTTAAAATAATGATTCCCAAACTTTGGTGCTCTGCAGCAAGAGTTCTCAAACTTTTTCAATTGTGGAGCCCTTCTTGAAGCAAAAGAATTATTGTGTATTCTCCAAGAAATGTTTATATATTATATTATATCATGTATATATATCAGGCATGAGCAAACTTTTGGACACAGGGGCTGCATCATGCTTTAAAATTTGATAGACAGGTTGGGCCAGAGGCAGATGGATGGAGAGTGTTTGTGTGAACTAATTGAAAAAAAAAATGAACAAATTCTTAGGCACATTGCACATATCTTGTTTATAGTGCAAAAGAGAGAAAGAAAGAAAGATTATAATATGTAAAATGAGGAACAACTTTAACCAACAAAATTGCCATCTGCCAGCTGCAGAAGGCTACCTTACTGGGATCTGCAAAGTCTATTCATTGACAACTTTTGAACTGTGCTGTTGGAAGTTCTGAGAGTGCCTTCGACTGCGAGAAGATCCAACCAGTCCATACTTCAGGAAACAAAGCCCGTCTGCTCATTGGAGGGAAGGATATTAGAGGCCAAGATGAAGTACTTTGGCCACATCATATGAAGAAAGGAAAGCTTGGAGAAGATAATTATGCTGGGGAAAATAGAAGGAAAAAGGAAGAGGTGACTGGTTTGACTCTGAAGGAGCTGGGGGTGGTGACGGCTGACAGGGAGCTCTGGCGTGGACTGGTCCATGAGGTCACAAAGAATCGGAAATGACTGAACGAATAAAGAACAAAAGAATAGGATTTGTGCTATGTATGATGCACTTTTTAAAGATGGGTGAACTGGAGGCAGGCAAACTATTTCATGTGCTGAGCAGAGTATTCTTCCTTGCAAAATAAAACCAGAGTTTTGATCTTCCCAATACAAGAGAAACTAACTAACTAGCAGGAGGTCATTAGTTGTTCTGCAGAAAAAGAATAAATAGGGGTCAGCAGAGTAGAGATCTACATTCTTTCTGCTGACAGAGAAGCAAAGCCTTTCCAAACAGCCATGACCCTTCTGCATGCCAGCAGAGGAGACACAGTTGGCAAAAGCTTAGCATCTTCCACTCCAATAATTAGTTTAGTGAAAAATTATTTTTGTGACCAGGTTAGACTTTTTTTTTTACTTGAGAGCAGTTTTGGGCTTGTGAAAAAAAAAACAACCAAAATGGAACAATGGAATAACATCAACATTAAGAATTTTTAATGAAACTTTATGAGCTTGTCTCAATGAAGTTTAGAATCAGCCAGTACGTGAGTAATTAGCAGCATCCAGACACAGGCCAAAATGCATTATTTAAAAAGTAAGTGTAATTTGCTCACACAAGCGAAAAACCCTATTAAAAATCCACAATATCTGCAAATGTCAAGGCTGCCTGGTTCAGTGCTGCAAGTGGATATGGGAAATCTGCCTTAATGTCAGGGATAGTGGCAATCACAGCAGATTTAAAGTTAGTTCGAACCCTCTACACAAGTGTTTCTCAACCTTCCTAATGCCGCGACCCCTTAACACAGTTCCTCATGTTGTGGTGACCCACAACCATAACTTTGTTTTCGTTGTTGCTTCATATCCGTATTTTTGCTACTGTTATGAATTGTAATGTAAATATCTGATATGCAGGATGTATTTTCATTCACTGGACCAAATTTGGCACAAATACTCAATACGCCCAAATTTGAATACTGGTGGAGTTTTGCGGGCCGGGGGGGGGGGGGGTTGATTTTGTCATTTGGGAGTTGCTGTAGTTGCTAGGATTTATAGTTCACCTACAATCAAAGAGCATTCCGAACTCCACCAATGATGGGATTGAACCCAACTTGGCACACAGAACTCCCACGACCATCAGAAAATACTGGGTTTGGTGGGCACTGACCCTGAGCTTGGGAGTTGTAGTTCACCTACATCCAGAGAGCACTGTGGACTCAAACAATGATGGATCTGGACCAAACTTGGCACGAATACTCAATATGCCCCAATTTGAACACTGGTCGAGTTTGGGGAAAATAGACCTTGACATTTGAGAGTTGTAGTTGCTGGGATTTATAGTTCACCTACAATCAAAGAGCATTCTGAGCTCCACTAATGATGGAATTGAACCCAACTTGGCACACAGAACTCCCACAACCAACATAAAATACTGGAAGGGTTTGGTGGGCATTGACCTTGAGTTTGGGAGTTGTAGTTCACCTACATCCAGAGATGATGGATCTGGACCAAACTCGGCATGAATATTCTATATGCCCAAATATGAACACAGATGGAGTTTGGGGGGAAATAGACCTTGACATTTAGGAGTTGTAGTTACTAGAATTTATAGTTCACCTACAATCAAAGAGCATTCTGAACCCCACCAATGATAGAATTTGGCCAAAATTCCCACACAGAACCCTTATGACCAACAGAACATACTGTGTTTTCTGATTGTCTTTGGTGACCCCTCTAATACCTCGCAACCCTCCCAGGGGTCCTGACCACTCAGAAAATTATGATTTTGTCATTTGGGAATTGTAGTTGCTGGGATATATAGTTCACCTATAATCAAAGAGCATTATGAACTCCACTAACAATGGAATTGAACCAAACTGGGCACACAGAACTACCATGACCAATAGAAAACACTAGAAGGGTTTGGTGGGCATTGACCTTGGGTTTTGGAGTTGTAGTTCACCTACATCTAGAGAGCACTGTGGACTCAAACAATGATGGATCTTGACCAAACTTGGCATGAATACTCAATATGGCCAAATATAAACACAGATGGAGTTTGGGGGAAATAGACCTTGACATTTGGGAGTTGTAGTTACTGGGATTTATAGTTCACCTACAATCAAAGAGCATTCTGAACCTCACCAATTATAGAATTTGGCCAAACTTCCCACTCAGAACCCTCACGACCAACAGAAAATATTGTAATTTCTGATGGTCTGTGGCGATCCCTCTGATACCTCCTCGCAACCCTCCCAGGGGTCCTGACCCCCAGGTTGAGAAACACTGCTCTACACCCACTGAAAAGCTGCTTTGGACAAGTGAGTGACCCTTCTGGAACACTGATAGGGGCAGGATGAACCTGGAAGATTAGGCTTGTGCACGGATTTAGTTTGGTTGGTTCCTTTCAGCCAATCTGGCTTGTTTGGCTGGCCGTAATGGTAAGGATTCAGCCACCATGTATTTTTAGCTGAAACAGGCCACGTAGCAGCTGGTCACAGCTTCTCCTCTCCTATTCGGCATCACACAGCATGTGAAGACGCTGTTACGAGTCCACACAGGGTTCCTCTGTGAGCCTTGGCTGTTGAGCCAAATAGAATAGAAGAACACCATGACATGTCTTACCCAAGTTGTGTCTATTTAATGGGGTGAGAGCCTCCATTGCTCTCAGTTGCGTCCTGGCTCTAGAAATGTGCTCCAGTCTGATTGCCTTGCTGCTCGCTCTCAGCTTTATGTTTTAGCTTGGCTTGGCCTCTCTCTGGCATTGAATTTTTTTTTATTTTCCTTGATTTTCTTGATTCTATTTAGTGGGACTGGAAGTTAGGAAAGCGCAAACAAGAAATGTGAAGGCTTTGGAAGACGTTGCTTGTTGTTGTTTTTTATTAGCAAAGAAGAAAGTGTAATAGTAGGGCACTGGGCTGTATGATGTGGAAGTGCACTTTTGACATTTGGTAGAAAGTAATGGTGCCCTCCCTCCTGCTGCTCTTGGAGAAGTTACAGAGTGGAGCCTGCAGAGCATACCTTTTGGGGAATTTTTAAAGATTTTATTTTTAAAAAGAAAAGAAATTCCTAAAAATCAGTGGACGACCCAAATGTTATGAAACTTGGTGGGCTAACAGTGGTAGATGTCCTCAAGGTGTGGGCATTTTCTTCCTGATAGCCCTAAAAATGACAGGAAGGGGAGCCTGGGATGCCCCCCTATTGCCATCAATGGGCCAGATCTAGTCACATTTTTTGGCTGCAGACTGGAAACGGCTATTCGGTTACCCTCCTATTTTCAGGAGGTGCACAAAAACAGATCCGAGGGTTTCCTGAAATTCAGACAGCAGAGATTCAGCTGAAATGCACAAGCCTACAGAAGATCCTCCTAGCTCTCCAAAGCATTTTGCTTGGAATGGTGACTGGGGACAGCCCTCTTTTCAAAGGCATCATTAAAAATAACAAGTTCACTGGCTCTAGCCCTTCCACTTAGGAAGAACAACTCTGACCCCATCTCTACAGGCCCGTAGCCAGGATTTCGATTCGGGGGGGTGGCTGAGTTTTTTTGGGGGGGGGGGGGTTGGGGGGGGCTGAGTTTCGGGGGGGGCTGAGTCTGAGTGAAAGAGGGTCTAGCCTAGCAAACCTTTTGTATCATTACCCCAATACCCCCATGCATATGGGATATATTGAGTATGGTGATCAGATCATGATATGAATAAACATAACAGTTTAAATAATGCACCAGTAAGGCCTTTTAGCGAACCACCATGAGAATTTGGGGGGGGGGGCTGAAGCCCCTAACCCCCCCCCCCCCCCGTTACATGCCTGCATCTATATAGGCCTAAAGCTTGTGTACTTTTTCTAGATTAGTCTGAAGCATCCAAATAATACTTCAGGCTAATCTGGTTTAACCTGGAGTAAAGTGCTGGCTTTGGCCTATAAATCCCTAAACGGCCCCAGCCCAAATTACTTGTCCGAATGCATCTCCCCCTATGAACCATCATGGAGATTAAGATCCTCCGGGGAGGCCCTGTTTTTAGGCCTGGGTAACAATGGAAAAATTTGTTTCTAAAATTGATTCGTTTTTTGGGGGCTTTTGCGTTTCGTTATTTAAAATAATTACAAAATTTTCCTTTTAAAAAGTTCGATATTTACGAAATTTCGTAAATGTGAAAAAAATTACAAAACATTAACGAATCGATTTCCGAAACAATAACGAATCGATTCGTTAATGGCGGACGCGACCGCGAAATACACTAAAAAACCTCCAAAAACTTCTGAAGCTTCCCTCTACCTCTGTTGTTGACGGTTGATGTGATATTATAATTTTTTTTCACTAATTAAACAAAAAACTTGCCCCAGACATGCGGAAATAATAACGAAACGACCTCAGAACAATAACGAAACGAATACAATAACGAAATACGAAGCATTTACAAAATGTGTTTAAAAATTCGTTTTTTTAAAAAATTGCTCCAGAATGGTTCGTTATCGTTTTGTAATTAAAAAAAATAACGAATTATTAACGAATTACGAATTAACGAAACGAAACCGCCCAGCCCTACCTGTTTTCCGCCCCGCCATTGTCACAGGCACAATTGGTGGCGACGAGAGACAGGGCCTTCTCGGTGATTGCTCCCCGGCTATGGAACTCCCTTCCTGGTGAGATCAGGTCAGCCCCCTCTCTCCTGTCCTTTAGAAGGATGGTAAAAACTTGGCTGTGGGACCAAGCTTTCGGGACAGGGCAATAAAGCGGTGAGAAAGGCAGAATATAAATGTTTAAAATAAATAAATAAATAAATAAACCTGGATTTTCATATTTCGTATTTACTCTGGATTTAAAAACACATAAAAAGATCTGGGCCTTTCAATAAGAATCCTTGCAGGTGTGGGGTGCTCTTGAGATCTATATCCATGATCTCAAGGGCAGTCTCTGCAGCAATCCCACCTCAGCCAACACTTAAATGTTCCCTCAGCCACTACTTAAAGTTTTTATTCTTAGTAATTTCATAGAAGTATTTTTTGATCTCTCATGACCCAAAGTGAAATTTAATGTTAGAGACCCTGATGAATGGCACCTGAGGAATTTGAGCTTGATAAATGGATGTCATCAATTGAGCTAGAATAAATAATGATCCTTTGCTAACAGCTTTCCCAGTTCCACCATCGGAAGGCAGATACTCCTCATTGCTCCGCTGCAACTTCCTGTCATTCATATTCAGACAAGAACTTAGAAATAACACACGGCAAACTAGGTGTGCTTGATTCAACCTAGCATTTATAGTTCCTGTACAACCACACCTTGATCTCCGAGTTGCCTCTGTCTGTACAAAGCAACTTTACAAGATAGAGGAAGTCTCTGTCTTGATTTATAATTTATCACAAATCCAAAGAGAACAGGCTGCTGGGAGGTTTTCTGCAGCAATACATCAATCATACGCATTTACCTTCTAGCTCCATCAACAGATAAGCCCGTCAGAGTGCATTAAATATGACTAGTTTAATCATATACTCATAGACCAAAAGGGAGAGCAACAAATGAGCTGGCTATAGGATGTCAAATGCCTAAAAGTATTGGAAGCACAATTCATCCCCAAGCCTGCCGTGTCTGTTTTTTAACTAAACAGCTCACAGAGAAGCTGAGGATTCTGGGCAGAAATGATCAGTTAGCAGAAGCAGACGATAATAATTCTAGCAATTCATTGCCAGGGCCCATATGAATTAATGCAATGCGAGCCCTAGCTGCTCTTGATATTTCAATCTGTCCTTAGGAAATTGCCCTTAAGATTCCTGAGCTTACAGGAAGGAAGGGACAAGAAAAACAGGCTACAGCAGGGGAGTTGTTGTTCATTTGTTCAGTCGTCTCCGACTCTTCGTGACCTCATGGATCAGCCCACGCCAGAGCTCCCTGTCACCCGTCACCACCCCCAGCTCCTTCAAGGTCAGTCCAGTCACTTCAAGGATGCCATCCATCCATCTTGTCCTTGGTCGGCCCCTCTTCCTTTTACCTTCCACTTTCCCCAGCATAATTGTCTTCTCTAGGCTTTGCTGTCTCCTCATGATGTGGCCAAAGTACTTCAACTTTGTCTCTAGTATCCTTCCCTCCAATGAGCAGTTGGGCTTTATTTCCTGGAGGATGGACTGGTTGGATCTTCTCGCAGTCCAAGGCACTCTCAGAACTTTCCTCCAACACCACAGCTCAAAAGCATCTATCTTCCTTCGCTCAGACTTCCCTAAGGTCCAGCTCTCACATCCGTAGGTTACTACAGGGAATACCATGGCTTTGACTATGCGGATCTTTGTTGCTAGTGTGATGTCTCTACTCTTTACTATTTTATCGAGATTGGACATTGCTCTCCTCCCAAGAAGTAAGCGTCTTCTGATTTCCTGGCCACAGTCTGCATCTGCAGTAATCTTTGCACCTAGAAATACAAAGGCTGTCATGGCCTCCACATTTTCTCCCTCTATTTTCCAGTTGTCAGTTATAATTTTCCCCTACCAGTCCTGGCCAACAGTAGCCATGGGGGTTCACCAAGGATGAAAGGAAATGCAATACCAAGGTCTCAGCCATTCCAGAATCCAGAAGCCATAGAACCATAACATCGTAGCTTTCTTGGGTTGGGGGAGAACATAAGGGCCATTCAACCCCATTGTGCTATGCAGGAACACAATCAAAACACTCCCAACAAATGGCCATCCAGCATCCTACAGAAACAGAGACTACCACACTTCAAGGAAGCCTACTTCACTCTGAGACAGTTTTGATAAGTAATGTCACAAAGGGAAGATACAATAAGCAACTGCAGAGATTGTGAATCCAGAGAGCCACAAGCAGAAAAGACAACAAAGAGTTGTGAACATCAAAAAGTTCCAGCAGCAGCTCTGGGGTTTATAGCTAACTAGAAAATGAGTTTCTTATATTGGAGGCACTGGCTCCTCCATTGCTGTTTATTGCCACAGTCTTGTTCCAGAAAAAAATGAGTGTACTTCCCTATTGTTCCTCAGCTTTGGCTGAAGAAGGAGCTCATCCCATTGAAGTTCCTCATCAGCTGCATTAGCCATTAGCTGCTCAGATACAGAAGCAGGCAAGTTGTTATTTGGAGCCAGAAGCCTTCCTGTATCTGACTCTTGGACACTGGATATTTTTTTTTGATTCCATGGAATGAATCAGGCCATTGAAAAGTTATAATAAACCAAGAGGTAATATGGTAGGAGCCCCCAGTGGCTCAGTGGGTTAAATCGTTGAGCTGCTAACTTGTTGACCGAAAAATCATAGGTTTGAATCCGGGGAGCGGCGTGAACTTCAACTATCAGCCCCAGCTTCTGTCAACTTAACAGTTTGAAAACATACACATGTGAGTAGATCAATAGATACCACTTCAGTGGGAAGGTAGTGGTGCTCCATGCTGTCATACCGGCCACATGACCTTGGAGGTGTCTATGGACAACGCCAGCTCTTCAGCTTAGAAATGGAGATGAGCACCAACCCCCAGAGTCAGACACAAATGGATTTGATGTCAGGGGAAAACCTTTAGCTTTACTAATATTGCAGGGCACCAACAATAATTTCAAAAGGGACCAAGCAAGCAGCAAACATTTGTGACACAACTATTGCATTTTTCTGAGACATAAATCTGTCTGCTGTCACTGCTCCCACGTGGGTCTATGTTTCTCATAACCAGCAATATTGTTAAGAAATGCCACTCTACATGTGCTCAAAAATAGAGTGGGGAATCTACCATTCAATTATATTTCAGCATTGTTTAGTTATATTCATTTGAAAAAAACCTGATTTTTAAAAAAGATATTTGCGTTGTTATTTCCTTATTGAATGATAAGGTTTGCTACAGCTCTCCCATCGCTGGCACAATGGGTTAAAACTTTTACTGAATTAGTGCTATGTGATGGGGCAAAATATGACTGATTGTATCAAGTAAGTTTGACAATTTTTAGTTTTCCAAATTTCTGAGAAATAGCACTTTATTAGAAACCCTTTCATTGTAAATGGACCTGATGAAACAAAATTCGTTGACTCAGTCTGACCATTTAATGCAGTTTCAAACTGTAGAAGCTAGACAACAAACTTTCACAGAAGTCTGTGAAAGAATGCCATTTCAGTGCACTGTGGTTTGTGTCATCACCATCTGGGACTCAGACTGGTTTCAGGATTTCGTATATAATAATTTGCATAGTGTAATCATGTTATTCAATGCTGGATTGAAGCCACATTAAATGGTCAGTGTAGAAACAAGTGCCAGAGCCTGAGAGCAGTTATGCCTGTGAAAAGGGCAGGACCTAAGGAAGGCTCCACCAGAAAGTACCAGCTGTAAGGCACACAGACAACTATCAGGTGAACTCAAAACGTCTGGATATGGGATGAAATATGTCTGCAGAATGTACAGATGGCATATAAAGGAGGTGTGCCAAAGAGCTTACAATTGGCATGTAGTACCAGAAAACTGTGCCATATGCCTTGCACTTGTCTGGCTGCCTCTTAACTCCCTCCCATCTGTCTTTGCCCATCTGGCCCAACACCTCTTCTTCTGTTGTTCATATTGGGGTGAAGAATTACCTTTTCACACTGTTTGGCCACTAAAAAGGCTTGCGTGAACCAAATGTGTTTGCTTGGAACAGAACTGGAAAAATTACTTTAAAAATTATGAGTTAGTTAAGTATCAAATCAAATCTCCCCAAGTAGTCCATTGCCTTTACTAAGTACTTCTGGACAGGCCCGTAGCCAGGATTTCGATTTGGTGGCGGGGGGGGGGGGGGGGGGGGGGGCTGAGTCTGAGTGAAAGAGGATCTACCCTAGCAAACCTTTTGTATCGTTACCACAATACCCCCATGCATATGGGATATATTGAGTATGGTGATCAGATCATGATATGAATAAACATAACAGTTTAAATAATGCACCAGTAAGGCCTTTTCACGGACCACCATCAGAATTTCGTGGGGGGGGGGGCTGAATCCTCTCAAGCCCCCCTCCCCCCCCCCGGCTACTTGCCTGCTTCTGGAGCATGGTCATAGACCCCTGAAAACTCACAGCAACCCAGTGATTCCGACCATGAAAGCCTTCAACAGCACATTACAAAGTATTTCATGACTGTTACAATTGCTGTTTCGGAAAGTAACTTTTTCCATATATTTCTGAAAAGGAGCTGAAAGGAGACTGAAGTCAACTGGTAGTTCTTAGTTCATAGCAGGAGAAACACTGCTTACTTTGTCTGGTTGCAGTTCTCTGTGGATTCAGGTAACTCCACTGGAGCCCTGCTACTGAGCTGTATCCCCCTCCCCTAGATTTGTATAAAGGCAAGACAAGGCTGGGTTTTAAAATTTTTATATCCCCCTCGAAATAATTAATGCTTAGCATGGAATTTGCCTTTTTCTCAGATGCTGCATACTACATTGATGTCTTCATTGGATCTGTCATGATCCAAATATCACTTCCCTGGTTAACCATGGTGACTTCAGCTCTATCACCTTTTATTTAGGACCTCATCACATTGAAGTTTCCCCCCATCATAGAACACTTCATGTACATTTGAAGATTGGGGTCTGGGAAGGAAAATAGCTCAGGGAAGTGTCTTAAGAATGGGGCTTGGGAAGGAAAGCAGCTCACAGAAATGTCTTAAGAACGGGGCTTATTTATTTATTTATTTATTTATTTACTAGCCGTCCCCTGCCACGCGTTGCTGTGGCCCAGTCTGTTTTTCTGGAAAATAAAGTAATGAGAAAGTGTTGGTTTCTAATATATGTAATGTCTTTATGTTTGTGGGTAAACAGTATTACTTGTTGTTTCTTTGTCAGTGTTGATGTGGGGAGTGTCTGGGTTGCCCACCCTGGAACATGCAATATATCATTGTCCTTCTTTAAGGGGCCTTTTCAAATCTATGATACTATATCTGTGTGTGTGTGTGTGTGTGAATCATATCTATCTATCTATCTATTTATTTATTTATCTATCTATCTAATCTCTCTATGGCTGGGTGGCTCTTTTTCAGGAGGACTTTGATTACGTTTTCTTGCCCTGATGAAGGGAGTTGGATTGGATGGCCTTAAGTATTTTCTGTTGGTCATGGGGGTTCTGTGTGGGAAGTTTGCCCCAATTGTGTCGTTCATGCGGTTCAGAATGCTCTTTGATTGTAGGTGAACTGTGAATCCCAGTGACTACAACTCCCAAATGCCAAGGTCTATTTTCCCCAAACTCCATCTGTGTTCATATTTGGGCGTATTGAGTGCTTGTACCAAGTTTGGTCCAGATCCATCATTGTTTGAGTCCACAGTGCTCTCTGGATGTAGGTGAACTACAACTCCCAAACTCAAGGTCAATGCCCACCAAACCCTTCCAGTATCTTCTGTTGGTCATGGGAGTTTTGTGTGCCAAGTTTTGTTCAATTCCATCGTTAATGGAGTTCAGAATGCTCTTTGATTGTAGGTGAACTATAAAGCCCAGCAACTACAACTCCCAAATGACAAAATCATAATTTTTTGAGTGATGGTCACTCCTTGTGTTGTGAGACATTTGGTTGCCAAATTTGGTGTGATTTTGTTCATTGGTTCTTTTGTTTTTAAGGAACTCATTATGCAAAAAGCATTATATATATATAGATTTATTTATTTACTGTATTTGTACACCGCCTTTCTCAGCCAATTGGCAACTCAAGGAGGTTTTCAACAAATCAGTACATATAAAAACATAATACAGATTAAAACATTAAACAATATAAAACACTACAAAAGTAATAAAAACAACATCATTAGCGTCTCATTATTATCTAGCATTGTCCAGTTCCATTGTCAAATTGTTCGATTTCCTATATTAACTACTCTGCATTTGTAAACGCTTGCTCAAACAGCCATGTTTTAACTTGCCTCCGAAACATTGAGGGAGCAGATCTAATGTCCCTAGGGAGGGTGTTCCGTAGCCGAGGGGCCACCACTGAGAAAGCCCTGTCTCTCGTCCCTGCCAAATGTACTTGAGATGATGGCGGGACTGAGATCAGGGCCTCCCCAGACGATCTTAGAGTCCTCAATGGTTCGTAAGGGGAGACACGTTTGGACAGGTAAGTTGGGCCAGAACAGTTTAGGGCTTTATAGGCCAAAGCCAACACTTAGGAAGCTTAGGGGCTTAGGAAGGAAAGCAGCCCATAGAAGTGTCATAAGAATGGGGCTTGGGAAGGAAAGCAGCCCATAGAGGTGGTGTCTTAAGAATGATACCTTGTGTCTCCTTTAAATGGATGGTTGGGCTAGAGGTGGGAGGAGGCGATTCTGTGTGATGGGGTAAGTAAATTCTCCATCTTCTTGGAAAAGAGGAATTTCCTTTTAAAAAAGGTAAGATGGCAAGGGCAGAGAAAATGCTTCCCATGTAATAATTCAAAACTCAGGCAACAACACAGGAAAAACTGAAGAGGAAACATATGTTATGGGAAGACAGAACTTGAAATGGGACAATTGGTGATTGAAAGGCATGATTGCCTTTGCTAGACATACGGAACCCAACACTTTGTTGGGAAATTGTAAGTATAAATAAACAGAAGCTTTACCATTGTTTCAGAACCAAAATATACCCTAAAGTATAATAAAGTGTCACTAGGCTTGTGTAACAAGTAACAGTATCTTTACTTCCATTCAAAAGATCAAACAGGGCACCAATATATACAGCAGTCTCTCTGAATTCACACAGAGAGCAGAGGGAATAAACAATCCTTTTAAACAGTCACTAAAATGCACTTCATGTCTTAGAAATGATTAGGCTTCAGAGAGTTGACAGCCATTTCCTTCCTGGCTGTTTCCAGTCAGCACTCTCTTCACTCTCCGAGGCAAAAATGGCAGTTAAAACCATTTCTCTCAACAGCAAGCTAGAGATAGCAGCCAATCAGAACTCTGGCTCCTGGCATGCTCAGCCAATCAGCTGCCGACACATGTTTTTCCAGTAAACCCACCACATCATGGTGTCTCTTTACAAATCCCCACACACTTCACGATATCCATGTGAAACCAAAGATGTGGTATCTCCTGGATCTCTGTCCACAATTCCATTGTAATACCTTCAAAGAATCCCCAGTGATTGGGTAGGTAGGCTTCCTCTGTTGTGAAAGTGTTATGGACATAGGTGTTGCCCCTCTTCACAAATATTTTATAGTATCAAGATAACTTTGAACTTAGAAAAACTTTTACTTCTCACAGAATTAGTTTCAGTTTAACGTTGTTCAATGGAGGTTTATTTTTGCTTCGAATCCGGCGAGCGGCATGAGCTTCTGCTGTCAGCCTCAACTTCTGCCAGCTTAGCAGTTTGAAAACATGCAAATGTGAGTAGATCAATAGGCACCACACTGGCGGGAAGGTAACAGCGCTCCATGCAGTCATGCTGGCCACATCACCTTGGAGGTGTCTACGGACAATGCCGGCTCTTCGGCTTAGAAATGGAGATGAGCACCAACCCCCAGAGTCGGACACGACGAGACTTAATGTCAGGGGAAAACCTTTACCTTACCATCATCACAACTAGAACATCTACCATCACTGCCATTACCATCACCACAATCATCATCACCACTATCTTTGTCATCATGAGATAAAAATAGTGGATCACATAGTGAGTATTGTTAAATACTTCCAGAACACAGCCATCATCAACTGACAATGTTACATGCAATACCCCAGTAGCATCGAGTGCAGTGGTTCTCAACCTGTGGGTCCCTAGGTGGTTTTTTTGGCCTACAACTCCCAGACATCACAACCAGTTTTGGCCTACAACTCTCAGACATCCCAACCTGTGAGTCCCCAGATGTTTTGACCTACAACTCTCAGACATCCCAACCAGTTTTGGCCTACAACTCCCAGACATCCCAACCTGTGGGTCGCCAGGTGTTTTGGCCTACAACTCCCAGACATCCCAACCAGTTTACGAGCTGTTAGGATTTCTGAGAGTTGAAGGTCAAAATATCTGGGGACCCACAGGTTGAGAACCTCTGAAGTGTCTTCCACAACCACAATGGTTCTTTTTCTCCCCTTTGAAATTTTGCCTTTAGCTGCCTTATAATGCGCGAGCAAGTAAGCAAGAGAGAGATGTACATAAATATACAACACAATTTAATATGAATCTCAGATTTTAATATTTACAATAGTATAGACATGAAGGCAGGATGAAAAACATGGCTATAATTCAGAAATCTCTGTGTATTTGTGTGTAAGTGGCCTCTGAATCCAGTAAGGCAATTACTTTAGCGAAAGGGCTACAGCAACCTAGCCTTGCAGAATTAGCAGCATTACTCACCTGTCTGTTCTGAGATAATCATCCCCACAAACAACCAGGGTTTTTGCACTCATTTCCCAGCTAGCCTCCTCAATAAGCAGCCTTCCCTGCTAGGTGTGCTGAGCCTGCCTGACAGAACAAGTTATTCATGCTTCCATTTAGAAAATGCCTCTTTGTTTCAGTCAGTGTTTGGATCTAAAGTGTACCTCCTTGGTGCCTGAAGTCTGCAGATTAAATGAGTAATAACATCAGAATAGAGCAGAGTTATTTTATCAGCATTTTGTAAATGACATAAGAGATGTCATGAGGTCAACTCCTCTGGCTCCAGATTTCTGAAGAACATGAGTAATCTGTTTTAGGACTTCATCAGACAAAGCTGGAGAAAGCAGGGGAAAGTGGGGTAAATCATCTTCTTTGTGTATGGCATCATCTTTTTTGTCTGGGATTCCATCTTAAAAGAAAATGGAGAATTTACTTACCCCAATCACACAGAGGAGACCCAAGCTAGCATTCTTAAGACACCACTTCTATGGGTTCCTTTACTTGTCCTGCCAATCCTGTTACTCTAGAGGAGACCCAAGTAGAATTGGAAGAGACCACATAGGCCATCCAGTCCAACCCCCTGCTATGCAGAAAAAGCACAATCAAAGTTTCCCTGACAGGTGGCCATCCAGCCTCTCCTTAAAACAGGTTTCCAACCGTTTTTTTTTAACCAAGAACCACCTGGCCAGGGACCACTTTAACCCGGGACCACTTTGACTAGGGACCATTCTCCAACATTAGTACCAAAAGAGTTATGAATCAGTTTTTGATCAACTTTAGATTTGGTTTGGGGTGCTGATTCAGAAAATTGCATTGGATAGACTATATCACCTCTGGTTTCTGATACAGAACATATGCCATTGTCAGCGACAGGGAAGGAGTGGCAGGCAGTGTGAAAGGGGCAGTAATAAAATAAATAAATAAATAAATAAATAAATAAAGACAAAGGAGGCTCGCGGACCAGATTTTCATCCTCATGGCCCACTAGTGGTGCATGGCCCACAGGTTAGGAACCACTGGTTTAAAAGTTTCCTAGGAAGGAGCTTCCACCACACCCTGAGGCAGAGAGTTCCACTGTTGAACAGCTCATACGGTCAGGAAGTTCTTCCTAATGTTCAGGTGGAATATCCTTTTCTGTAATTTGAACTTGTTGCTTCCTATAGTTGGTTATAAAAAAAGGAACAAAAAAGTTAAAAAGCTGGCAAGTATGAAGGAGAAAATGTACCAGAAGTAAAGTGGTAATATCTTAAAATTGCTCTATTTCTTTGGATTACATTAATTTTTTAAAAAATTGCTGTTCCAAGCTCATGCAGAAGCACTTTATAAAAGATGTGGAACATAGGAGACTGCCCATAGGAACCATTTCTTCATGTCACTGAAGCTATTTAACTTGGGCAAATCTGACATTCCATGTGTTTTGAAATGCTTCCTCCCATTTCTGTGCACATCAGAAGCTCAGAAGATGAATTATCTCCAGCTTTAGTTCCCTTCCATTTCTCCACAATTCACTGACAAAACCCCATGGATCACAGTTGTAAGTCTGTCTACGTAATGTGATGGGCTCCAAGATAGTTTGTCTTGAGAGACGGGGGGGGGGGGGGGGGGGCCTGCATGTGATGGAGTCCTTAATTATCATCAGTTGTTATCATCAAACATTGCTATAAAACCAACAAGCATCCTTGTGGCCCCCAAATGGTTTGGAACATAACTTTCAAAATCCCTGGGCATGAGCCATGCTAGCAGGAGCTGATGGAAAACATAGACCTTGGATGGTGGAAGGTTACTCTGCAAGCATAATTCAGACACCCAAAACACCACTTAATCCATTGGTAGTCATGGAGAACTAGAAAGTCTGGTGTAAAGCAAGGGCTTAATATTCAAGGGTGTGGAGTATTCCATTTAGGTGTTTATATGCTGAAAGTTCCAGGGATGAAAAAGCTTTCTAGGAAGCATTTTGAAGTCAGAAAATGGCCAGGGATGAAAGGACTGAGTTCCTGCTGCTCTCCTTCCTCTCAAAGTTCTTCCTACAAATTATAGTAAACTTGGGCCATTGTGATATGTAGAGAGCAATCTTGGGTGGATTGTTTGAACTAAGAAATGGTACAATCGTGCATCAGATGTAGCAATTATTAGAAAAAAGTGGCCTTCATATTTTGGCATAGCTACTTTTGTACCAGTAGGGGCACAACCAATGGGAGCAGAAGACACATCCCAATCTAGTCCCTAACCCCTATCTTCCCACACAGGGATGTGCATGAACCTGCATATTCATTTTATACTTTAGTTCTTCTGCTCAGACCAATTTGGAGACAGTCAATTTCAGCTCAAGAACTGACTCTTAAGTTGTGACTCATATTGGCTATCAATAGCTATCTAAATTGATATAATGCTTTCTCTCAGTCAGAATGACCTGAAATGGGTAGGTTTAATATCTCTTTAGGAGAGGACTATACAAGTAACAAATACAAAGGTAAAAATTTTTTTGCAACTGTTAATGGTTGTTGTTGTGTGCCTTCAAGTCATTTCTGACTTACATCAACTCTAAGGTGAACCAACTATGGGCTTTTCTTGGCAATATTTGTTTAGAGGAAGTTTGCCTCTGCCTTTCTCTAAAGCTGTGAGAATGTGGCTTGCCCAAGGTCACCCAATAGATTCCCGTGACCAAGTGAGGATTTGAACACTAGTCACTTACTTACTTAGGCGATCCCTCATTGGCCAAGTAGGATAGTCTCCCAGGATCAGTATTCTTGTGTATCCATAGGTGACTGTGGAGCCCTATTCTTGATCTGCATCTTCTCCCGCAGTGAGGCCATCGGTTTCCAGATGGAAGACGGTCTCGGTCAGGGTTGGCTTGGCGCGTCTTCCTCTTGGCACATTTCTCTCTTTCGCCCTCAATTCGTGCCTCTTCAAATTCTGCAGCACTGCTGATCACAGCTGACCTCCAGCTGGAGCACTCAAGGGCCAGGGCTTCCCAGTTCTCAGTGTCTACGCCAAAGTTTTTAAGGTTGGCTTTGAGCCCATCTTTAAATCTCTTTTCCTGTCCTCCAACATTCCATTTTCCGTTCTTGAGTTCAGAGTAGAGCAACTGCTTTGGGGGACAGTGGACAGACATCTGAACAACATAGCCGGTCCAGCGGAGTTGATGGCGGAGGACCATTGCTTCAGTGCTGGTGGTCTTTGCTTCTTCCAGCATGCTGACGTTTGTCCGCTTGTCTTCCCAAGAGATTTGCAGAATTTTCCGAAGGCAGCACTGATGGAATCGTTCCAGGAGTTGCATGTGATGTCTGTAGACAGTCCATGTCTCGCAGGCATATAGCAGGGTTGGGAGGACAACAGCTTTATAAACAAGCACCTTGGTATCCCTATGGATGTCCCGGTCCTCAAACACTCTGTGCTTCATTAGGGAAAATGCTGCACTCACAGAGCTCAGGCGGTGTTGTATTTCGGTGTCGATGTTGACTTTGGTAGAGAAGTGACTGCCAAGGTAGCGGAAATGGTCAACATTTTCTAATGTTACACCATTAAGCTGTATCTCTGGCATTGGAAAGGGCTTGCCTGGTGACTGCTGGAACAGCACTTTGGTTTTCTCAATATTTAATGACAGGCTGAGTTTCTCGTATGCTTCTGTGAAGGTGTTTAGACTGGCTTGTAGATCTTCTTCTGAATGCGCACAGACAACATTGTCATCAGCATACTGGAGTTCTATAACAGATGTTGTTGTATCCTTGGTTTTGGTTTTAAGTCTGCTGAGGTTAAACAGCTTGCCATCTGTCCGATAGATGATTTCCACTCTGGTGGAAGTCAACAAGATGAAGTATCATAGCGATGAAGATGGAAAATAAGGTAGAGGCAATAACACATCCTTGTTTGACACCTGATTCCACCTTAAATGGGTCACTTTGGGAGCCATTCTGTCCAAGACTGTTGCCATCATGTCATCATGGAGAAGCCGCAGGATGTTCACAAATTTGTTAGGACACCCGTTTTTTTGGAGGAGAACACTGGTAGTCCAACACTTAAACCACTTCACCATGTAGTGTAATATACAGTCATTTTGATAAAATTCTATTCAATAGAACACAGGCAAATACATATATATATATATATATATATATATATATATATATTCCTACTGAAGAGGAAATGGAGTCACTGACTGAAAAAAATGCATTCTACACACAACACAGAAAGAACAGAAGCTAAGGCCATACCACACCACACCATCCAATGTCAACCTCACCCCACACTAAAACATTTCTTACTGCTACAACGTAATGAACAGAGAGGAAAGACAGCTCCCAAATATTTTATTAAGTCATAATCTTTCCCAAAACATTTACAACCCCTGATAAAACATGTCCAAAGATTAGAAAGCTGACCAGTCAATTAGCCAATCACCCAGCCTTATTCATTCTCTTCCCACTTTTCTCATGCCGAGGTATCTCCCATAGAGAACATGTTCCCTTTGGTGGGTTATGTGGCATAATGTAAAATAAACCACATATAGTTCATGTTTGATCAGCCCACATACTGCCCTGCCAGAGAAAGAAAATATGCCATGCAGGTGAACAGTAAAGAACAAGTAGTTCACTCTTCATCGTTCAGAATAACATATGTACAGTGTGATCAGTTGCATTGAAATGGCAGGGAGAAGGTTTCAGGAAAAGGAGAGACAAAGAGAGTTCCGGAGGTCTAAAAAGCACAGAGTTTATTACCAGCTGGGGCCCTGGAGTGGACTTGCGTCCCAAAAGCAAACCAGAGCAAATGATAGAGGGACTTTTATAGATTCCAGGTGCAAGCAAACAAAGAACATGCTACTATATACATTTACATCACTCACTGCGTCATCTTAGCATCAAATTCTACCCTCTAACATGCAAAAGCCATGTCTGTGTTTTTCTTTCCAAAGAGCAAGCATCCATCAATCAATGGGCCCTCCCTGACCTGTCAAGAGGTGCTCCTTACTTAGTACTAGCCTGTTGCTTCTCGGACTTACCGCTCTCTCCTGGAATGTCCCACCTCCCTCTTGCTGTGCCTTGGACACAGATCTCCTTCAGCGTTCTTCTTATACAGTACATACAATTTTAAGCATAAATCAATAAATATCTATTTTTCCAATATCTCCTCATCAGCATCAACTCACACATAAATTTATGAGAGATTTAAAATGTCCATGTAGATGAATTCCTTCAACAGTTCATGAAGCGAGAGCACACCCCAAACTCTGTCTCTCTCTGCTTCTCTCGTCTGTCTGTCTCTAACCACCTGCACAGCTCAAGCCTGAACAAAAATGTAACAATAACCAAAAGTTCCAGGCTCAGCAATCTCCCCAGGCATTGCCTGACCAATCAGCTTCATGCATCTTATTTTACAGTTGACACACACACACAGATTGCTTGCATGCTCCAACAGGTTAGTGCACTGTGGTTGAGCCTCCTTTAACCCAAGAAGCTTTCCGTTCAGCCCCAAAGCTCCCTGCTTCTGTCTGAATTTTGGAGTTCAGCCAAATCTAATAAACATTATTGCTCCCCTATTATATATGCCCTACCTATTTGAAGGAAAATACATCTAACATGGGGAGAGAAAAATTATTAGGAGATGAAATTTTACAAGCAAAGGAGCAGGAAGTTTGAGTCAATAATGAATATACAGCACATTGCATCTTCCTGAGATTTGACCTGATAGTGTCAAAATGGAGACTATAGTAAAGGGGGAAATTATGTGTTTGTATTTTTAAAAAACACAGCCATACTCGGGCGCATCAGAGAAATGTATGCAAAGGGAAGGAGATCTGTTGCCTTTCTTAACTGTGTCCAGAGAGTTTGTGTACAGATGCACACATGCATAAGCTTTGCAAGCCCAGTCTTGAAATACATATATATAATTAGGGAGCAGAAAGGTTTATTGAAATGGTGGCGCAACTCCCAGTTCTGCATCTTTGTTGTCTAACATCTTTTTAATGTTTGAAAGCCTTATAATGAAGGCTGGCAGAACGTTGGTTCCCACTGTGCTTACAGCCCAGAGGCTGCAATCTTCTGATAGAAATACACATCAATTGGTTATCAGCTAGCAGTCAAGGAGTGGGAGGAGAAAACCTTTTTCACTTGCAGAAAACCAGAAATTTGCTTGGGTGTCATTCACCTGTCAGTCTAATAGCTAGTAAACAGTGAAAATTTGGAGTTGCCATCAGAGTAGCTTTTTATTTGGTTTGCTCAGGAAGCTTTGCCTTTTTCTAACAAAACTGGGGTGGATTGACAGAGAACTCAAAGAAGTTGATCCATCAAATAATAATACAACATGTGAGGGAGTTTTCTTTGTTGGTACCTACAGTTTCATTCACCCTAGGGGTGAGAAAAGCGGTATATAAATACTAGGCCTGGGCGGTTTCGTTTCGTTAATTCGTAATTCGTTAATAATTCGTTAATTTTTCCAATTACAAAACGATAACAAACCATTCTGGAGCAATTATTAAAAAAACCGAATTTTTAAATACGTTTTGTAAATGCTTTGTATTTCGTTATTGTATTCGTTTCGTTATTGTTCTGAGGTCGTTTCGTTATTATTTCCGCATGTTTGGGCTAGTTTTATGGTTTAATTAGTGAAAAAAAATTATAATATCACACCAACAGTCAAGAACAGAGGGAGAGGGAAGCTTCAGAAGTTTTTGGAGGTTTTTTAGCGTATTTCACGGTCGCGTCCGCCATTAACGAATCGATTCGTTATTGTTTCGGAAATCGATTCGTTAATTTTTTCCCATTTACGAAATTTCGTAAATATCGAACTTTTTAAAAGGAAAATTTTGTAATTATTTTAAATAACGAAACGCAAAAACCCCCAAAAAACGAATCGATTTTAGAAACAAATTTTTCCGTTGTTACCCAGGCCTAATAAATACTGTAAATAAATAAATAAATAAATATATCCACATCTGACAATATTTTCCTCTTTAGACCTTTTCTAGGTCATCTGGCATGACTGTGGTATTCTTTGGCCAAAGCTCTTTCATTTCAATAGATTTAGCTACAATCTGGAGTTTTGCATATTCATGTGAAGTTCAACAAGGCATCCCCTGCAGATATGTGGTTGATACTATTTGGCCAATATCTTCAAATGAAGTATGGACAACATAACACTGTAGATTTGGAACTCTGTGTCCACCACCACCACCACAAAGCAGCTTTGAAGGCACAGCTGTGACCATTAACTTGCTGGGAGCAGGGAGGTGACCAGATAGCTCTCAGCTGTCAATCAAAGGATTCCAGCAAGTCACCCGGTGGCGCAGTGGGTTAAACCCCTGTGCCAGCAGGACTGAAGACCGACAGGTTGCAAGTTCGAATCCGGGGAGAGGCGGATGAGCTCCCTCTATCAGCTCCAGCTCCTCATGCGGGGACATGAGAGAAGCCTCCCACAAGGATGATCAAAACATCAATTCATCTGGGCATCCCCTGGGCAACGTCCTTGCAGACGGCCAATTCTCTCACACCATAAGCGACTTGCAGTTTCTCAAGTCGCTCCGGACATGACAAAAACAAAACAAAACCTTATTTCTGCTCCCCAAGCTATTAAACTGAAGCCAGGCCTGGGACTTTACAATTACCTGTCTCCTTACTCTGTCTGGCCATAGCAGTCACAGATAACAGGCTTGACAGATGCCTTGAAAGGAGTCTTGGATATTGCAAGAGGAACTAGTGACTCTCTCCTGTGCAATGTGCAAAAACAGGCATATACACACAACCCCAAAGTATGTGGACATCTGTCAGTAGCAGGATTCCAGCAATCTTTTTCCTAATAGAAAAAAATGAAATGCAAAGATACAGAATGGGTGATACCTGGCTCAACAACAGTCCATGTGAGAAAGATCTTGGAGTCTTCGGGGACAACAAGTTGAACATGAGCCAATAGTGTGATGCAGCAGCTAAAAAAGCCAATGGGATTCTGGGCTGCATCAAAAGGAGTCTAGTGTCTAGATCGAGGGAAGTCATGGTGCCTTTGTATTCCGTTTGAAATACTGTGCCACCACAGAAACTAGACCAAACCCCGTCTACCAGACAAAGCAGTACCCTGTGTATCCATTCAGAAGTAAATTGTGCTGGAGGATCTCAGAGAAAAAAGGAGAGTAAGGAAGAAGGCAACTCATGCCAGATTCAAACCACCTTCATTTCAGTAAAAGGTAAAGGTAGTCCCCTGACATTAAGTCCAGTCATGTCTGACTCTGGGGTGTGGTGCTCATCTCCATTTCTAAGCTGAAGAGCCAGCGTTGTCCGTAGACACCTCCAAGGTCACGTGGCTGGCATGACTGCATGGAGCACCGTTACCTTCCCGCCGGAGCGGTACCTATTGATCTACTCACATTTGCATGTTTTCGAACTGCTAGCTTGGCAGAAGCTAGGGCTGACAGCGGAAGCTCACGCCGCTCCCCGGAATTGAATCTGCAATCTTTCGATCAACAAGCTCAGCAGCTCAGTGCTTTAACCCACTGCGCCACCGTTGGCTCCTTCATTTCAGTACTACAGCCATTTTGTTGGGATAGTATTAGAACAGGGTAAGGTGATCCTTAGCAATTCCCAAAATCTGAGGGAGAGAAGGTAGTAGCATTGCTAGGGTTGGTGTCACCTGGTGAGGTAACTCACGGTGCCACTCTGTGTACCAGAGCATTGAAGAATTCTAAGTACCATATATTCTGGCGTATAAGACTACTTTTTAACCTAAGAAAATCGTCTCAAAAGTCAGGGGTGGTCTTATATATGGGAGTCGTCTTATACGCGGGAGTAGCTTTATGCATGGGAGTTGTCTTATATGCTGGATTCGTCTTATACACTGGGAGTCATTTTATAGAGTGGGTGCTGAAACTTCCAATCCAGATTGGAGAATCTGTGGTTGCTGCATATTGTGGGGGGAGTTCAAAAATGGCAGTGGCCGCGTCCCTGCCATATGCAGTGTCTGTATGAAAGCATCAAGGGCAAGAAAATCCATTCATCGGGATTTGTTGACTTAATGCGGTCCCAATGGTGAGGTGAAGGGGTGCCTCACCGGGAAGATGTAAGTGAAGGGCAGAGCAAGCTGCAGGTATTCGGGGCATTGAAAAAAGAGTAGCTCTGGTCCGCCCTTGTATCCTATTACCATACCTCCTCTTCTGCCTCCTCCTCTGCCTCTCAGATCTCACTCCTGAAGACTGCAGTGAAGTAGTGCAGGTGCACATGTGCAATATTTGAGAGACAGAGAAGTAGGTACAGTAATAGGAAAATTACCATATTGAAATCAAATCTGATGCTTTTAAAAATTTTATTTGGTGTGTGTTGGAAGAGGGATAGTCTTATATAGTGAGTATATCCCAAACTCTATATTTTAATTGGAAAAGGGTTTTTTTGTCGTGTCAGGAGTGACTCCTGGTGTGAGAGAATTGGCTGTCTGCAAGGACGTTGCCCAGGGGACGCCTGGATGATTTGATGTTTTTATCATCCTTGTGGAAGGCTTCTCTCATGTCTCTGCATGAGGAGCTGGAGCTGGTAGAGGGAGCTCATCCACCTCTCCCCAGATTCGAACCTGCGACCTGTCGGTCTTCAGTCCTGCCGGCACAGGGGTTTAACCCACTGCGCCACCGGGGGCAGTTGGGAAAGTTAGGGTTCATCTTATGCACCCAGTCATCTTATTTGCCGGAATATACGGTACCTCACCAAATTACAAATCTTAGAATTGCTAAGGACAGAGCATGGCAGCTAAAGTAGTGTCAAGCTGGTATAACTGCAATGTGGATCCACCCCAGATCTTGCAAAATTCAAAGATTTAATAAATCACAAAATAATCAGCATATTTTACGTGTGTTTAAATCTCATATATCTGCTATCATTTTAATAACAAAATTAAAATAGAAGAAAGCCACTTCTTAGGGCTTTAATAGAAGCATGAACAATAATAGTTGTCACTCATGGTATAGATCTGTTGAGTTGGTCAAGTAGGTAAGCCATCAGAAGAAATCTGAAATGGTGACACCCTTCCCTTCTCTGATGCTCTCTTTAAATGAAACCCACCTTTGATTGAAGCTGTCTTAATGGAGAAGGACTCCCACTACTGAGCATTTTTGCAACCTGAACATTTTCACATGAGTACCAGGAAACCAGCTTAACCAAATAGCTTCACAGGCGGTGGGAACAGTTTTGGAATATTTTACCGAGTGCATCAACTGCATAGATGATCTTTTCACTGTTGCTGCTGGAGACCCAAGAATAAAAACTCATAAACCCCTGAGATTAATGCTTTTTGAAGAGAGAGCACTGAACTGTCAGTACAAAGAGACTCTGCTCATTTTATTTGGCGAGGAGGGAAATATATTTCAAACTCCAGATAGCATTTTTGCCTGCAGTTTCTGCTTTTTCAGTGTGATGTCTTCTGCCACCTTCTGTCCATAGAGTGAAATTGTTTTTCAGAGAACAAGATTTCTCCACTCATCCACTGTCTTTTTTCCTGCCATTGTATCTTACACGCAGTGGAAAAACATCCTTCATCACACTTGAGGGTAATAAACAAACTTAGGAGATACACCCTAAGATACTCCATGTCAAAGAGGCAGGGAATCCTCTTTGGAGTATAGCACATAATTTGAATTCCCAAGGTTAATAGGAGCGATCCAAGGTGAATCTGGGACACCTGGCAACCCTGCGTGGAATAGTCGTGGTGGGTAGTTGTTGCTGTTGTGGTCACAACCATGGGCTGCCATTTGCTGCCCTTCAATATATAGGGCAAAAGTTAAGAAGAAAGATGTGATTGTGGGATCAAGCCTTTGGCTAGTAAAATAACACAGTACAAAGAAAAATTAAGGAACATGTGCCATGACAATTGGAATGGCTATGGTGTACATATTTTTTCAGATTATGTGATTTTATTATTTATACTAGGATGTTACTAGGAGCCCCCTGTGCTGCAATGGGTTAAAGCGTTGAGCTGCTGAGCTTGTTGACCAAAAGGTCGCAGGTTCGAATCTTGGGAGTGCGGTGAGCTTCTGCTGTCAGCCCCAGCTTCTGCCAACCTAGCAGTTCGAAAACATTTATTATTTATTTATTTAGAGCTTTTATAACCCGGTCTTCTCAACCTCCGAAGAGAGACTCAGGCCGGCTAACAGCAGAAAATTCAACACAAATATAGTAAACATAATAGCATCAAAGAAAACATGCAAATGTGAGTAGATCAATAGGTACTGCTCCAGCGGGAAGGTAATGGCGCTCCATGCAGTCATGCCAGCCACATGACCTTGGAGCTGTCTACAGACAACGCCGGCTCTTCGACTTAGAAATTGAGCACCACACCGCAGAGTCAGACATGACTGCACTACATGTCAGTGGACAACCTTTACCTACTAGAATGATTTTAATGTTTTGTCTGAATTGTTAAATTTTGTTTATGTCTTATGTTTAATGGTTTTAATGATTTTAAGTCAAAGTTATATATAGTATAAGACAAGCACCGTCACTTGCCTCCTTCCGCAAGGACCTGAAAATCTGGTGGTTCCAGCAGCCTTTTGAAAATGGTTAATCCCAGGCTTCTCTCCTGGCTATCAGTTAGGTCCCACTCTGTACTCCACAAACTTCCCCAGCCTTGCTACAAGCCCTAGTCCAGCCCTATTATAGCTATTCAGGAGGTCCTGGAAATGACGAGCCCCAGGCACCTCCCTGGCCATTAGTTAGGGCCTTGTCATGCACTTTATCCACTTCTCTGGGCCTATGTTTTCCCTGTTGGCCCAGTCTTCTTGTGGTTATGCAGCAGACCTTGGCAATAAATAGCTCCAGGTCCTACCCTGACCATTGCAGGTTCGAATTTTGGGAGCGCGGGTAGGCCATGCTTGCACTTTACCCACTCCCCAGGCCCTAGTCTGTTGTACTAGCCCAGCCCGCTCATAGTTGTCAAGGCCCACTATGGAATCTTGGCCACTGGAAGCTGAGCTGCCCAATGTAATTAGTACTGAACTGGCTTTTTAGTTTTAAATATGTACGATTGTTATATAGTACTATGTTTATACTTTTTAAAATGAATTTTTGTATGTTTTTATGTCGGTAATTGCAATATTTTACCATGCTGGAAACCACCCTGAGTCCTCTCGGGGAGATAGACCGGTATCGAAATAAAGGTTGTTTATTATTATTATTATTATTATTATTATTATTATTATAGTAATTAGTTATTATGATTTCTTTGTGTTACTGTACGTTGGCATTGAATTTTTGCTACTACTATGTTGTAAACTGCCTTGAGTCCCCCCAGGACTAGGAAAGGCAGTATATAAATACACTAATTAACTAACTAACTAATTAACTAAATAGGGATCAGCACCAAGGACAGCTGTTTTGAGCTTAATATTAAAATCTGGAACAAATTCATCATCCCAGGACCCTTCCACACAGGATATCAAGGCAGAATAACCCACAATATCTGCTTTGAATTGGGTTATCTGAGTCCACACTGCCATATATTCCAGTTCAAAGTGGAGAATGTGAGATTTTATTCAGCTGTGTGGAAGGGACCCCAGTGATGGAAGCTACCAAATGCTCCTGCATGCAAGGCAGGCTTATGGGACATACTGTTCTGCCTTCTAGCTGAAGGGAATACCCAGGGGTTTGTGCCCCCTTCCATACTATCCCATATCTGCCCCATTCTACTTAGTAGTAGAGTGTTTCTCAACCCTCTTAATGCCACGACTCCTTAATACTGTTCCTTATGTTGTGGTGACCCCCAACCATCACATTATTTTTGTTGCTACTTCACAACTGTAATTGTGCTCCTATTATGAATCGTAATGTAAACATCGGATATGCAGGATATATTTGCATTCACGGGACCAAACTAGGCACAAATATCCAATAATACAACCAAATTTGAATACGGGTGGGATTGTGGAGAGGATTGATTTTGTCATTTGGGTGTTGTAGTTGCTGGGATGTATAGTTCACCTCCAATCAAAGAGCATTCTGAAATCCACCAACAATGGAATTGAACCATATTTGGAACACAGACCACCCATAACCAACAGAAAATATGGGAAGGGTTTGCTGGGCATTGACCTTGAGTTTTGGAGTTGTAGTTCACCTACATCTAGAGAGCACTGTGAACTCAAACAATGATGGATCTGGACCAAACTTGGCACAAATACTCAATATGCCCAAATGTGAATACTGGTGGAGTTTGGGGAATATAGACCTTGACATTTGGGAGTTGTAGTTGTTGGGATTTATAGTTCACCTCCAATCAGAGTATTCTGTTCTCCACCAAGGATAGAATTGGGCCAAACTTCCCACACAGAACCCCCATGACCAACAGAAAATACTGTTTTCTGATGGTCTTTGGCGACCCCTCTGACACTCCCTCGCGACCCCCAGAGGGGTCCCGACCCCCAGGTTGAGAAACACTGTAGTAGAGCCTGCTGAGTATATACTGGAGAATTAGCTGCACCTCCCAGTATCACAGCTGCTTAGAAACCAGTGAAGCCCACAGTCCAGATCAATGCCTTTGGGATGAAGTGGAGAACCTTCAACCTTTCGGTTATAATTTGCAAATACAACTGGACAGAGAAAGGATCTGCTGCATCTAGCATGTGGTCTCTACTGAAAAACAAGCTGTGTATGTGCTAACAATCATTATACTCTTGGTCTGTTGACAAAGGAAGGGGTTTTCTTCAAGGGAAGAATTGAGACAGGAGTGTACAACATGCTCATCGCAGCAATAGAAAATGACATGGAGACTCTCTTGCTCTTAGCTAAATTGATGAATCACAGTCTGTTTCACATTGAACATCCAAACACAGTCGCACCATCAGAAGGCAAATCATGTGGCATTAAATTAAAAAAAATCATTTACTGCAGACAACAGAACATTCAATAACACTATCTAACAAAATTTGAAACGAAATTCTGTTTCTCATGTAAAAGTGTTATTTCCTATTTAATTGTGTGCTACTTTCTTTGAAAGTAATTGCTATATTCCAGAACCTTCATTTTTGTGGATGAGGGTAGTATTGTTATTTTCTTCACTTTGTTTGTAATTTCCCTTAATGAAAATATGCCATTTGTGACCTCTGTGCAGACCACAAAAACAAAGTGTTTGTAGTGTGATACACTTTTCCCATGTTTTTGATAGAACCAATTAGGAAACTTGTTATGAAACCAAATGTTTCAGATTATGGAAGATCTCCCTCTATTAGCTATAAAGGAGGAGTTGTGTACAATCCATTAGTGCAATGGCCCTACTCTGGCTGGGACTGAACATGAAAAACACAAATGGGTTTCCATAACCGTGACTTGTTAAATTGGCTTTCCTTTTTATACATTACAACCCTATGCTTGCAAAATGCAGTCTTCATGTATTCTATTTTTTTGTCTTTTAAAAAAGTTAAGTCTTACGTCTTGGCTAGCTTACAGTAAATCTGATATGATGGGGTTGCTTTGTTTTTATTATACATATCTTTGGCAATCTTTGTTTAAATGCTAACATTGCACAGTTGTACTAAACTGCAAATAATAAATGAATGAACTGAAAGGCTGTGAAGGGAATAGTGCAGGAAGGCATACAATCTATGCACTCATTTGTGAACCTTTGTGTTATTTGATATATTAATTTGGATTATTTATGTTTAAGTTCTATGTTAGTTATAATTTTCAATTGATTATGTTTTATTTAAATTATAGTTGTTATGCTTAAGTTGCTCTTTATGTGGGGTTATCTTGGGTTTTTATATTTGTATTTACTGTTATTGAGGCATCGAATGTTTGCCTTTTTGTTTGTTGGAATCTGCCCTGAGTCTCCCAGAGGAAATAGGGTGGAAAATAAATAAAGATTATTATTATTATTATTATTATTATTATTATTATTATTATTATTATTATTTGAAACACAACAAGATGAGTCCACAGCACACTCTCTGCTGGGTGTTGAATTGGATCACACATCGGACACTTCCCAAGTGTCTAGGACTGTGTAATGTATCGGCAAATAATGTGTGCAGATCCCAGTAAGGTGGCCTTCTGCAGCTGGCAGATGGTAATTTTGGGTGATTGTGTTTAAGTGCAGGCCAAGGTCTTTAGGCACTGCACCCAGTGTGCCGATCACCACTGGGACCACCTTCTGGCTTGTGCCAGAGTCTTTGCAGTTCGATTTTTAAATCCTCATATCGTGTCAGCTTTTCTAGTTGTTTCTCTGCAATCCTGCTGTCACCTGGGATTGCGACATCAATGATCCATACTTTGTTTTTTAACGCAATTGTGAGGTCAGGAGTATTATGCTCCAAAACTCTGTCTGTCTGAATTCGGAAGTCCCAGAGGAGTTTGGCGTGTTCATTCTCTGTAACTTTTTCCGGCTTGTCATCCCACCAGTTCTTTGTTGCAGGCAGATGGTATTTGTGGTACAAGTTCCAATGAATCATCTGAGCAACGGTGTTGTGCCTCTGCTTGTAGTCTGTCTGTGTGTTCTTCTTGCAGCAGCTCAGGATGTGATCTATTGTTTCATCTGCTTCCTTGCAGAGTCTACATTTGGGATCTGTTGTTGACTTTTCAATTCTGGCTTTGATGGCATTGGTTCTTATGACTTCTTCTTCTTCTTCTTCTTCTTCTTATTATTATTATTATTATTATTAGTTTATAGTGTGCAGAAGACTGAGCATGAGACCATGGATTATTGAACCAGTTGTACTAATGCAATATCAAAAGTTGTGTTATCAAAGGTGCTTAACTCAGTATGAGTCCATTTTACATGACTGTTGCAGCTCAGTGGACTGGTGTGATAAAGCCTATGTAAATGCCCTCCAAGCCCTCCTTAAAATCCAGTGGCTGCATCGGGCAGAGGAGATCCTTCCAGCTGCTAATTGAGGTGCGAGGAGGAGGATGTTCCTGGACCTTTCTTATGAATGAATGAGACTGTAATATTCAAAAGCAGGACCTCTGTCATTGTTCCTTGTTGCAGCCTCACTTGCTGGTAAGAGGGTGCTAGAAATGTCATCCTCCTTGCATCCCAAGCCTCAGATCTCCTTCACCCAATTCAATTCTTGGCTGTTAGGTCAGGCAGAGGCAGTATGTATCCCAGGAGATGTTACCTACGACCTCATCATACAGAGCTTTTTTCTTGTCCCACGACACTGCCGAAATGCAGCCAGGATGGAGCCCAGCACATGACATAGGGTTACTTCCAATGGGGCTCCATCTCAACACTGTCTTGGCAGCGTGTTCAGAGGCTGCCCACAGGTGACTACCTATGTTCCCATTGACTAAGCCAGGGATAGTGCGGGATAAAGCCGGAGCGGATGAAAAATGCTATGGGATGATAAGGGGGCAATGTGGTGCACTCGATAATGGTTTCCCCCACTGCCCCATGGATTCGTCCCACTGCTCCATGGGTTCCTCCACCGTCCCTTGCCTTATGGACCTCTGTTTGGTAAGGTTATATTGCATATTTTAACTTTGTAGTTGATATAGAATATGGAAGCCACCTTGATTTCCTGTCTTGGGAAAAAGATAACATATAAAAAAGCAATTACTTAATTGAAAAACTACTTGCAATTGCTTTCATGATGCAATCTATGGCCCAGGCCTTGTTGGAAATGACAGGGTGATGTTGCTTTGAAGGATATCGTACTTTTAGCAAGGGAGATCTATGTTTTGGGGGATCTGAGAACAGTTGCCTTTGTTCCTATGGTGACTTTTCTTACTTGGTGGTAGTGGGGAGCAAGGAAATGAAGCTGAAAATCCCCACATACTATATCAACATCTTAGAAGAATATTTTAATACATCTTAGAAGAACATTTCAATGTTCTTCTAAGATGTATTAAAGTGATGTCTCCCTAGACAATGGAGGACTCTGGAGATAAGTCTGCTATGCCAAAATTGTGCAGAAAACGCAACAGCTTCATCACATGAATATTTACTGTAATCACTAGAATTCTCTTAATGGTCTCATTTAAAGCATAAGATTTATGATCAGCATTGTTGTTGTTTATTCATTCAGTCACTTCCGACTCTTTGTGACCTCATGGACCAGCCCACTAATGATTAGAAGCTTTCCATCCGCAAACAAGAGAGGACCAGCATCAGCTGTTGTCTTTGGTGATTCAACATAGAACCGAGAAAAGGTACATTTTTGGACTACAACTCCCAGAGTCTCCCATCCAGCATGTCAAGTTGTGGTAAAAAAAAAAAAAGGTTTCCTCAGCTCAGACCTTAGTGCAATTCCACTTCTGCAACAGCATAAAAATAAGATCCCCGTATCATGGGCATCTGGGTTCAACAGAGTCCTAAGTAATAGCATCTGACAGCTAGACTCTAACACCTAGAATCTAAATGTCACCAAGAATTTCCCACTGTACTGTGTATTTATGGTTAAAGGTGAGTGGATGTAAGGTACATGCTAAATTGTTCACCTTTAAATACCCCCCCCCCCAACAAGATGCAAAGTAAGGGGAGAAGGATTCTCTCCCACTGCTATGTATAAAATTTGCATTTTTAGATAACAAACAAATGATTCTTTATTGATTAGTCAATTTTGACCATATCAAAACATGCAAAACATACAAAACATACACACTTGCCCATACGTACAGTACAACCATATATGAATACAAGGCATCCCGGCCTGCTTGTCTGTCGACCCACTCCTAAATGATTGTTCAACTACAAGATAAAAAGATTAAAAGATTAAAAATTGATTTATTCCTTAAAGTGGGGTTTAGGCTGGAGCGCGGGTAGGTAAAACTAGTGGCATATCCATATTAAATTTTTAAGTTTGAATTTTGTTGATGGCAGCAAGGTCACCTCTCTCTGCTTCCATCTTCTTGCAGATGGCCAGCGCTTTTTGCGTAAAAAGGGTCAATTTTAAAATAGAGCTTTTATCTGAACCCTATAGGAGGATGTGCAATTTCTCCTTATTCTCTAAATAAATATGTTTGGATAAGCATATTTATAAAGAGTGCTGCTTCTAAATTTTAACATTCTTAGTCAATGTTGACTTTGGTGGAGACGTGGCTGCCAAGGTAGCTAATAATAATAATAATAATAATAATAATACCAATGCTAATACTACTTTGTTGTTCATTTGTTCAGTCGTCTCCGACTCTTCGTGACCTCACGGACCAGCCCATGCCAGAGCTCCCTGTTGGCCGTCACCACCCCCAGCTCCTTCAAGGTCAGTCCAGTCACTTCAAGGATGCCATCCATCCATCTTGTCCTTGGTCGGCCCCTCTTCCTTTTGCCTTCCACTTTCCCCAGCATAATTGTCTTCTCTAGGCTTTGCTGTCTCCTCATGATGTGGCCAAAGTACTTCAACTTTGTCTCTAGTATCCTTCCCTCCAATGAGCAGTCGGGCTTTACTTCCTGGAGGATTTACTGGTTGGATCTTCTCGCAGTCCAAGGCACTCTCAGCACTTTCCTCCAGCACCACAGCTCAAAAGCATCTATTTTCCTTCGCTCAGCCTTCCCTAAGGTCCAGCTCTCACATCCGTAGGTTACTACAGGGAATACCATGGCTTTGACTATGCAGATCTTTGTTGCCAGTGTGATGTCTAATATTACTACTACTACTACTACTACTAATAATAATAATAATAATAGTAACAGCAATAGTAATAATAATAGCTTGGGAAGTGTCCAACGTGTGATCCAATACAACAGCCAACATAGTGACCTTGTGTGCTGTGTACTAATCTTGTTGTGTTTCAAGTAATAATAATTCAACTCTTCCCATTCAATTTTCCCCAAATGTGCTGCCCTTAGAAAACATGTTGAAATTAACTGTATGCTAAGCAATAAAAGTTAATTCTGAAATCTTAGGTTAACTTCCTTTGTTCTATAATAGCACAGATGTAAAAACAGATGGATATGTGTTGAAGGCAATTCTAGAAAGGATGTTACAATTTGCAATGTGCTGTTGCTGTTCTGGCACAGGTGGTGGTGCTGTAAAACAAGCACAAGGGAGGAAATACACTTCCAAGAGATTGTTCAAGAGGTGAAATAACCGAAACAGCATTCAGAATAGAAAAGGATCCCCAGCACCACCATGTCATTTAGGTGAATTGTCTCCTTCAAAGTTTGATTCAGAAGATGCCTTTGATGGCTAGTTCTGTTATCCATACAAACCAAAGGGGACCATAAAGGACCAATTATATAAAATGTATGAACTATGTGGCTTGCAAGAAACCGTCCATCAAGAAATTTAAAATATTTTTATATTGGGGAGGGAGGTTCTGTCTTGACTTCACTGTGGAAAAGACCAACCTTCTCCCTCCCTGTGTGTGTGCAATCTGGGCGAAGGACCCATCAACCCTATCGAAAACAATGGTGGAGGCAGAAAGCTTGCCAGAAGATTTTTGCAGAAGAATCAACTGAAAGCCTTAAAATTGCAAAACAAAACAAAACAAAAAACAGTGGTTAAACCAGGTGCAGCCTCTGAAATTAATCTTTCAATCTTTACATGTCTCTGTGAATAAAAGTCAGAGATATTCAAAGATTTGTCTCTAGTTTTCAAAACAGGAAAACAGATTGTCTTGTTGAAATAAGGTTTTCTATATTTTGACAATAGATTTCTTTTCTGGACAATGTGCATAGCATGTGTAGTACCCGCCACCATCTCCCTTTGGAGACTTTATTTATACCCCGTCACCATCTTTATTTATACCCCGTCATCATCTCCCTTTGGGGAGATGGTGACGGGGTATAAATAAAGTTTATTATTATTATAAACACAACAAGATGAGTCCGCAGCAGACCCTCTGCTGGCTGTTGGATTAGATCACACGTCGGACACTTTCCAAGTGTCTAGGACTGTGTGATCTATTGGCGAATAATGCGTGCAGATCCCAGTAAGGTGGCCTTCTGCAGCTGGCAGATGGTAATTTTGTCAGTGCCAATTGTGTTTAAGTGCAGGCCAAGGTCTTTAGGCACTGCACCCAGTGTGCCGATCACCAATGGGACCACCTTTACTGGCTTGTGCCAGAGTCTTTGCAGTTTGAACTGAATCCAGAGTCACACCCAAGCTGCAAACCTTTTGTATCATTACCCCAATACCCCCATGCATATGGGATATATTGAGTATGGTGATCAGATCATGATATGAATAAACATAACAGTTTAAATAATGCACCAGTAAGGCCTTTTCGCGAACCACCATGAGAATTTCGGGGGGAGGCTGAAGCCCCTCAAGCCCCCCCCCCCCCCCCCGGGCTACATGCATCCTCATATCATATCAGCTTTTCCTGTTGTTTCTCTGCAATCCTGCTGTCACCTGGGATTGCGACATTAACGATCCATACTTTGTTTTTTAACACGATTGTGAGGTCAGGAGTATTATGCTCCAAAAACTCTGTCTGTCAGAATCCGTAAGTCACAGAGGAGTTTGTGATTATTATTATTATTATTATTATTATTATTATTATTATTATTATTATAAGTATGTGCTTATATGTCAGAATCCATAAGTCACAGAGGAGTTTGTGATTATTATTATTATTATTATTATTATTATTTTTAAAAGTATGTGCTTATATGTTATGGCCAATGCACTCACCTGATAGAGGACCGGACCAACTTTATCAAGTAGTTTCAATGATTACACAGATCATGTTAGGTTTAAATGTATAGTAAAATGTACTTCCAATTTCTGAACTTGTTGTTATGTATTATCTTATAATTCATACACTTCTGCTAGAATCCTGTATCAGCAACTCAGAATAAAAGTCAGAGATATTCAAAGGTTTGTCTCTAGTTTTCAAAACAGGAAAACAGAATTGTCTTGTTGAAATAAGGTTATGAATGTTTAAGTAACTTCTGGCTAGAAACCTTCCATAAACATTGAGAACCAAGAACTGGGAACCCTTGGCCCTTGAGCGATCTAACTGGAGGTCAGCTGTTACCAACAGTGCTGTGGATTTTGAAGAGGCACAAATAAAGAGTGAAAAGGAGAAATGTGCCAAGAGGAAAGCACATCAAGAAAACCTTTATTCAGACCTCCTTCCTTCTGGAAATGTATGTCCTCACTGCAAAAGACCACGCAGATCAGAATAGGTCTCTACAGTCATTTGCGAATCCACCACCAAGACAATTGATAGCCTATGTGATGAATTGAAATATTTTTAACCCACATTCCTGTTGCTGAAAGAATGGACTTCCTTCACTTGATAAAATTTGGGGATGGATTTACGATGGTACCAATAGTGTCACAACTGTGATTCAGCAGGAATCATGAATATGGAAGAATTGCCTAGATTTTTTCATCCATTAGTCATGATATCTGATTCCATAATTCTAATGTAACACAGAAAGAAGTCATAATGCATTTGCTCCCATACTCATAAAATTCATGTTATGAGTGTGTCAGCTTTCTACAGAAAGCTGGATGCAAGTGCATGTGACATCAGAGATCACAATGACATGAGGAAAGGGTCGAGGCTCAGTGGTAAGGCTTATGCTCAGCAAACAAAAGATCCTGGCTTCAATTCCAGCAAAAGGGTAGGAAAGATTATTTTCTAAAAAGCAAGAAAGGTGCAGCCAGGAAGGGCCAAAATTACTAAATGGGATGGGCCCAATACCATCAGCTGAATTAAAACAGTTTCCTATCTTTCCGCATTTCAGTATTAGTGCTTCAGAGAGTCCAAAGGCTGAAAGTCCTACATTGCCACAGTCATCTTCTTGAGAAATGAGGATTACCTCCACATGATGTCTGATTTACACTTTGGGTGGTCTATTTTTAATGCTTCAATCATCCGTTTTTACAATACTCATCTTCCCCATCACCCACCGCCTCTCTACTTAGATGTGTCAAAGATTGCAAAGGACTCTTGGCTCATAAATGTCATCCTTTGGCAAGATAGCAAAGCAATCTTTTTAAGAATGTACAGGCCCTTATTGGGTCATGAATATTTTATCCAAAACCTTTCCTGCCAACAAGCGGCACAGCGGGCACACTGAAAAGGCAGGTAATCTCCACACCTAGAAGTACGAAGGTATCCTAACTTTGAGCATCTCTGGAAAGTTAGGCTTTGTGAGGCTACCACAGTAACTGCTGCAAAAAAACAAATATTATTTCTTTCCAACCTCCTCCCCATGCCCATTGGTATAGATCCCTAAAGGAGAAAAAGCACATTTGGGGTGAAAAAACTGTGGGTGTGGATTGTGTTTAGTACACTTGTAGTTTCCAAGTGTCATTAGTCTGTAAATCTTGGTGCAGCCTTTGTCAGCATGGGTTATATTGAGGGATTATGAGATCTGGAGTTCAATCACATCTGTTGTGTATCTAGAGTTTGCACGTGTTAATACATGGCCCTGGGTTTCCAGTTTTCATGGGAGAAGGGGGCTCAAATTTTCAAGTTTTGTGGGCTCAACTCCAGGCAAGAGAAAAGGGCTTTGTGCAGATCTCTAACTCATACAGCTGGGAGAGACCCCAGAGGTCATCTAGTCCAACCCCCTTTCAGCCAGACAGGAAGATTCAATCAAAGCCCTCCCGACAGATGGCCATCCAACTTCTGCTTCAAAACATCCTAGGAAGAAGTCATAGAATCATAGACTTGGGAGAGACCCCAGAGGTCACCTAGTCCAACCCCCTTTCAGCCAGGCAGGAAGATCCAATCAAAGCCTTCCCAACAGATGGCCATTCAGCCTCTGCCATCAAGGGATCATAGAATCATAGAGTTGGGAGAGATCCCAGAGGTCATCTAGTCTAACCCCTTTTCAGACAAATGGCCATCCAGCTTCAGCTTCAAAATGTCCAGGGCAGATCAAAGACAGGCAACTGGCTACAATTTGTTATAGTCACTGCTTTCCTATTGCAAGAAGGTCATGGGGGACTTGTTGAAGGCCTTACTGAAATCCAGATACGCTATACCCACTGCGTTCCCTACATCTACCCAACTTGTAACTCTATTTAAAAAAGAAATCAGATTAGTCTGGCATGAAATGTTTTTCATAAATCCATGTTGACTATTAGCGATGACTGCATTTGTTTCTAAGTGTTTGCAGACCACTTCCTTAACAATCTTTTCCAGAAACTTGCCTGGTATCAACGTGAGGCTGACCGGACGGTAATTGTTTGGGTCATCCTTTTTTCCCTTCTTGCAGATTGGGACCACATTGGCCATCCTCCAATCTGCTGGAACTTCTCCCATTCTCCAAGAACTCTAAAAGATCATTGCCAGAGCTTCCGAAATGACTTCCACTAGTTCCTTCAATACTCTTGGGTGTAGTTGATCTGGCCCCGGGAACTTGAATTTGTTTGAAGTAGTCTGCATGACTTGTTTCCCAATTTGGGGTTGGATTTCCCCTAATCCCTCATCCAATCTATCTTGCTGAGGTTGAGGATGACTTTCTTTTTGTGAGAAGACTGAGGCAAAGAAAGCATTAAGTAGTTCTGCCTTTTCCTTATTCCTTGTCAGCATATTGAAAAAAATATGTTTTTAAAATCCAAAAGCAAACTTTGTTTTTCCTCTCTTATATATAGGACACCATTTTACTTATGACCTTTTATATAATGGGATTTGAGCATCCATGGATTTGGGTACCCACAGGAGTCCTAGAAATGAAGTCAAACTAGACTTTAGGGGGGTCAACTCCAAGGAGAGATGACCCTTAGTTCCCACCAAAGAGGGAACACTACCTTGGCAAGCCTTCAGAGAAGCCTGATTCCAGCAATTTTATTTAATATTAATAATTGAAATGAGACCCTTGCCAAAGCAAAGAAGGGGCATCAAGGTGTTTATTAGCAATTCAGCTGAGATCGGATGCAAGTGGGAATCATTCCACCACAAGCATACTGCTACAGAATTTTACAGGCATTTTATAGAGAAAATACAAAGGAAAACAGTTCAAATCCCCCGCCCACCCTCTGCCTCTGGAGGGCCAATCAGCAGCCTTTCCTTGCTTCTGAGGATGGGCGAATCAGAAGCAGGCAAGGCGGGACAACCGCGGACAATGGGGGAAATGATGGGATTACAGATTTGCCGGCTGTGATGATTGTCTTTGTTTCTTGCCGGCAAGATACAATCTCTGTAAACAAAGGCTTCCTGTTGGAAATGGCTCTGGGGGGAAGAAACGGCTGAGTCGGACAGTGGACCTCAAAAGGGGATCAACGCTGTCCTTTGTAAATTTAATCATTCTTTTTTCCCAGGTTTCTGTAGACTTCCTCATTCTCGCTAGTCAAGCTCAGAGGGCGAGATGAGGGAATCAACAGCTATTGTTCCATGCAGATAAGTCAATCAGGGATGAGTCTCAAGGGAAGCAGAGAATTTCCCTCTAGCATTGCAACAGTTTCTGGTCACTTTTTGTAGGGCAAAAGTCAAAGGAAAGGCAGGGGGAACATATTACATTTCATACAATATTTTCTTATACATAGTTCATATAAAAATTTCCCTTCCCACCCCACATCTTTATTATTTTATTACAATATTGATTTATTAAAAGAACTGGAAATCCCATGCCCCTGGGGAAGGTTTGTGGAAGCGGAGGTGGCTTGCAGTCCAAGTCAGGCAGCAAAGAGTTATTTCTCTTGGTAGAAGTCAGCGGATGGGCGCTGAGTTGATAGATAACATGATCCATCGCTCGGTCCTTGGGGGAACTACAACTCTCACAAAGGGCAGAAGTCCCAAGATCCAGCCATTTCCCAAAAGCCTCGTGGGGTCCTTGTTGTTGTCAGTGCCTTGGCAATGTGACCAAGACTTAACCCTTGTTGTGTAGTCTGGTGCCCTTGCCCTTTGCAGAACTATAAGTCACTATCCATTTTTTGGGGGGGGGGGTGCTCGACATAAGAAACAAACCCCAAACAGATACCAAGGGCCCAGAGTAAGATAGATTAAATGGTCCTTTTTCCATCTCTCTAAAGAAGAAGGAATAATCTCCTAATTGATCTGGGAAGACTGCCTTACATAGGATTTCTGTACTGATTTCCAAACAGAAAACACCTCTGTGTGTGAGTGTGTTTGTTTGAATGATCATACCCAGATTTGCTAATTGTGAGGCTATTAATTCTCTCCAAATTGTGAGCATAACTCTATATCTTTCTCAAAATATGAAAAGAAAAAAAGAAGCTTTGGTTGTTTGTATTGGTTCTTTTATTTCCTTCCCTACTTTTATAGTGAACAGATTAATATATCTGTGCCTTTGAGGACTATTTGAAGCTTGATCCTTTCTTGGATTCTTATCTGTATCCTTAATACCAATCTATAGCAACTCATTTCTTGTAATGCTATAGAGATTCCTTTCTTCTACCCTGTCTTTATCTTTCCTTGATATACAGCTACATCTCTTGCACTCTTAGTATTGTATATGAGGGGCTGCTGATAAGTCTTTGGCTTTGTGTTCTTGTTTTGTTTCTATGGTAACGAATGTTACATCACATGAAAGCTTTATGTGTTTAATATATGTTTTCAAAATTTTGTGTTTGTAGCTTATGGCAACAGTGATCTAGGCATGCGGGAAAATAAAATGGCAGAGTCTAAGGCGATATTCACAGCAAATGAGAGCAGAGGAGTGATGCATTTCTTGTTTCTGCAAGGAAAGTCTGCAAAGGATCATCATGGTGATATGTTGCAGACAATGATGGATCAATGCCCTTCATATTCCACATTTAAGAACTGGGTTGCCAAATTTACAACGGGCCTTTTCAGCACCAGTGATGAGGAACATCATGGACAACCGAGAGTGGTGGTTGTTCTGGAGATCGTGGATGCTGTGCACAACCTCATCCTGGAGAATTGGTGAATTTCAGCTAAAGGGATAGCAGACATCATGGGGATTTCTCATGAATGTGTTTGTGTCATTATCCATGAACATTTGAACACGAAGAAGCTCTCTGCAAAGTGGGTCCCCAAATGTTTGACAACAGATCAGGAAAGCATGCAAGTCAAAACTTCCCGGTCCATTTGTCCCGGTCCATTTGCCAGACTGATAAGAACTTCCTGGGTCTACTGGTCACTATGGATGAGACCTGGATTTATTTGTATGACCCTGAAACCAAGGAGCAATCAAAGGAGTGGAGGCACAGTGGTTCTCCTCATCCAAAGAAGTTCAGGGTGCAAAAATCAGCCACTAAGTTGATGGCGTTTGTGTTTTGGGATAAGGAGGGTGTGCTGCTAGTGGACTACCTTCGAAGTGGTTTCACCATCAATGCAAGGTATTAAATTGATTTTTTGGACCAATTGAAGGCAATTCTGAAGGCCAAAGGGCACGGCAAGCTGTCCAAAGGAATCCTGTTTCTGTAAGACAACGCCTCCGCTCACACTGCACAAGTGACCATGGCAAAACTGGTGGAGCTAGGCTTCCAGATGATTGACCACCCACCTTATTTGCCGAATCTAGCTCCCTCTGACTATCATCTGTTTCCAAACCTGAAGAAACTCCTCAAGGGTATCAAATTTCACACCATTTCGGATGCCATGGCTGCTACAGATGACTGGTTTGCAAGGCTTACAGAACTTGTAATACTGATGTAAGAAGTGTGTTAATATCAGTGGAGAGTATGTGGAATAAATGTAAGTTTCATCTTCCTATCTCTTTTCTTTCTGGGTAAAGCCAAAGACTTATCAGTAGCCCTTTGTATAACCTTTTCCCTCCCCTCCATGCGTATCTTTTTTTTTTTTATATCAGCGGTGCCCTTAAAGAACAATATGCTGAGGCAAAGAGTGGATTGTCCAAGGCACAGAGGGACATTACCATCATCCCTCTGGCGAGTGATCTTCAATGCAAGAGGGAGCTATGTTTCTGGCTGTTGCACTGGAGATTGCTCATCTGAGTGGGCTACTGTGTGGGGTGGGTGGGACAGGAGTCGCTGTACAGTCATCCAACTGTGGCCGATATGCTGAGACAAACAGTAGTTCATCCAAAGCCCTGTGTCTTGCTAGTTGCTTCATGTAGATAGAACAGTATATAGAAACAAGATGTTTAAAAAGCTGGTTCCAATTCACAATTGATATGTGTATGAAGAGCACTTTTTTTCATCAGTGTGGAAGCAAAGGTAACGATCCAAAAAAAATTTTTTTTAAAGGACAGGCAGACAAGAAATATTATGTTGCCTGAATACCATACAGTGAGCTAGTGGACCCTGCTCTTAACCACAAACAATGTTCAGAGGTCCAGAGTTTATAAGCAATTATCAGTAAAAACCAGTAACCGTTATCAGGAGCAAGAGATAATTAGTGTCAAACCATCCAGGATCAAGTCACAGTCTGAATTGCAAGGAGTCGTGGTAACTTAGGACTTCATCACATGGAGCTTTTTGTCCATCCTAGGATGCAGCCAGAACGGAGCCCCTCATACAATGCAGGGCTACTTCTGGTGGGGCTCCATTCTGGCTCCATGCATGCTGCATCTCAGCAGCATGCTAAGAGGCAGTCCAGAGAACATGGGACAGATGGGAAACCACATGTGTGCAACCAAGGCAGGGACAGATGGGAAACCACATGTGATGGTAAGAAGGCAATGTACAGCCCTGCTAAACATTTTCTTCCACTGCCCCATGGATTTATCTCACTGCCTGATGCATTCCCCTGCTGTCCCCTGGCTTAAGGACCTCCATGTGATGAGGTCCTTAGTCCAGAGGATGTACTTTCCTATTTTTATCAGTTGGGGTGTGAAAAGGAAGGCCAAAGTTAGTCTGAGCAGGGTAACTGTTATTGTAACTGCCCAAATCCCAGCCAGTATTTGGGGAGAGTGTTCCACCCTGTGCCTTCACTGCAACTTCTCACTCATCTCTGAGGAAGGGTTTGGGACAGATACTTGAACCTTCACTTTTTTTTCTGGGATTGTGGGGGCTCTCTTCTGTATCATGTTTCTGCTCTGAGCAATGCCTGCTACTTCATCACACTAGAGTATGAATCCACTTTAAATCCGGTTTCTGCCTCCTGCAGAATTCTGGGGTTTGTAGAGGCTGTTAAAGCCTCCTCCCTAAACTACAAACCCCAGAATTCTGCAGGAGGCAGCAACCGGTTTTAAAGTGGGTTCATTCTCTAGTGTGATGCGATAGCTGGCCTAGAGAACAGAAGCAGGAACTTGGCTGGCTATTCAGCATCTGCTGTGGCTCCTCTCTATGCCTGATTTGTCTCATGAAGATGGGTTTCCAAGGAGTGAAATAGGGGCATGACACAGAGATCTTGAAATCAGCCCTTTTGGGGTAATACTTACCTTGGGTTGTTGTAGGTTTTTTCGGGCTATATGGCCATGGTCTAGAGGCATTCTCTCCTGACGTTTCACCTGCATCTATGGCAAGCATCCTCAGAGGTAGTGAGGTCTGTTGGAACTAGGAAAAAGGGTTTATATATCTGTGGAATGACCAGGGTGGGGCAAAGAACTCTTGACTTCTGGAGCTAGGTGTGAATGTTTCAACTGATCACCTTGATTAGCATTTGATTGCCTGGCGGTGCCTGGAGCAATCTTTTGTTGAGAGGTAATAATTAGATGTCCTTGTTTGTTTCCTCTCTGTTGTTGTGCTGTTCTAATTTTAGAGTTTTTTAATACTGGTAGCCAGATTTTGTTCATTTTCATGGTTTCTTCCTTTCTGTTGAAATTGTCCACATGCTTGTGGATTTCAATGGCTTCTCTGCGTAGTCTGACATGGTGGTTGTGAGAGTGGTCCAGCATTTCTGTGTTCTCAAATAATATGCTGTGTCCAGGTTGGTTCATCAGGTGCTCTGCTATGGCTGACTTCTCTGGTTGAAGTAGTCTGCAGTGCCTTTCATGTTCCTTGATTCGTTTGTTGGTCCCTACTTTGGTGGTTCCTATGTAGACTTGTCCACAGCTGCATGGTATACGGTAGACTCCTGCAGAGGTGAGAGGATCCCTCTTGTCCTTTGCTGAATGTAGCATTTGTTGGATTTTCTTGGTGGGTCTGTAGATAGTTTGTATGTTGTGTTTCCTCATCAGCTTCCCTATGCGGTCAGTGGTTCCCTTGATGTATGGCAGGAACACTTTTCCTCTGGGTGGATCTTCATCTTTATTCTCGTGGCTTGTTCTCGGTCTTGCAGCTCTTCTGATGTCTGAGGTGGAGTATCCATTGGCCTGGAGAGCCCAGTTGAGGTGGTTCAGTTCATCTTGAAGGAGATGGGAGACAAGGGTGAACATTCTCATGAGTGCAAATTTTCAGCTGTTAGTACAGTAGTGGCTGCTATAATTTGGATGGTTAACTGATTTGTGATGTACAAAGAGTCTCGAGTCAGAATCCTGTATATTCACCTCTTCCATTTCTCCCAGTTGAGGCACAGGGCTCACCCTCTACTAGAAGCAGACAGAAGGTAGATGGAGAGCCCATCAGATAGAGGAGCATCCCCTTGTAGAATATAATGGCTTTTTTTGGAATCTACCAACTCTGGGTATTTATGCATTGATCCTCAGATTCTTATTTTATCAATCTATTGTAAGCAAGTACAATCCTTGCTTTTACACACACACACAAAGCACCAGAGGGGAAAGATGTGTAGGCAGCCTGCACTACAATCTCTTAATTGATCTGTTGCTTTTATGGCAAGCCTTTCATTATCTTTCCAAACTAGAACTTCTTTATTCTGTTACTCTTTTCCCCCTCCCCAGTTTATTTTCTGAAAGCAATAAATGAAATGGGGAGCTGATTTTCTTTCTAAATGGCACTGTACCTGCTCAGCAATAAATGGAAGTATTCTGGTTATGAAAGGAAATTGTCCATTTTAAAGGTTCAATTAAAAAGAAAATTAGTGCCAGGCAGCCAGAAATGCTCATAACAGAATAAATGGGAAAAACAGAATGTGGAGACTATAATACAACAGAGCTGGAACTACTAAAAAATGTGGTCCTTGGTGCCCATCCTCATCCAGCTAATCCGGAAAGATGTGGCTGAAGGTACTGTATGGTGGTCCAGAGGAATAAATGGGACCACACAACAGGTTCTAACATGAATAATCAACTGATCAAAGCAATCAGTGTTGGATTGTAGCAGCCAGTCCCATAGCCAGGATTTTGATTCGGGGGGGGGGGGGCTGAGTTTGATTCCGGGGGGGGGGGTGTCAGGATCTACCCTAGCAAACCTTTTGTATCGTTATCCCAATAGCCCCTGCATATGGGATATATTGAGCATGGTGATCAGATCATGATATGAATAAACATAACAGTGTAAATAATATACCAGTAAGGCCTTCTCGCGGACCACCCTGAGAATTTGGCCACACTGGCTGCAGGCCTGGTAGCTGCATAAGTATCTGCAGTAAATACGTCAATAAGGTCTGATCTGGGGTAAACCGGATCCTACTGCAGTTGTGTGTGCTTTTGTATAACAAGACCATGCTTAGTCTGGAGTAAAGCTTTCTTTGAACATGGAAGATGGAGAAGGCTCTTTTTTCTGGCTGCTCCAAACCAATGGATTCAAAGCACAAGAAAGTAGATACCAAATAAGGATTAGGAAAAACCTCTGGATGATAAGAACTGCTCAACAGCAGGACTGATTGTGATCAACAGTTCTATGATTCTCAAGTCCCAATATTGCTAAATGGAATTTTGAATCCCCCTCCTTTTGACTGTGCCACAATGATCAGGTCAGTTATTATGCTTTTACTGTTTTAATTTCTGTAAAGTTATATCCCATGAGATGCACAGCTCATGAAACTCACTAAAGATTTGTCAATAGGAAACTGTTATTCTCAACAGACTGAAATTGTGACGGCATGAGTAGCACCACCTATATGTAGAACTGTAAGTTGTAGGATTTGAACTGTTGTATCATGCCTGATTTTGCCTTTTTACCCTGTAAATGTATAGTTGGATTGATTGGTTATTTATAGCTGTCAATTAATATTTGCACCAGTTGAATTGCTCCTCCTGCTCAATTGTTTGACCCCACCTCTTCCTAGAGAGCAGGACAGTGTTTCCTTTTCCATTCCACCATCAAACTTTCTATCAGATGGATGTGAAAAAGAGACTTGGCTCTGAAGCCCTTGATGAAGTTACCTCTCAGCACCAATTCTGAGGTTCTTACCCTTGAGACTTATGCTTCATGTTCAGGTCAACCTGGATGACGTTGAGAAATCTCAAGTGCCTTCAAACCAGTTCTTTGGCACCAGAGGAAGGCTTTGTGCCTTCAAAATATAGGCCATTGGAATTGGGGTTGTGATTATTCTGATATTCACAGCCATTGAGAAAGAGGGACCTGAAAAAGCTTCTTAGCTGCAAAACTCCTTGGACCCAAGACAACCAGAGACTGTAATGTATATTTTCCTTTACCCCTTTGAAACTTCCAGCTTATTGCCTTAAAGGGATAACTCTTTGTGAACAATTAAACCTATTTTGAGTTATCTACAGTGTTTTGGTCCTTGGAAGTTCCAGTTTTCCTAAAGGAGGGCAAGAAGCAATCCCCTGGGAAAAAGATGTCATGTCCATGCCTCTTTCACTAAGAGTTATAGCCCCCAGGCGCGACGGCATAGAAATTCAGTACAGTACTATGCAAGATTTCAGTAGCAGAAATTCAGCATACCGCAATCACTGCTCTCTGACAAGGCTTCTATGTGCCACATTTTGCCCTCTATTTTAGTAGTATAGAGCACAATCCCACTTGAACTTGTAGCACAGAATAACACCATATGGATACCACATTTTACCGAGATCTAGTGTGTGCTCATCTTTATCATGTTTTGTTTGAACAGAGGGTGGGGTAGGAGACATTTGGGCTCTGTCACTGCTTGTTAATTGTAAGTTGAGAAGATGCTGAAGCCACAGCCGAAAATATGAGCGAAACATATCATCTTGGAAAATGGCTGCAAACCCCAGCTTCTTCAAAAGGGCAAGCCTAGTTTCCCAAATTTCCCAGCCTGTTTTGACCCAGTTTCATTGGCCTTCTATCTGTGGTGATGCAAATGAGATATCTGTTGCATTTTTAATTGCAATAAATGTGTTTACATGAAATGAACACAGCTTGTCGAGGGAGACAATGACCTACTTTTTTCTCTTTTTCTCAGAAAGTCTCTCTCTCTCTCTCTCTCTCTCTCTCTCTCTCTCTCTCTCTCTCACACACACACACACACACACACACACACACTCACTCACTCTCTGTGAGCAAATAATAGTTACCAGCTGGCATTCTTGATTATGGCCTTTGAATAATAGCAATACCTTCCAAAATCTCAGGGACACAGGTCTTACCATGCTGTCTGGTCTTTCTTTTCTGTATGCTTTGTTACGTAGGATGATGGGATGTGCTGCACAGCTAGTGATGCTGGTAAAAAGGATGGGTTTTTTTAAATTTCCAGCCCGGGGCAATGAGCAGATGTGTGGGGGAGGAAAACCGAGCTATGAGTTGCCAAGGTCTTTCCTCTGAGAATCTTGGTACAAGAGAGAAGGAGGAGTAAGGTCTGAGAAAACATAATGTTTTGGGTTGTTGACAAATTGGAGCAATGCTTGAACTGCTCTATGCTTAAAGTCAAGTTTCCAGTCTGACTACGTTTGGGTGCTGAGATCAACTCCTGTTTCCTGAGCCTGTTGAAGGCTTGTCTCTGAAGTTTGCTATTAGAAAAGAGTTGTTAATAAAAGGGAAAGCTTGATGATGGAACTTGTCACACAATTTACACCTATTCAAATACCCTCGTTACATAATTCCTGAAAGCAGAAGGATCCAGTCGTTTGGATCTGTCCATCCTAACCTGAAATTAAGCATTTTCATGCAACCTCATCACACTCACCAAAATCAGTGTCCTAGGATGCTTCCAGCCTGTTTTCTGGATGGAGTTCTTCCTAATATTCAGGTGGAATCTCCTATAGTATTGACCGTAGACCTTAGAGAGGTCACAACAGCAGTATCAAGAGGAAACATGTAGAGGATGGTTAAGAACACAATGCATTTCCTAACATTTCACCACTCTAGTTGGCTGTGACTAGAGTACCCCTTTGTCCTTCGGAGTCATGGCAGGCTGCAGAAACCCAGTGAGAGCTTTCATATTCTAACCACATTGAATTCTGTGTGTTGCATTTCGAAGGAGCTTTTATAAACAAAGGCTTTGGCTTTCAAGCACTATGTTGGGTTTACATAATTTCATTCAAACTTCCCCATATTAGTTGTGCCTTACTTAATCATGTCCCTTTCTACCTAGACTGTAAATAATATTATGGTGGATATGTCATGTTCTCATCATGGATAAACCCAAAGAAACTTTAAAACCTACTACAAAATCGATGCAGACTGAAAACCGCCACAAGAAGGGCATCAAGAGATTGTGTTGTATGGTGGTTAGTACACTACTGGACTGGAACTTGGGATGATCTCACCCAGCGATTTCATGTAGATGTTAAACAACATGGGGGACAATACTGAGCCCTGTGGGACCCCACAGGACAATGGCTATGGGGTGAGCAGGAGTCCCCCAGCAACACCCTCTGGGTACAACCCTCCAGGAAGGACTGGAGCCACAACAGAACAGTACCTCCAAGACCCATCCTTGCAAGGCGCCCCAGAAGGATACCGTGGTCAAAGGTATCGAAGGCCACTGAGAGGTCCAGGAGAATACTCCCCCTGTTGAACTGTCTGCGGAGATCATCCACTAAAGCAACCATGACTGTCTCAGTTCCATGTCCCGGTCTGAAAGCCGACTGTGACCGATCCAGATAATCAGTTTCGTCCAAGAATCCCAGGAGTTGTGAGGCAAGCACACATTCCAAGACTTTGCCCAAAAAGGGGAGATTGGAAACTGGCCAAAAAGTTGTTCAAATCAGTGGGATCCAGTGATGGCTTTTTCAACAGCAGTTTTATCACAGCCTCTTTTAGGCTTGCTGGAATTTTGCCCTCCTGAAGGGAGGCATTCACCACTACCTTGACCCACTCTGTCAAACCCCCTCTGGCTTCCTTTATCAGCCAAGGTGGGCAGGGGTCTTGGATGCAGATCAACCAAAATTTTCTTTCTTCTTTCTTTCCTTCCTTTCATTTTTTCCTGTCTGCCACCTATTGCAGTATAAAGGGGAGGGAGGCAATGAAACATTTTAAAGAGGTGAGACAGGAGCTTCTCTTTAAAAAGAACCAGAAATCAGTCACAACCTTTGCTCTAGCACTGATGAAAATGCTCTTTATAAACATTCCACTAGTGAATTGGCAGCACCATGATTTTGTTCGTAGGTTAGTTGGTTTAAAAATCTCTTTACTGTATACTGTTTTATACAGATCAATCTGCAATATGCAGCCACTTGGATATCTATTATTTGCCTCCCCATATTGGCTGAAAGCAAGAGAGGCAGATAATATCTAGGAAAGCTCACGGATGGGGTAGGAGAAGGGATCTACATATTATTACGAAAAATGAGTTTCCATAGATAGATGTGAGCAATAGAGGTCAAAATCCAACAGAGAGTCAAGCTTCAAATAATCCTTCAAAGAAGCAGCCATATTTATCTATTTAGTAGAAAAGGAAGGAAAGAAGAAGAAGAAAAAGAGCCAATACAGTTGACTAAACTGTTTTCTGAGAATGTTGCTTTCCTGCTTTGGAGCAAATAAATAGCCTAGCAGCTAGCAATTCTGTGCATTAGCCCACAGATGCACGACTATATATATTGTAACTTCACAACCTCTGAGGATGTCTGCCATAGATGCAGGCGAAACGTCAGGAGAGAATGCTTCTATTATTATTATTATTATTGTTATTATTATCTTTATTTGTACCCCGCTAGCATCTCCCGAAGGACTCGATGCAGCTTACAAAGGCCAAGGCCTCAACAAACAATAGCATAACAAATACAATACAAAGCAAATCAAAACATTAAAGCAACAACAGTAAAATAACATAACACAATAAAAACAGGGCCGGGCCAAAGTAATGGGTACAGATTAAAAAGTGCTGGGTGTGACAGGTGATCTATCGGATTTCAAGGAAGTGCAATGTGCAGAGAATCTTAAAATTCTAATAAAGTGCTTCTGGGACTCTAGTAAAGTGCTTGCTAGAGTTTCCTATTCTGGAAAGGCACATCGGAACAGCCAGGTCTTCAAATTCTTCCTAAAGACTGCCATCGTGGGGGCCTGTCTGATGTCTTTGGGGAGGGTGTTCCAAAGTCGGGGGGCCACCACAGAGAAGGTCCTGTCCCTCGTCCCCACCAACCGCGCCTGCGATGCAGGTGGGATCGCGAGCAGGGCCTCTCCGGATGAACGAAGAGAGTGCGTGGGTTCATAGATGGAGATGCGGTCACGCAGGTAGGCAGGTCCCAAACCATTTAGGGCTTTGTAAGTAAGCACCTGCACCTTGAATTGGGCTCAGAAAATAAATGGAAGCCAATGGAGCTCCTTAAACAGGAGGGTTGACCTCTCTCTGTAAGGAGCCCCAGTTAACATCCTGGCCGCCGCTCGCTGGACTAGTTGGAATTTCCGAGCCATTTTCAAGGGCAGTCCCACGTAGAGCGCATTACAGTAGTCCAGTCTAGAGGTGACCAAGGCATGGACCACCCCGGCCAGATCAGCCTTTGCAAGGTACGGTCGCAGCTGACGCACGAGTCTCAGTTGTGCGAAAGCCCTCCTGGACACCGCCGACACCTGAGCCTCAAGCGTAAGTGATGAATCCAGGAGGACTCCCAAGCTGCGGACCTGTGACTTCAGGGGGAGTGTAACCCTGTCCAGCACAGGTTGCCACCCTATACCCTGATCCGGTTTACGATCGACCAGGAGGACCTCTGTCTTGTCAGGATTGATCTTCAGCTTGTTCATCCTCATCCAGATAGCCACAGTGGCCAGGCACTTGTCCAGCACCCGAGAGGCCTCCTTGGAATTGGGTGGAAATGAGTAGTAGAGCTGTGTGTCATCTGCATAGAGATGGCACCCAACTCCAACTTCTAGAACATGGCCATAAAGCCCGAAAAACCCACAACAATCCAGTATATTGTAATAGTTTGCAAAGAAATAGCTGTGTTTGGCTATTGCAGTTGAAAATAGAGGGATGTGGAGAGGAAAATAAAAGGAGATGGTAGCATCTTTAGGACTAATTCATTTTTATTTAAGCGTGAGCTTTCATGGATATAAACCCTCCTCGTTTGAAGGAGTGAGTTTATAGCTATGAAAGCTCATGCTAAAACAAAAATAGATTAATGTATTGTCAAAGGCTTTCATGGCCGGAATCACTGGGTTGTTGTAGGTTTTTCCGGGCTATATGGCCATGTTCTGGAGGCAATTTTTCTCCTGACGTTTCGCCTGCATCTATGGCAAGCATCCTCAGAGGTAGTGAGGTCTGTTGGAAGTAGGAAAACATTCACACCTAGCCCCAGCAGACAAAAGTCCTTTGTCCCACCCTGGTCATTCCACAGATATATAAACCCATTTTTCCTACTTCCAACAGACCTCACTACCTCTGAGGATGCTTGCCATAGATGCAGGCGAAACGGCAGGAGAAAAATTGCCTCCAGAACATGGCCATATAGCCCGGAAAAACCTACAACCCAAAAATAGGTTACTTTTAAATATTATCTACATTCTCTCAATTTTTCTTCCCTTGTCCTCTGTTTATATTAAGCTATTTAATGCTTTGTGACCAGTGTGACAATAGCTCTTTTCTATACCTTTTCTGAATGCCCTTTGAGAGTATATCCCTACCTGGCTTAGTACTTTAGATTGATGAATGCAGGGGAGGAAGAAACACTTGGATAGCTGTTCACAGTCTATGGTTAACCCCGAACTGCATCCGTAGCGAAGCTCTATGTCACTGCCAGACTTCACAGCTTCTTCCCACATTGCAACCTTATCTGTCTCGCACCTGCTGTGCCCTCATTCTCTCCTGAGCTGCGGAATAGCCTCCCAATGCCATCAATCCCCAGATGTCATCCAAATGGGTGGTATTGATTTAGGTATGAGTAGATGTGCAGTTCTCCATGGGAGGCTGGTAAGAAGCATGCAGCCCAATGGGAGGACACAGAATGCTTTAAAATATTCTGTACTATTACAGTCTGCCTTCTACATTTGCTGGTGTTAGGGGCACAGGATCCCCTGTGAAAGTGAAAAGCCATAAAGAAGGAAATTGCTATTTTTTTTTACTTGCTAGAACTTTCTAGGTCTTCCAGCATGACTGTAGTCGACTTCTACTAGAAGGTGAACATAAAATTGCATTAGAGGATCTTGAGTAGTGTTTCTCAACCTTCCTAATGCTGCGACCGCTTAATACAGTTCCTCATGTTGTGATGACCCCCAACCATAAAATAATTTCCGTTGCTACATCATAACTGTAATCTCGCTACTGTTATGCATCGTAATGTAAATATCTGATATGCAGGATGTAGTTTCATTCACTGGACCAAATTTGACACAAATACCCGATACGCCCAAATTTGAATACTGATGGGTTGGGAGAGGATTGATTTTCGTCATTTGGGAGTTGTTTGTTGCTGGAATGTATAATTCAGCTATGATCAGAGAGCATTCTGAACTCCACCAACAATGGAACTGAACCACACTTAGCACACAGAACCCTGCGACCAACAGAAAATACTGGAAGGGTATTGTGGGCATTGACCTTGAGTTGGGAGTTGTAGTTCACCAGAGAGTATTGTGGACTCAAACAATGAATGATCTGGACCAAACTTGGGACGAATACTTAAAATGCCCAAATCTGAACATTGGTGGAGTTAGGGGAAAATAGACCTTGGCATTTGTAGTTCACCTACAAACAAAGAGCATTCTGAACCCAACCAATGAGAGAATTGGGCCAAACTTCCCACACAGGACCCCCATTATTAACAGAAAATACTGTGTTTTCTGTTGGCCTTTTGCGACACCTCTGACACCCCCCTCGCAACCCCCCCCCCCAGTTTTCAAACTGCTAGGTTGGCAGAAGCTGGGGCTAACAATAGGACCTCATCCCGCTCACTGGATTTGAACTGCTGATCATTCGTCTAGCAAGTTAAGCAGCTCAGTGGTTTAACTTATGTGTGTGTGTGTGTGTGTATCTATAGAGAGAGAGAAAGAGAGAGAAAGAGAGAGAAGTAAGCCATCCTTCTTTGTGCCCAATGCCATGTTCCCTACTCAAACTACAGTTATTTCCATATTTTAGATTTAATAAGAAAATGTTTTTATTTTATTTATTTATATCATTTTACCCCGCTCATATCAGCCCAAAGGCGACTCAGGACAGCAAACAATTGGCACAATTTGTTGCCATATCACATGTTTTACTCAATACCCAAAATTTAAAATGAGAATCCTAGAAGTTAAGCAGTAATACAATGAGAAGACGAGTTCCATTATTCCATACACATCCAAGACACATCCTCAATTGGCACATCTAGCAAGAAACTACTTAGCATGTGTATGTCATATATGGTTAGAATGCATCAAAGTATACACCTGTGCATTTGCATATGACATTCAGCGAGAACAAAAATCCTGGTTGCAAAGACCCAAATGTTTTTAGATCCTTTAATGTGTTAAAAAATGAAACAATGAGAAACAATACAAATAGGTTGTGAACAGATCAGAAATTAGTATTTGATTACAACCCAGAAGACAAAAAAAAAGAATATACATAAAGCTTTGTACAGCAGTATTTTGCAAAGCAGTGAAAGATCAGCAGACTGGATTGTGTGTGTGTTTGTGTATGCATGGAGAGAAAGATGACAGATAGATAGATAGTAGGGCTGTGCAACCACGGAAAAATTTGTTTCTAAACTCGATTCGTTTTTAGGGTTTTTTTGCGTTTCGTTATTTAAAAGAATTCCGAAATTTTTCTTTTAAAAAAACGAAATTTTGGAAATTACGAAACAATTTCGAAACAATTTCGAAACAATAACGAATCGATTCATTAATGGCGGACGCGATTGCACAATACGCTAAAAAACCCTCCAAATGGGACAGGGGGAACTTCTGAAGCTTCCCTCTCCCTCTGTTGTTGACTGTTGGTGTGATAATTTATTTTTTTTATCACTGATAAAACAACAACAACTATAAAACTTGCACCAGACATACGGAAATAATAACGAAACAATTTCGAAACAATTACGAAATAAATTTTAAAAATTCGTTTCTATTTTTAGTTGCTCCTGAATGGTTCAATATCGGATCGTAAACCACTTTAAATACGAATTATTAACGAATTACGAAATTAATGAACGAAACCGCACAGCCCTAATAGATAGATAAATAGATAGATAGATAGATAGTCATACACACATTGTATTTCATGGAGAGAAAGATGATAGATAGATAGATAGATAGATAGATAGATAGATAGATAGATAGACAGACAGACAGATAGACAGAGATGATAGATAGATAGATAGATAGAGAGAGAGAGAGAGAGAGAGAGAGAGAGAGAGATAGATAGATAGATAGATAGATAGATAGATAGATAGATGATAGATAGAGATAGGAGATAGATAGATAGATGGATGGACGGACGGACGGACGGACAGATAGATAGATAGAGATGATAGATAGATAGATAGATAGATAGATAGATAGATAGATAGATAGATAGATAGATGATAGAGATAGATGATAGATAGATAGATAGTCATACACACACACACACACACACACACACACACTGCATTTCTCTGAACAATCTTATTCTTCGGGCAGGTTATTATATACATGGGGTACACCATAAAATATTAGTCTTTCTTTTCTGCATACTTTACTTACAAAGAGAAGAGCTGAATGCTACATGACCCATCCTCTTAGGTACAAAGCGAACAACACAAACAGTCCTGCTGGAAAGAAAAATGCCTCAAAGAACGGAAAGAGCAAAATTAATAAAAGTCATGCCACAGAATGTGGGCTTGATTCAGGGGGGATATAAATAAATGAGTATAATAAATCCTGTTCGGGCTGTTTTGAATGAGACAATTGCAATGTCCATCTACACGGTATGGGTTGAATGGATTTTAACCCATTCTTACAGTATCTAATCTATAATATTTTGAATGTGCTATTGGGAGAGAGAGAGGAAATCATTTATTGTAGCAGAGCGTCAGGCACTTTCCCCCCTTGAGACTGCATTTGTAATTCAGAGGGTTTGACCTAGTTGTGAACTTGCCAAATTGGAGGGAGGCCCAGCCGAATCAGGCTGGAAAGTGATGATTGGTGAGCGTTATCGTCTGCTTCTGAAAGCAAATCCAACCTTATATGATAATAAAATGAAGGCAAGGGGGAAAGGTTCTTAGGAGGCAATCCTACACCCGCTTACCTGCCAGCAAATTCCACTGAACGCAATGTCTGAGTAGACATATGTAGGGCCATGCTGTTCATGTTGGTTTGAAATGCCATGATCAGATGTCTATTAAAACAAAATTCCATCTTTATGGTTATATGTTAGCAATATACATCTACTCCTTGTTCTATGTTTGACATTAAAAGGATGCTAATCCACAAACCTTTGTGGCCTACCACAGGATACTTATTTGTTTTCTTACTGGTGCCGTTCTGGCATCGGGCTTCCACTGAGAATGATCCTGTCTCTCTTCCATACCTGCAATCTTTCTCTCTCTCTCTCTGTCCAAGAGATCTGGGCTTATGGACCAGCTGCAGGATCAAAACCAGCCCTGCCTTTTACCAGACGCACACGCAGGTACAACTGGGAGAACGCCACCCCCCTCCCCATATCTCTAAGTAATAATATCATTCACTAAATTTATAAACAGAGAGGGGCTGTCCTGTACGAATGGCTTTTTTAAAAACAAAAAAGTACAAAATTCAGGACATAACATCCTCCGCCAACTTTTTCATGTCTAAATGGAGAGGTTGTCCTTCAACAGGGGGAGGAGGACATCTGGTCATAATCAGGACACTTCAGCAGAGCAGGGTAGTTACTGTTCATCTGGAGGGAAGCATCGCTGGAGATGTCCGAAGGACTGCGCCCACGGACCCAGGCATCCGGGTGGAGGAACTGGCCCGAGTAGTCAGAGCAGTTGCTGAGCCGTGGGCGGTAGAAGCCAGGGTGAGGCCGGTACATCTCTTCAGCTGTGTATCGCTTCATGAACAGATAGACAGACATGACGCCTGCACTCTGAAGGAGAGACAGAGAGGGAAAACTCATGGCATTAGAAAGTACTGTAATTGACAGCATAAGCTTAAAATTTCATATGGGAAGAGACTTCTGGAAATGGAGGATGAGAATATAACAAAACAATGCTTTTTGGAGCAATATAAGCGAGGAGGTTGGACTCAACACTGGTCAGCTCTGCTCCACCAGTATTTTGATGGGTCAACAACAACCCTAATGCAGTTGAACAAGAAGGTAATTAGAGACAAAATCTTTAAGATGGACAGTAGTCCACGCTCTGGTTACATCCCGCTTAGACTACTGCAACGCTCTCTACGTGGGGTTGCCCTTGAAGACGGCCCGGAAGCTTCAATTGGTCCAACGTGCGGCAGCCATGTTACTAACAGGAGCGGGATGCAGGGAGCATACAACGCCCTTGTTGTACCAGCTCCACTGGCTGCCGATTTGCTACCGGGCTCAATTCAAGGTGCTGGCGTTGGCCTATAAAGCCCTAAACCACTGTTTCTCAACCTGGGGGTCGGGACCCCTGTGGGGGTCGCGAGGGGGTGTCAGAGGGGTCACCAAAGACCATCTGAAAACATAGTATTTTCTGTTGGCCATGGGGGTTCTGTGTGGAAAGTTTGGTCCAAGTCACTGGACAATTGGTGGGGTTCAGAATGCTATTTCATTGTGGGTGAACTATAAATCCCAACAACTACAACTCCCAAATGGCAAGGTCTATTTTCTCCAAACTCTACCAGTGTTCACATTTGGGCATATTGAGTATTTGTGCCAAGTTTGATCCAGATACATCATTGCTCGAGTCCACAGTGTTCTTTGGATGTAGGTGAACTACAACTCAAGTTCAATGTCCACCAGACCTTCCCAGTATTTTTTCTTGGTCATGGGAATTCTGTGTGCCAGGTTTGATTCAATTCCATCATTGGTGGAGTTCAGAAGGCTCTTTGATTGTAGGTGAACTATAAATCCCAGCAACTCCAACACTCCAAATGACAAAATCAATCACCCCTAAACCCCACCAGTATTCAAATTTGGGCGTATCAGGTATTTGTGCCAAATTTGGTCCAGTGACTGAAAATACATCCTGCATATCAGATATTTACATTACGATTCATAACAGGAGCAAAATGACAGTAATGAAGTAGCAACCAAAATGTTATGGTTGGGGGTCACCACAACATGAGGACCTGTACTAAGGGGTAGTGGCATTAGGAAGGTTGAGAACCACTGCCCTAAACGGTTCCGGCCCAAGATACCTTTCCGACCGCATCTCGACCTACGAGCCCACCAGGACTTTGAGATCATCCGGGGAGGCCCTGCTCTCGATCCCGCCTGCCTCACAGGCACGCCTGGCGGGGACGAGAGATAGGGCCTTCTCGGTGGTGGTTCCTCGGCTGTGGAACACCCTTCCCATGGACATCAGACAGGCCCCTTCCCTGTTGATATTCCGCAGGAAATTAAAGACCTGGCTGTTCAAGAAAGCGTTCGAACAAGAAGTGCAATAATTGGTAATGATGACAGGAATGGAACAACGGAAAATGATACTGGATTGTGGTTTAGACGATGAGACGACGTGGAATGGCTTTTGTATTATTGATGATGTTTTTGAAAATGATGTTTTTGGTTAATGCTAGATTGATTATTTTAGATTGTGTCTTGAACTTGAACCTGTTTCTATGTTGTACACCGCTGTGAGTCGCCCCCGGGCTGAGAACAGCGGTATATAAGCAAAGTAAATAATATAAGCAAAGTAATTGACATCTTGCGGAATGGTAAACAACAGGGTTTCTCCACTTGGTATCCCCTACTAAAGAGTGACCAATATTGCCAACAATATCTTCAAGGTTCTTGTGGGTTTTTTCGGGCTATAGAGCCATGTTCTAGAGGCATTTCTCCTGACGTTTTGCCTGCATCTATGGCAAGCATCCTCAGAGGTAGTGAGGTCTGTTGGAATTAGGACAATGGGTTTATATATCTGTGGAATGGCTGGGGTGGGGCAAAGAGCTCTTCTCTGCTGGAGCTAGGTGTGAATGTTTCAACTGACCACCTTCAGACTACACAGAGAAGCCATTGAAATCCACAAGCATGTGGACAATTTCAACAGAAAGGAAGAGACCATGAAAATGAACAAAATCTGGCTACCAGTATTAAAAAACTCTAAAATTACAACAGCAAAACAGCAGAGAGGAAACAACCAGGCACATCTTAACACCTCGCAACAAAAGATTTTCCCAGGCTCAGCCAGGCCTTCAAATGCTAATGAAGGTGGTCAGTTGAAACATTCACACCTAGCTCCAGCAGAGAAGAGCTCTTTGCCCCACCCCAGCCATTCCACAGATATATAAACCCATTGTCCTATTCCAACAGACCTCACTACCTCTGAGGATGCTTGCCATAGATGCAGGCGAAACGTCAGGAGAAAATGCCTCTAGAACATGGGTATATAGCCCGAAAAAAACCTACAATAACCCAGTGATTCCGGCCATGAAAGCCTTCGACAATACATATTTAAAATGTGTGCAACCAGCATTAAATGTTTGGAAAGCTCTGGTCTAGGTTAGATGTTTTTGCTTACTCATACCGCATGCCCAACATCTTTGTATATGTGGGTCTGGGGAAAGAGAGGATTTAACATATTATCTGTTACATTGCCCACTGTATAATGACCCTCGAAACAATCTTTTGGGAGCCCTTTTGGAAGAAAGGGCAGCATGGCGACAATCAGCAGTTATCTGTCACTTGTTGGCTGATTATTCCAAAGATATAACATTGAAGGTTGCCACATTTGCAGTCGCAGCCCAAAAAATCCGAGCCAAACTAGTAAAGTCCACAGCAGAAGCTAGAAATGGAAATTAAGATATTTTGGGGATGATACAAACCAGACATTTGTAATTGTTATTATGTCACTACTATAATTTTAAAGAGCTAGTATACAGAACTTGTTTTAATACTTGTATTGGAAAGTGCTTATTGTACTTTTAAAGGTTGTATATTTTATGTCATGGCCTATGGCTAGTACAATAAACAATTCATTCATTCACTGGTGACAGGGAAAACAGGTCAGCGGTCCATGATACATCTCTCCTCAACCTCATTTCCATTTCCAACATAGTGCCACACTTTCCTTTGCATGAGAGCGTAATCACATATGTGCTGGGTATGTGCCTGGGGGTGAGGGAGAATTGTTTTGGTGAAGAGGCTGCTGAGAGTATTTTGCAGATATCTACTCATCAGAAAAAACATTCTAGCATGAGATTGTTGTGACTAAACCCCTTGACTGGTGTTTTACAACAACACCAACGTTTTATTATGGTCCAAAGACCCTTATTGCAGTGTAAACATGCAAGCTATGTAGGTAATGAGATTACAATTTGACTGGTGTTTTACACACATACACATTTCCACGCAGAAGCAGTTGGAGACTTCTGTCGCATGTAAGACATCTGCAGAAACAGAGCAGCATATGCAGTGCCCTTGTGCATACAGATGCACATTTTCTATGAATATGCAGGCATGTTGCATCCACATCATGCATTGCCCATCTATGCATAGGTGCATACTGCACTTGAATATGAATTTGCCATCTTGCTTCAGTTGCACAATGCTGCCATTGATGTAGCATAAGGGTTGCATAGCACAGGTACCATGTTAATTTGGCATGCAGAGATTTATGCTATGTAAAACCTATGTTGGATCTTAGCCCTTGATCCCACAAGGTATGCCAAGGCATTCCATGGCAGGCTCCGGCCCAGCTTACTTGTCCGAATGTATCTCCCTCTACATTCCACCTTGTAGTTTAAGATCCACCGGGGAGGCCCTGATCTCGGTCTCACCGGGCTCGCAAATGCGTCGGGTGAGGACAAGGGACACGGCCTTCTCGGTGGTGACCCCCCACTTGTGGAATTCACTCCCCAGTGAGATTAGATCGGTGTCCTCCCTCCTTTCCTTTAGGAAAAAATTGAAATCGTGGTTTTGGAACCAGGCTTTTGGATAGCAGGCACAGTGGCACTTTGGACACTGAATTGGACCATAATTGTTATGATAATGGAAACAGCTATATGACTGTATAATTAATGTTATTGTTTTTAATCTATTGCATATTTATGGTTCTATATTGTTGTTATATTGATATTGCCGCTTTGAATTGTTGCCAATGTTAGCCGGTCTGAGTCCCCCCTCTCAGGGGTTAAGAAGGGCGGGGTAGAAATGTTGTAAATAATAATAAAATAAATCTGACTGAACTAAACAACCATAAATAATCTCATTTTATGGGCTTTACTTTATTTCCTTCTGACTGTTGGTTATAGTTAGCTGTACAGAAGAAGAGTATTGGAATGGGAAGGCATAATTCTTACCCTACCTCAGTGGATCTCAACCCACCTAATCCCGTGACCCCTTGTGGTGACCCCCAACCATAACATTGTTTTTGTTGCTACTTCATAACAGTCATTTTACTACTGTTATAAATCATAATGTAAATATCTGATATACAGGATGTATTTTCATTCACTGGACCAAACCGGGCACAAATACCCAAGACGCCCAAATGTGAATGATAGTGGGGTTGGGGGAGGATTGATTTTGTCATTTGGGAGTTGTAGTTGCTGGGATTTATTGTTCACCTATAATCAAAGAGCATTCTGAACTCTGCCAGCGATGGATTTGAACCAAACTTGGCACACAGAACTCCCATGACCAACGGAAAACACTCAAAAAATTATTTTGTCATTTGGGAGTTGTGGGATTTATAATTCACCTACAATCAAAGGGCACTCTGAACTCCACCAACGATGGAATACAACCAAACTTGGCACACAGAACTCCCATGACCAACATAAAATGTTGAAAGGGTTTGGTGGGCATTGACCTTGAGTCTGGGAATTGAAGTTCACCTACATCCAGAGAGCACTGTGGACCTATGCAATGGTGGATCCGGACCAAACTTGGCATGGATATTCAATATGCCCAAATGTGAACACTGGTGGAGTCTGGGGAAAATAGATCTTGACATTTGGGAGTTGTAGTTCATTACAAACAAAGAACATTCTGAACTCCACCAACGATAGAATTGGCTCAAACTTCCCACATGGAATCCCCATGACCATCAGAAAATACTGTATTTTCTGATGGTCTTTGGTGACCCCTCTGACACCCCCTCGCGACCCCCCCAGGGGTCCTGACCCCCAGGTTGAGAAACACTGCTCTACTTCTACCATATCTAAGCATTCAAACTGTGTCCAGCAGTTGTCAGAAACCACCAATAATGGTGGAAGGGAAGAAATCACTGGGGTCTTCATGTAGGATTATTTAAATTACTTCTTGAATTGTACTAGAGGGCTGAGATGAAAGTTCTTTTTGCTTAAGTAAGGATAACTAAGGGGAGCTTAGTTGTGACATAAAGGTAGTGAGCATACAGACCACAAGTCTACTGTAAAAGTCAGTACACCCCTAGCTTGTCAGTAGATCCGGAAACGGTGAAGTGCATCAAGTCTGAACAACAAGGAAGCCAAGTGAGGTGTTCTTAAAATGTACTTTTATGGAACGCAAGCTTGCCTGCAGTCCATAAAATCTTGTCCTGCACGTACCATGTTAAGCTCTTGGCAAAAAGCCGCCACTCCTGGACCTGTGTGCATAAATAAGCAGATACTCTCTGCTGAATGACATGGTCAAAATGCCTCCTCAATGTATTACCTGCAATTTCTCAGATCTGGCAATGCCGTGCCTCTTGCCAGGGATACAAAGGTTCTGCCACCAAGCATACCTTTGTGATTTAAATGCAATTTCGGAAAGCAGTTCATTGGAAATGGAATTGAAAAGTAATCCATCACGATCAAACCAGTTCATATTTTGGCTTGACATTCTTATGGATCTGCTAAGGTTTTGCAATTTTGCAATGCGTGGAGGTGCAGCAAAGAGCCAGGGGCTGCTTAGCTTTAGGAATGCTCATTGCTCCATTAGTCTACTCATGTATACAGTTTAAGGCATTCTTGAGAGTTTTGATGCATTGGACTCAAAGTAAGTAATAGTGTGGCTGAAGTGAGGTACGGTAAATAGGTGAACCTTCCCCTTCAAGCAAAGGAACAGCCTGGTCTAATCCATCTCTGTGTTTATAACAACATCACCACCATTCCCTATATATCTAATATATTGCTGGAGAAGAAGAGGGTTGAGGGGCTGGAGGGGGACACACCATACTAAATTCAAGTTATTACATCTAATTCTTTATTGCTACTACCCTTACACACATTACTTTAAAATATTACAGATTCTTATAGAATCCTGCAAAAGAAATCTCATTAACTTCAGAGGAAGCTTCTGAAAGTAAACAGGAAAGAACCAGAGTTTGGGACTTGGCCATGTTGGCTGGAGGACAATGGGAAATGTAGTTCAACCTTCCTTCCAAACCATTCCAAGATCTGTTTCTTCTCAGTAGACAGGGAAATTGTAATATAAAGGTATTTAGTCACTTGCTGGCCCAGGAAAGACAATATAGAAGGAGACTTAAGGAGCATCTACTTTAAAGAATGAATGGAGTCTGACACTACTTTAACTGCCATAACTTGATGCTATTTATTTATTTATTGACAGTATTTATATTCCGCCCTTCTCACCTCGCAGGGGACTCAGGGTGGATTACAATGTACATATACATGGCAAACATTGACTGCCATAGGCACACAACATATATAGACAGACACACAGAGGCAATTTAACATTCCAGCTTTTTCATGAGGGTATTCTGGCCACCAGGGGAGCTGTCTCTTCACTGTCCATTTGTAACAATGATGGAGTACTTCCTCATTCTTTGCATGCTTGTTGGGGATTTTTATGGCAGCGTGAATTAGTTAAATTAGCCTTCCTGCATAAGCGGTACCTAATTTTCCTACTTGACAGGTGCAACTGTCGTTCGGGCTGCAAAGGTCGACAGCGAGCTACACAATGGCCGGAAGCTCACTCTGACCCGGGCTGGCTTCAAACTCATGACCTTTCAGTCAGTAGTGATCTGATAACGAAGTATTTTGGCCACATCATGAGAAGACAGGAAAGCTTGGAGAAGAGAAGGGTGCTGGGGAAAATGGAAGGAAAAAGGAAGAGGGGCCAACCAAGACTACAAGGTGGATGGATGTCATCCTTGAAGGGAGTGGCTTGACCTTGAAGGAACTGGGGGTGGCCATAGATGGTCAACAAGAAGTCAACAGGAGTTGGAAGCAACTGAACAAATAAACAACAAAATTTGCAAAAAGATTAGGAGGAAAATCACAGGAGTTGTGGTTTTACAATGTTTTTAGCCTTCTCTGTGAAAGGGTGCTGTACCAAACTACAAATCCCAGGATTCCACAGCATTGAGCCGTGGCAATGAAATGATGTCAAACTTAATTAATTCCAGAGTGTAGCTGCACCCTAATAAATATAATCTCTTTGGGTTGTATATCGCTTCTTTTTCACCTGCAGGAGTATTTGAACCCACACGATCTCTCCGATCATCTGGAGAGGCCCTGCTCACGATCCCACCTGCGTCGCAAGCACAATTGGTGGGGACGAGGGACAGGGCCTTCTCCGTGGTGGCCCCCCGACTCTGGAACTCTCTCCCCAAGGATATCAGACAAGCCCCAACATTGGCAGTCTTTAGGAAGAGCTTGAAGACGTGGTTGTTCCAGTGTGCCTTCCCAGAATAGGAAACTCCTAGCATCATGTTCCATTTGCACTTTACTAGAGATTAAGATTGTCTGTACACCACACCTATCTCCAAAAACCTATCCATCTCACCTGTCATGTTCAGCATTTTAAAATTTTAATCATTACATTTGGCCCAGGCTTAGTTTTAAATGTGTCATGGTATTATTGTCTAATGTTTATTGCTATTGTTTTAATGTTTATTGCTTGTTTTATGAGTTTATTTATTGTTGTATTTGTTATTATTATTATTATTATTATTACTTTATTTGTACCCCGCTAGCATCTCCCGAAGGACTCGATGCGGCTTACAAAACACAATACAACAATACAATACCTAGAGCAAATTAAAAACAGTTAAGCAGAATAAACAACAGCAATAATAATACATCGAGACGTCAAGACACTATAAAACTGGGCCAGGCAAGAGTAATGGGTACAAGATTAAAAGTGCTGATGTGGCAGGAGGTATGTAGGATTATAAAGTAAGTGCAGTGTGTGGTGTGCAGTGATCTTAGTTCTACTAAAGTGCTTCTAGGACTTGGTATTGGGGGTTCCTAATCTGAAAAGGCACATCGGAACAGCCAGGTCTTCAAATTCTTTCTGAAGACTGCCAGCGAAGGGGCCTGTCTAAGATCTTTTGGGAGGGTGTTCCAGAGTCGGGGGGCCACCACAGAAAAGGCCCTGTCTCGAGTCCCCACCAAGCGCGCTTGCGACGTGGGCGGGATCACGAGCAGGGCCTCTCCAGATGACTGGAATGAATGTGTGGGTTCGTAGACGGAGATGTGGTCACGCAGGTAGGGTGGTCCCAAACTGTTCAGGGCTTTGCTGTTATTTTACTAATGTGTTGGGCCTCGGCCTCTTGAAAGCCGCACCGAGTCCTTCGGGAGATGTTAGCGAGGTATAAATAAAGGATTATTATTATTATTATTTCTCGAGCAGAACAATCTGCCAGAATTGCGGAGGGGGGTTAAAATATAACCCCCTCCTGATGCTGCTACTACCCGCTTTCCTGTTCTGAAAAGTCTTCAATGCTCTAAAAGAACACTTTCATTTGGAGAATGATCTTATTTTTGTACATCCTTGCTTTTGTTACCTATCTGAGTTGTTATGTAGCCAAAGGCATCCTTAGAGGGTGGAGGGCTCCCCTCATAATATCGTTAACCCAAGTCTAAAATTATCTAATTGTCCTCGAGTGGGTGCTAAATAGGACCAAGCTGCTGATGCTACTCCTCTCGTTGCTCCTTCCCAGCATTCACATATGGGGGAGACATTTATAGCCTTCTCCTCCCATTATCTTGAGGCAGCCCAGTGAGCTCATAAGCAATCTTACCTCAGTCAGGAGGAAAGAAATCGCAGAGAAAGCAAAGGACCATCCATATCTGTATGTGAAGTAAGTCTCGGAGTCCTTGGTTCTGTTAAGCATCTCATCATTGATGCTGGAGATGTACAAGACCAGGCCCACAACCAGAGATAAGCCTGGAAAGGAAAGGACCCTGGGGTCAAAGACGGGAAAATTCTCTCTTGCAGAAAACCAAGACATCAGAGAACCTGAGACTCTCCACATGTTGCATCACCATTTATTGTTGGGGGCTTATGGGAACTAAATTCCAACAATGCTTGAAAGGTTGTAGGTTCCCTCTCCATGTTCTTAAAGGATACATGAAACCAGAAGAATGGGGTGAGGTACGCAAGAGCCATTAGGCTGTAGTTGTTTCAGTAGTCACTCATGGAGAAATGAGCTCCCTGCGCTGAATTAAGCAAAAGATTTATATTCTCCGATGCAAATCTTTTGAACTCCAAGTGCTCAGTGTAAGTAGAAGCTTTTAAGCTCCGCAGTCATATTTGGTTGTTTAATATTCCCTTAATGCTATGAATAAAACATGGTTTTCTCCTCTCATAGGGAAACATGCTCACGTCTCAGATCTCCACCGATTCAAGCCCATCGCTGGTACACACAAAAACCACGGTCTAAAGCTCCATGGAGCTGAAGTGGTCCTGCTTTAATGTCAAACCAAGTTATCCTATTGGTTATACGTTAGTTAGTTATTTATTTCATATCAAAAGCATTGCATAAATTAGTATAAAACTGATAAAAATAGAAGGAGCACAGGCGGCTAAATATCTGTTGACCAAAAATGGGCAATAGCAATGGCATTGTCTGTAGCCTCCAACAATTCTTCCTCTGGGCATAGTGGACAAGCACATAGAAGCGAGGTTGTCTGTTCTGCTCCACAGTCATACAAAGTGTGGGATGCTTTTAGGTAGTGCCATTTAGCCAGGTTGTCTTTTGGTTGGTCCACTCCACTTCTGAATCTGTTCAGGGACTTCCAAGATGCCCATTCTTGGTTTGCCCCTGAAGGAAGACCCTCATGGGATGCCATCCAGTTGGGATTTCCTATTTTAGCTGCCCAGAGGGATACCCTTGCTATTGCTGGGGGGACCCTGAAAGGAGTGGTAGCTGTCATACAGCTTTTCCTTGATTTGAGTCTACTGGGAGGAGGCTCGTAGCCATGTAGTGGGTGGCTTTCACAGTGTACATCCTTATTTCTCTCACATTTAGCAGCAACTTCCCATCACACAATTTTGGGGGGGGGGCAATGGCAGCTAGCTTGTAGAGTTTATCAACAGGTGTAGGTTTAAGACATCCTGTGATTATTCTGCATGTTTCATTCAATGCTATGTTCACCTGCTTTGCATGGGCAGACCTATGCCAAAAAGGGCAGGCATACTAGGCAGTTGAGTAAGACGCTAGTATCTGCATTTAATTTGGAGTTACCTCCCCCTAGAGGTTCTTTAGAATTCAACTCGGAGCAACACTGGGGCAACACTGAAAGTCCTACCAAAGAAAAGATTTGTTGCCCAAGATTGAAATTTGAAAAGTCAAGATAAAACTAAACATGGTGCTAAAAGTCTAGATCAGTGTTTCTTAACCTTCCTAATGCCGCGACCCCTTAATATAGTTCCTCATGTTGTGGTGACCCCCAACCATAAAATTATGTTCGTTGCTACTTCATAACTCTAATTTAACTATTGTTACGAATCGTAATGTAAATATCTGATATGCAGGATGTATTTTCATTCACTGGATCAAATTTGGCACAAATACCCGATACGTCCAAATTTGTATATGTGTGTTGGGGGAGAGGGGGATTGATTTTGTCATTTGGGAGCTGTAGTTGCTGGGATATATAGTTCACCTACAATCAAAGAGCATTCTGAACACCACCAATGATGGAATTGAACCAAACTTGGCACACAGAGCTCCCATGACCAACAGAAAATACTGGAAGGGTTTGGTGGGCATTGACCTTGAGTTCTGAAGTTGTAGTTCAGCTACATCCAGAGATCTGGACCAAACTCAATATGCTCAAATATGAACACTGGTGGAGTTTGGGGAAAATAGGCTATCAGTGAGCATTCTGAACCCCACCAACGATAGAATTGGTCCAAACTTCCCACACAGAACCCCCACAACCAACAGAAAACACTTTTTCCCGGTGGTCTTTGGTGACCCCTCTGACACCCCCTTGCGACCCACCCAGGGGTCCCGACCCCCAGGTTAAGAAACACTGGTCTAGATAAAACGTAGCATGTAGAGCAGGTGTCCCATAATGGGGGTAGGGAGCACTAAAGATGCACTTTCTCAATTGAATCTGGGCTAAATGCTGTAATGGCACCATATTTGACTTCAAATTCAGTATAGGGAGTTGGGAAATGTGTGTATATATGTCTTAAAACTTACCAGACAAAATGAAAAAGATTCCAGACACAAAGGCCAGGATAGTTCTGTGGGGCCGGATGTGTCCAATGTTGCTCAAGATGAATCCAATAAACATGAAAAAGAGGCTGACCAGTGGGAATGGAGTGGCAGAACGAATCATCTCTGTTGAAGGCAACGAGGAGAAAAAAAATGAGTGCTTCCAAGTCAGAAAAGAACAAACAACACTATCAGTAGCAAAAGCATTTTCTGCATATGTAATGCATTGATCTTTGGCCCAATTTACCCCATTATGCAATTTGAACTACATTACAATAGTCAGTGTAGACTCCAGATTGAACTGGATTATATGAGTCTACACCGCCATATAATCCAGTTCAATGCAGTAAAGATGTATTCTGAAACTGGATTATATCCCAGTATAGATGGGGCTTTGGAGGCTTTCCCCCTTTAACATATCACACTCTACTTCTCACACAAAAATATGAAAATACAGAGAAAGACTGCTTTTGCCCTATTTTCCATGGCTTTTAACCATCAATTATGTTACTCAATTTCTGCTAACACAAAAGGAGATGTTCATTTTCGGCTTTAGGGTTCATCAAGATGACAAAGATTACAGTCCTATGATTGCTAAAGAGCACAGACAGGACCGCAGGCAAGGCTGGACCAAGAAATAAAGGAAACAAGGCAGCTGTGCTCTTCAATATCCTACTGCTAATCCCACTCCACGGCTACTGAGCTGAATTCCTCCATCCAACTAACATCAGAGTCACTTCTGGCTGTATCAACTCTTCCTATTGACTCCAAGTCTTCTGACTTGGAGACCAGGATCTACACTTTGAAGCCTCTTCTGTTTGAAACAGCAACCTTCTCAAGCCTCCACTAGTTATTTGTTATGTATATAATTGCTAACTGTATTATATGTTCACATTGGTTTGCAATTTTACCTAACCTCTTTGTCGCGGAAGGGGCTGCAGACCATGTGATCAGAACTAGACGTATTCAGGACTCTGACTACATTTTAGATCAGTGTTTACTTTAGACTTCAGTGGAGATAGAAGCCATTAGACTCTTAGGAGAGAGTAGAAGCTATTTGTATGCTTTAGACTTCAATGCAGGAACAGTATGCTTAGAGACTTATTAGACTCTGAAAACAGAGAGATGCTTTGGACTATGGACTATTGTTTCTAAGGAAGATGCCCTGTGTCACCTACACAGAGAAGCTACTGGTCGGGGTTGGCTTGACGCGCCTTCCTCTTGGCACATTTCTCTCTTTCACCTTCGTGCCTCTTCAAATTGTACAGCACTGCTGATCACAGCTGACCTCCAGCTAGAGCGCTCAAGGGTCAAAGCTTCCCAGTTCTTGCCACAGTTTTAAAGGTTGGATTTGAGTCCATCTTTAAATCTCTTTTTACATAGTATTGTACCATGATTCCATAGCATTGATTCATGGTAGTTAAAGGGGTGTCAAACTGCATTAATTCTACAGTGTCAATGCATTCTATAATTCCTGGGCTGCCATACAAGGGATTAGAGGACTGTAGCATATGAAGGTGCAATGAAATGTTAATGCATGCAAAATATATATTTATCCCTCTGTTCTCTCATGTAAGCATTAAATATAAAACTAGCATTTCCAAAAACAGAGACATGGATTGCTATAGCAACAGAAGAAGCTTTCTCGGAGATAGAAAGTAGGAAGTACAGTAGCTAGCCTTTGTCGATGCTCCTGAAATTCTTTCAAATATTTGTGTCAAATTCAGGATTTTAGAGCCAGGTGAAGGAATAGTTGTGTGTGTGTTTTTTTAACTGTTTGAGCAGATTGTCTTTGACTGCAACATGTCAAATATTTAGACAATTCCAAAAGATTTTAGATCTATCAATGCTGTAAAATTGACAATGGAGGTGTGAAGTGTTTTGTTACACAAAACATTTTTTTGGGAAAATGTTATATAAGATCAAATATTTTTGTAGCCTAAAGAACAGATGGCTGTGTATGTTTTCCATTCTATGAGTAACAGGAGCTGGTGTGGGAGAGACTCTGAATTAGAATTGCACAAAGCTTGGCTAATTTTTTGAAACCCACAGCTCCAGAATATTCTATGCTAGCTAGGGGACACTGGAAATTATAGTTCAAGCAAGTGAATTTTCAGGACTGAAAGGCTTGAACCTGCTTCTTCTGCACCACAATCCAAATACCCTAGCCTTTCCTGTGGCTTAATTCTAAGCATAGGCCCCATCCACACTGCTATATAAAACTCAGATTGTCTGCTTTGAACTGGATTATATGTCTACACCAGGGTTTCTCGAACTATGGCCTGGGGGCTGGATACGGCCCTCCAAGGTCATTTACCCGGCCCTTGCTCAGGATCAATCTAAGTCTGAAACAACTTGAAAGCACACACACACACACACAAAAAACAAGCACACAAAAAACAACAACAATCCTATCTCATCAGCCAAAAGCAGGCCCACACTTCCCATTGAAATACTAATAAGTTTATATTTGTTAAAAATGTTCTTCATTTTAATTATTGTGTTGTTTTTAAGTGTTTTTTGCACTACAAATAAGATATGTGCAGTGTGCATAGGAATTCAATCATATGTTTTTTTTTTCAAATTATGATCCAGCCCTCCAACAGTTTGAGGGACTGTGACCTGGCCGTCTGTTTAAAAATTTGAGGACCCCTGGTCTACACTGCCATACAATCCAGTTCAAAGCAGATAATCTGGATTTTATATGAAAGTGTAGAAGGGGCCATAAAATGCTCATTCTGCTTCTTAAATGAATATAGAAAAGTAGCTGTCCCCTGCCACGCGTTGCTGTGGCCTACATGGGGGTTCTGTGTGGGAGGTTTGGCCCCATTCTATCGTTGGTGGGGTTCAGAATACTCTGTGATTGTAGGTGAACTATAAATCCCAGCAACCACAACTCCCAAATGTCAAGATTCTATTTTCCCCAAACTCCACCAGTGTTCACATTTGGGCATATTGAGTATTTGTGTAGAGTTTGGTCCAGATCCATCATTGTTTAAGTCCGCAGTGATCTTTGGATGTTGGAGAACTACAACTCCAAAACCAAAGGACAATGCCCACCAAACCCTTCCAGTATTTTCTGTTGGTCATGGGAGAACTGTGTGCCAAGTTTGGTTCAATTCCATCGTTGGTGGGGTTCAGAATGTTCTTTGATTGTAGGTGAATTATAAATCCCAGCAGCTACAACTCCCAAATGACAAAATCAATTTTTTTGAGTGAAGGACATACATTGGGTTGTTAGGTGTCTTGTGCCCAAATTTGGTGTCAATTAGTCCAGTGGTTTTGAGTTCTGTTAATCCCACAAACAAACATTACATTTTTATTTATATAGATTTCCTCTCCTTGGATGGGCAGATCCTGATATGCTAATCCAGTAGTTCTCAATCTGTGGGTCCTCAGATGTTTTGGCTTTCAACTCCCAGAAATCCTAACAGTTGATAAACTGGCTGGGATTTTTTGGGAGATGTAGGCCAAAACACCTGGGGACCCACAGGTTGAGAACCACTGTGCTAATCCATGCTTCAGTAGCTTCCAGGATCTTTCATTACAATACACACCACATAGGCTGCACTGGAGTATGCTCTGGAAGATTTCGCTGGCAGGGAATGCCTTCTTCACAGGTACCAGGAGACATGTACATATTCTATTTTTCTGTACCAGTTATGCTGATCACTAATTCTTGGGAACATGCTTTGACCTCTGCATATCCTTGCAAAACCTCATCTGTAGGAAGTGGTTATTAGAATTCAAGACTACTGTGCTACTGCAGCAGAAAGGTCTCAGCAGTCTCATTTCAGTGACACCAGCTTGTGCTTTATACAGCGGATATCTGCCAAGTTAGGATTGTGGGGATCATTCTGTTATTTCCTCATCCATTAATAAGTTCCACCACTATACATTTTGTGAATATGGTTGAAATGGACTGTGATGGGGCATCTGCCATCCTTGCTAAGGGTGTGTAAATCTCAGATTTGGCAGGAATCCAGACCACATCTGCTCCACTGGGATGACTTGCATATGACCTCCTCCACGCTGCTGCCACTGCACCTAGCCAGCCATGGAGCTCAATTCAAGCCCCTAACTATTGTGGGCTCCTCTGCTGATGTTAGAAGGGGTGTCCATGTGCCCAGCATTAAAGGTGGAGGACTGTCCCTTCCTTCTTGTTGGTTGTACAGGAGCCCACTCTAGTGACAGCACAGGCACTTGTGGCAGCTAGAAGCTTGGACACAAGATGCAGGTTGGGAATAATAGAATCAAAGAGTTGGAAGAGACCTCATGGGCCATCCAGTCCAACCCCTTGCCAAGAAGCAGGAATATTGCATTCAAATCACCCCTGACAGATGGCCATCCAGCCCCTGTTTAAAAGCTTCCAAAAAAGGAGCCTCTACTACACTCCAGGGCAGAGAGTTCCACTGCTGAATGGCTCTCACAGTCAGGAAGTTCTTCCTCATGTTCAGATGGAATCTCCTTTCTTGTAGCTTGAAGACATTGTTCTGCATCCTAGTCTCCAGGGAAGCAGGAGACAAGCTTGCTCCCTCCTCCCTGTGGCTTCCTCTCACATATTTATACATGGCTATCATATCTCCTCTCAGCCTTCTCTTCTTCAGGCTAAACATGCCCAGCTCCTTAAGCCACTTCTCATAGGGCTTGTTCTCCAGACCCTTGATCATTTTAGACACAATATTCCAGGTGTGGTCTAACCAAAGCGGAATAAAGGGGTAGCATTACTTCTCTAGATCTAGACACTATGCTCCTATTGATGCGGGCCAAAATCCCATTGGCTTTTTTTGCCGCCACATCACATTGTTGGCTCATGTTTAACTTGCTGTCCATAAGGACTCCAAGATCTTTTTCACAGGTACTGCTCTCGGGCCAGACGTCCCCCTGGTGACACTGACCATATGGAGTGATGACACTGACCATATGTGCATGATCCACCCACTTCCCCTGTACTGATAAGCACAGAAAATGATGTGATGGCACCAGTGCACATCTAGACAGTTGATTGGTCAGAATCAGACCAGATCCTGCTGTCCAGACTGCCCCAAAGCCCCAGGATATTCTGAAGTTTCCAGCAAAGTCTGGAGTATCCAACAATTTTGCTAAAAGTAGGGCTATGGCCCCTTCTACACTTCCATATGGCAGTATAGACTCAGAAAATCCAGTTCAAAGCAGATAATCTGGATTATATAATAATAATAATAATAACAATTATTATTATTATTATTATTATTATTATTATTATCTTTATTTAATACCCTGCCACCATCTCCCCAATGGGGACCCGGGACGGCTTACATGAGGCCAAGCCCAACAGCATATTATAATAAAGTAAAACCAAAACACAATAACAACACAGTAAAATACATACAACATATGAGTACAAAGATGATAAAGCAAAATCATACACAGTAAAATAAAATAACATAACATAACAATGAGCGCGCCGCATGTGCAAGATAAACACTAAGATACTAAAAATACTAAAATCAGGATGAGATAGGGATGGAGCAGATTATTTGTGGGGCAGAAACTCATAAAGGAACGGGGTCATAAATATAGACCTTCATACAGGTGGGGAATATACTCTGGGGACAAAAAACTGTTGAGGGGGAGCAACTGTGTATGATAATATGGCTACTCTCCAAAAGCACATCGGAAAAAACAGGTTTTGAGTGTAGAGTGACGAAAGTATGGAGTGTAGAAGGGGCCAAAGTCAGCTGAAATTGAAAAACACCACAAACATGCACTGGAAGCCACTGTGTGTCATGAAGTCAGCCAGCAATCCATTTGGGATGAGTCTGGCATTTGGGGCTCAAATAGACAAGGTTGTTGTTGTTGTTGTTGTTGTTCATTCGTTCAGTGGTTCCCGACTCTTCGTGACCTCATGGACCAGTTACCTTTGCCTTAAAGTTGAATCAAGCTGTCAGCTTTGCTTCTCAGATTGTGGTGGACTGAAGCAATGCCACATTAGTAATTGGTAATCAGCAACTCTGTAGTATTGGGAGAAGACTACTAGAAGGACCTTCCATCTCTTTCCCTGATCCCATTCCACCCCATACTGTGCTCATGCAATCTTGTGTTGTCTTTGATAAAAGCATCCAAAGTATGGATGAAGTCTTTTTTTTATTTCTTTCCTAGTCTTAGAAAAGCAAAAATTAGAAGATACACATGAAGCTTGAAACACACCACTACCACCACCTCCCCGTAACCCACACAACAGAAACCACCTACTTAAAACATTGACTGTTGATTCAGATGTGAGCTGGACATTCATTGGCATGACATACTCAATGGTGAAACATCTCCCACGTTCTTCACCTGCATGGAGAAAAGCCAGGTTTATTGTTTATTAGAAAAAGTGATAGCTTTAATGAAATAGACATGTTTCTTTCACCTCACAGACTTACTCAGTTTTGATATTTGTAAATCGAAAATGTTTGAGAATGCAAAAGAAACAAACAAAATGCAAGTAACAAATGAGACAGGAACCCAAGCAGGACTGGCACTCTAGAAGTAGATAGGGGTAGTGTTAGCTTTTGGGGCCCTTTATCATCCTTAAGGTGTGGATCAGGAATACAAGAGGAAGCAACAGAAGTGAAGAAACCTTCCAGATTGGACTTCCCTGCACCTACTGTTTATTTTTTAAATCTTGAAAATGATTTCTTGCACAAACTGGGCTTCATCTACCTTTGTACTTAAACACAGTAGGTGGTGTGCAGGTCCCTGGGATGAATGGAGGGCCACCACTGCAAGCGCTGCTATCTTAGCTCCTTCCCACTGCCCTTGAAAGGGGATGGGATGGGGAAACATGAAGAGGGACTACCACCACTACCATCCTGCCCAGCTCTCCCTTCTGCCTAGCCCCCCATCTCTCTCCCTCCTATAGATTAAGCCAGGCAGCGGGCTGTTGTGCCTCAAAAACTCTTATCAGCCCTAGTAGGCACAGTCACGACAGCAGGCAAAGACCAAAATAGTATCTGGAGGGTTAGAAACATCCATACCCGGACAACGGATCTCATAACATTGATGAGGGGAAGTAGGAGGATCTGCCAGACTCCATGGCGAATCTGTGGGGCAGAGGGGCAATCCCGCCACCTCACAGTCAGTATCACCCACAGCAATGCTTTCTCATCACACATGAGAAAGCATTGCCACACAATCTCCCCCCTCCCCCGCCCCCTGGCCGCCCAGTGCTGGCAATGTTGCTGTCTACAGAACCCAGGGAGTCTCCTGTATTCTGGGCGAAGTGTCCTAGGATGCTTGCAGCACAGTTTATCTGTAGTGGGGACCAGAAGTGAGTGTGCATCATGTGATGGGTGGTGTGGGGCTCCATAGATAAAGTGTGCTTCAAGTGTCCTAGGATTTTTGTGAACACATGTGTGATGAAGTCATAAATGCAAAATATATTGGGTTGTTGTAGGTTTTTTCAGGCTGTATGGCCATGTTCTAGAGGCATTCTCTCCTGACGTTTCGTCTGCATCTATGGCAAGCATCCTCAGAGGTTGTGAGGTCACAACCTCTGAGGATGCTTGCCATAGATGCAGGCAAAACGTCAGGAGAAAATGCCTCCAGAACATGACCATACAGCCCAAAAAAACCTACAACAACTAAGTGATTCTGGCCATGAAAGCCTTCGACAATACGCAAAATAAATGTCTGCTTGTGGGTTTGGTTTGGATAATATATAATGAATGGTGTAGGGATGTGGGAAAAGTGCGAGATTGCTTCCTCGGCCTCTTATGGCTCAGTTGTTTTGGGCTTAGACTGACATTGAGCAATGGGAACAAGTGGATATTAGGCTGTTTCAATGACCCGCCAAGTTTGTCACATTTATTCCAGCAGCTCATGCCTTTTGAGCCTGGAGATGGTGTGTAATGAGCTCTCACTGCAAAATATTACATCTGTTTACTTGAAAGTAATTCTCATTGTGCTCAATGGAGTAAACTGAAACCTAAAATGTCAGAAAACTGATTTGGGTTTTAATGGCTAGATTGACATTGCATTGCCATTAGCCTTAGCAGCCTGTGTGGCTTTACGATACTTGCTCTGCCTGTTGCTTCATAAATGAACAGATTTGGACAAATTTAACAGAGGATTTCAGTGTTCCACAGGAAAGTTACACTTCAGAGCAAGATGGGTGGGGGAATAATGCACACCTCTTGTTCCAATTTTCACCGGATCTATGATCATGTTGCTTTCTTGCCTGCTAATCCATACAGATCAACTTTATCCAGACTGATCTAAAGCTGATAACAGCTAGCCAACTAATTAGCATGATAAAAGCAACAGCAAGAAAAGAAATACAAGAGCAATTTATTATTATTATTATTATTATTATTATTATTATTATTATTATTATTATTATTAACACAACAAGATGAGTCCACAGCAGACAAGATTGCTCTGCTGGCTGTTGTATTGGATCACATGTCGGACACTTCCCAAGTGTCTAAGGCTGTGTGATGTATCGGTGAATAATGTGTGCAGATCCAAGTAAGGTGGCCTTTTGCAGCTGGAAAATTGTAATTTTGTCAGTGCCAGTTGCGTTTAAGTGCAGGCCTAGGTCTTTAGGCACTGCACCCTATTGTTGTTGTTGTTGTTGTTGTTATTATTATTATTATTATTATTATTATTATTATTATTATTATTATTAGAAACACAACAAGAAGAGTCCACAGCAGACACTCTGCTGGCTGTTGGATTGGATAACACGTTGGACACTTCCCAAGTGTCTAGGACTCTGTGATGTATCGGCGAATAATGTGTGCAGATCCCAGTAAGGTGGCCTTTTGCAGCTGGCAGATGGCAATCTTGTCAGCCCCAATTGGGTTTAAGTGCAGGCCAAGGTCTTTAGGCACTGCACCCAGTGTGCCGATCACTACTGGGACCACCTTTACTGGTTTGTGCCAGAGTCTTTACAGTTTGATCTTTATATCTTCATATCGTCAGCTTTTCCAGTTGTTTCTCTTCAATCCTGCTGTCACCTGGGATTGTTACAGCGACAATCCATACTTTGTTTTTTAACACGATCGTGCTCCAAAACTCTGTCAGTCTGAATTCGGAAGTCCCAGAGTAGTTTGACATGTTCATTCTCTGTAACTTTTTCCAGCTTGTGATCCCACCAGTTCTTTGTCGCAGGCAGATGGTATTTGTGGCACAAGTTGATGACGTGGCTGTGGAGTCAGGCCTTCGATGAATGAGAGAACACCATAGGACCCTGGATGGAAGTTGATGTAGATCCATCTTAATAGGACGACTGACCACTGTAGTTTTATATATAGTGTTTTTAAAGTTGTTTTTGTAATTGTGATATATGATATTTTAATGAGTGTATATGTTTTTTATGGCTGGAAACCGGGCTGAGTCCCTCAATGAGGTTGAGAAGCTCGGTATAGAAAACTGTGAAATAAATAAATAAATAAATAAAATAAGTTCCAATGAATCAGCTGAGCAACGGTGTTAAGCCTCTGCTTGTAGTCTGTCTGCGCGATCTTCTTGCAGCAGCTGAGGGTGTGATCTAATGTTTCATCTGCTTCCTTGCAGAGTCTACACTTGGGATCTGTCGTCGACTTTTCAATTCTGGCTTTAATGGCATTTGTTCTAATGGCTTGTTCTTGGGCTGCCAGAATCAGGCCCTCCATCTTTTTCAGAGTTCCATTTTTGTGAGCCACAGCCATGCTTTTTCTTTTGTCAGTTTGGCCCTCAATTTTTCCCAGGAACTGTCCATGGAGAGCCTTCTTTCTCCAGTTTTCTCGTCTGCTCTGGATTGTGTAATAATAATAATAATAATAATAATAATAATAATAATAATAATAATTGTATACCCTGTTTTTTCTCTCCACAAGGAGACTGACTATTCTTTGATGGTGATCTTAATGCTGCCTCTTCTTTGATGGTGACCTTAACAGATGGGTTAGTTATTATTTTATTTATTTATTTATTTATTACTGCGCTTGTATACCGCCGTTTCTCAGCCTACATTGGCGACTCAACGCGGTTTACAACACTACAATAATCAACAATCAGTTTAAAAAGCATAAAAACACATACACAATACACAATATTGGGCCACCAATACAAACCAATGCATCTCTTAACTAAAATCATAATCCAATTTCATCGTCTGTGATTACCAGTCCTTGATCATCAATTTCATTGCACTGGATTAGCCGAATGCTTGTTCGAACATCCATGTCTTCAGTCTTTTTCGAAACACCATCAGCGAGGAGGCTGATCTTATCTCTATGGGGAGGGCATTCCAAAGCCGAGGGGCCACCACAGAAAAGGCCCTGTCTCTCATTCCCGCCAGCCGCACCTGTGAAGCAGGCGGGATAGAGAGCAGGGCCTCCCCAGAAGATCTTAGGGTCCTGGTGGGCTGATAGGCCGAGATACGTTCGGATATGTAGGTTGGGCCAGAACCGTTATCCTTAGCACATATAGAAACCCACATAAATTGGCATTCAGACGTGTATACGTGAATCAACCCAAATTACTCCAAATGATGTACTTTCCCTCTCTTTAAAATGGGATCAACAAGGGCTATCAACAGTTTTGTTTTATGAGTCTATAAAGGAATATCATAAACAACCACTGTGTATACATTTTGTCTTAATACATCATTAGAAAGACTTGTTAGCATGAATAACTAAGAAGCAATGAACAAAAGGCAAGAGAAAGGCCAGATTTCCTTTAACAGAAAATGCCATACCAGCTAAAAAGCAAACTCTCCAGAGGCCAGAATGCAGAGACATCTTGACTTCGGTACTCTGGTTTTGGGGTAAAATGATCCCTTCTTCCAGATATAACCAGTAGTCGGTGCTCACAGCAATACCCAGCAGCCCTAAACTGCAGACGGCAAACACGCTGCTGAGCAGAGTCAGGGCCTTCCTGCCACAAGTGCTCATTCCCAAAAGCATCAGGGCCCAATGGGAGGACAAAAGAGAACTCCTAAGCAGAGGGGAGAGAGAAAAGGAGAAAAGCCTGTTAGCAGCAGAGAAAGTGGGCTCTGTTAAAGCTGTTTGCTAAAACGCCATCCCCTTCTGTACATGCACCATTGGGCAAACAGCACAAAAAGACCCCCCCCCCCCGATAAACTGGAAACACAAATGACTGCAACACTCTAGTATGTCCTTCAAGACAAGCATGAAGGATATTCACAAGGGCTTCCTGAACAGCATTTTCTAAGACGCATTTCTACATTTCAGCTTGTCTCCTTGTGCCAGAAGTAGAAACCAGCAGAGACATCTGTGTTTACGGAGTAGCTTTCTTCCCCTTCTCTTCCTGCCTCAGATATTTTACTCTGATAAAGCCAGGATACTATACAAGACTGTCTGCATTTATCTATTTGTCTGCATTGGGACAAATATCCTTTGTCCCTATGAATGTTCACTAGGGCTTCAGATATGGCAAGCAGAATGATTTTGACAGTGATGAAGGCTTGATGAAAATACATAATACACATATTGGAAAATATATTTGATATAACCATATTAGAAATAGGAGTTAGAAAATATATAAGAAAAATGTATGTAAGCATGGCTAGTTCACTGGACCTCTCAAAGGCTGCAAAATTAGAGGCCAGCTCCAGGAAAGGAATGTGGTGCCTGGCACTTCGAGAGGCCATAAGATAAGATACATACCAGGCCCCAGGCACCTTATCGTAAATTTGCCATTAAGAGGTGCCTGGTACCTTATCGTAAAATTGACTAATGAAGTGTCCATTAGGGGGTCTCAGGAATGTTATCTCAGGATGGATGGAGCAGGTCCGGAGACATCCCGGTGCTGGGAGTGCATTAATAGCCACTCTTTAGATAGTCCACTAATGAAGATTGACAACTTGTTGATTTTGAAAATATGCTTTTGAAGTCAGTGAAATAGTAGAGATTTGTGACGCATATTGTGATGTTTCTGTGATGCATGAATACTTATTTTCAAAAATGTATATATACTCTGCATTTCTTTTGTTCGGGACCCTTCTTTCCTGGCCTACCAGGGGGTCTATATCCGGTTGGCGCCAACCGAGAATAAAGCGTGCTTTCCAGTACTCTGGATCTCTCTTTGTCTTTGTTCCTCAAACCATCTCTCTTCCCTAACATTCTGGCGAGCCAGCCAGGAGGCTTTTGAGAGAGGTTTGTAGGGAAAAAGATTAAAGACAGAGGCCTTTTGGGAGGCCTGGAAGATTCCTCCGAGGCAGCAGGCTGGCTGCATCATTTCGACAGCACTCTCACCGGCCGGCATTGGAGGGAGCCCTCGGGAAGGTGAAGACAGACTGCTGCTTCTGACGAAATTCCATCCTTTCACCTAAGAGGCTGCGAAAACCACGGATCAGGCGAGTATGAATTGCACCATGACATTTTAGGAAAGTGTAGACGTCAGGAAAAGCCTTAGCATTTTGCTGAAGGCCCCAGGAGTAATTAACCTGGAAAAGGCAGTCCCGAGTAGACTTTTTGGGATTTTTGGGTGTGCCAGAAAGGGAAACCGACTGCCTAGAGAGAGAGAGAAAAAAGGAAAAGGTTGGGAAAAGCCTAGATACATTGTTGTATGATTGATTGTCGGTATGACTGAATCAATGTTGTATGTTGTATGAAAGAGTTCAGATGCTGTGTGGTTAGGTCCCACATACCTTTTCCCTCCTTTGTGTATTAGTTGTCTGTTTGTCTAAAACATGTGATGGTCATTCAGAAGCAAGCTTAAAGCCCTGCTAGGGTACATGTTAGCAGATTTTGAGAAAAGTTTTGCAAAACTAGATTTTGGGCAGGAATAAATGAGATCAAATCTCCTATCCTGTCCCACTCTTTTGGTTAAGAAATGCCTAACCTCCCTACTCTACTGAGATGATGGGAGATCCACAGAAGTCCTGCAAATCCAGCCCTCCAGCCAGCAGCAGCAAGAAGCCAGTATAGCCCTCCAACATCACAGTGTCCCTACATAGAAGATACCTGAATCTTTCCCCATCAGATGATATAGATGACCCAGATTCTATGCCGTCTGAGTCCACAGCCACTCATTTCTAACAGACATAGCTGAATGGTTGTGAATAGAGATCAAAAGGAGAAGATAAGCAGTGACAAATGAAGGCTCAAGCCATTTGCTTATCAGCGGCATTAAGGGAATGGAAGCAAATAAAAAGAGGGCGAAGCAGAGGGTGAAGTATGAGCCAGAAAAGAGGACAGCTTCTTGAGCCGAATCAATGTCTGAACTGTAAGAATCATGGACATTGAATGAGAAACTTCCCAGATGATGAGTGGAAGAGAAAAAGGCTACCAGGGGCAGATAGGAAGACCCAGAGAGCTGCCCTTCTATCAAGAGTCACAGAAGCAGCTTAGGAAAAAAAAATCATTGGATTGGCCAAATGCCCCCAATGAAGAAGGCAGAAGACTCAAGTCAGTCAAGAGTTCTAACCTTAGGATCCCTATTCAAGGAAATAGTAGGATCCCAGAAAACATTTTTGGTAGACATAAGAGCAGAAGAAATCAGTGATACCAGTGGCACCGTAACCCAGAAAGCCATAAAGCTCATGGGAGCCATTGAAGATCAATGCCTACCTCCTTTCCAAAGAAAGAAAAGAAAGAAAGAAAGAAAGAAAGAAAGAAAGAAAGAAAGAGGAATAAAACGTCAGCTAGCAACAAAAGAAGTTACCATCAGTTTTCTATATATGCCTAACTGCCCAGTTCAATTGCTGGGAAGTGACTTGCCATGCAAACAAAGTCTAATATTATTCTTTGAAGAAAATGAATTTGCTAAGATGGCTTTAGAAAATAACAAGCCTTTTGCACCTCACCTGTCCCATGGTGGAGGCTGCTAGTAGTTTAAAAAGGCTCAGAGAAAAATGAATAGGAGAAAAGTTTGAAACTCCTGAGGTATGGGCAGAAAACAAGCCCCCCGGAATAGCCAAATGCATATCTCCGGAAATAGTACAGCCGATTCCAGGAGCCTGTCAGTCAGTCTGAAGGAAACACTCCAATTCCTAGACCCAGCCGTGCAAAAACTGAAGTCAAATACTTAGGATTCCATATAAAAGATGGCCATAGGACTGAAAGCAAGCCATCTGCCAGATCTTAGTCCCCAATACAAGGAAGCAAGTCCAATGCAAGTRCATAGGTGCAACAAGATTCTGTAAAATTTGGATCTCTATGAAGTAATTGGCAAATTCTTGTGTCAAGTTACAAAGGGGGGCGAAAGAGAGCCCTTCTAGTGGACACAAAAGCAAAATGCTGCCTTTCAGCAAATAAAAGTCTGTGCTGAGGACAGTCTGCTTTATGCCTGCCTAAGTAACAAAATCCTTCACTTGTTATGTTGCTGAGAAGGAAGATGTAGCAACAGGCATTTAACTCAAACCATAGACTGTTAGAACTCAAAGGAACCGATTGCTTAGCACCTCAAGAATGCTAAAACATCAGGCACTGTTGTGAATCCTTACATTAAAGGTTCAGCAATGCAATGGTTTAAACTTGCTACCCTCCTGCAAAAGGAACATCATAGCTGTATTGAAAAATGGACATAATATATACCAGTTGTCCTGACTTGACTGATGTTCCATTGCAAGGAGTTCAGCTTATTAAATACNCTTAAAGGTTCAGCAATGCACTGCTTTTAAACTTGCTACCCTCCTGCAAAAGGAACATCATAGCTGTATTGAGAAATGGACACAATATACCAGTTGTCCTGACTTGACTGATGTTCCATTGCAAGTTCAGCTTATTAAATACACTGATACAAAGCATGTACTTTCAGTACTACATGTCCATAGTGCACTTTACAAAGAAAGAGGACTTTTAACTGCAGCATGCCAACCAGTCAAACATTCAGAAAAAGATATTGCATTTCTTAGAAGCTGTATGGGTCCCAAAACAGGTGGTTGTAATGTACAGGGCAAGGTAGGATCCTTTAGCCAAAGAAACCAGAGGACAGATGCAGATGCCAAGAAGCAGATGCCATGTCTCTCCAGGTGGCTATCCTACTTCCTTTGCCCAATCCCAGTGTGCAGCCTACCTATAATAAAGAAGAACAGCAATGGGCCCAGGACAATGGTGCAATAGACTTAGCTAACTCTATTGGTTGGTGAGCTTTTCCAGATAAAGAATAATTGTCCCCAGAACCATGGCATGAAAAGTAGTAAAAGGAACTCATGAGTCATTTCAGGAAAATGGCACTAGCTAATCTCTTAGAAAGACAGTTAAACATAGATTGTCTTCACTTTCTTGACAATAGTAGCTTCAGCTAGGAGGTGTCATACCTGTGCCAAAAACACTCAGTGTCAGGGGCAATGCCATCCCCCAGGTACTCAGCATTGTGTAAATGTACACTTTGAAGCCATAGTTGTAACAGTGGTACATATTAGATGCATTCCCACCAGAACCATTGAACTGTTTTCGTTTGCAATGTTGTATGAGAGGCTCCTCCTTCATTCCCAAGGTCATAAAGGGGAATAGCATGAGAAGGGCCCAGGTAAAAGACAGGAAATGGTTGCTTTGGGAAAATGCTGCAATAGTTATGGCAAATGTTTAATGAGTTCAGGACACACACACACACCTGACCCCCATTTGTTTGTTTAAGCAAGGGGATGAGGTGTGGGTTAAAGATTGGTAATGAGGAACTTTGCAACTCAAATGAAAAGGTCTATGTGGTGATTTTTACATCACCTAGTGCAGTTAAGGTAGCAGAAATCAAAACCTTGCTCCCTTGGAGTAGAATTATGCAAACTGCTCCCAGTTAGCAAGCTATTCTAGATCCCAAAACACCCACTAAAGCTTAAATTAACCAGAGATTGTGGTTGTTCTAACCAAATGGAGAAAGGTGGCAGAAAGAAGATTCAGACTAGACATTACTGCAAGACA